>CAMZMU010000095.1:26464595-26993025 GCA_947311845.1 Poa pratensis | reverse complement strand
TAATCACAATGGGTCATATTTATTTATGCAATGTAAGTAAATGTGTGCATCAAGTTTCGAGAGCTATATAACCAACTTTTCCCACAACAATTACAACATAAGCATTTTCATTCAGAGGTATAGATAACTCAAAATATCATGATAAACATACTCGGAATAGCATAAAGCTAATAGGTAGATATGGTGGACTCACTGGAAAAACTTTGGTTGAAGGTGTTGGAAACAAGTTTTTGCTTGTTGGAATTTTTGGGCTAGCAAGAGGGAGAAAGTTGACCATCTAAATGCATGCATGAGTGTCCATAGAACTAACTAATCCATGTTAAACAAGGTAGAATAACATTTAGCATCAAAACATGAATAAAAGATAGCTCTTGATAAAATATTTGCAAATTATTACTCATTAACAAGCTCATGAATCATGCAATTATATGTATCTTTTAAAATTAACTCAACATCCCTTTTCCCAATCTTATAATAGCATCCAACATAATTCAACCCAAATTTCCAGTAGCTCTCTCATATAAAATGATAGTGTGGTGGTCTCACAAAATAAAAATCTAATCTAAACAAACAAAAAGACGCTCCAAGTTTATGCGATAAAGTGTTTCGATCGAAAAACAGAAGTTAGACGTGTGCAAACCGAGAGTGTGTAGGTCCAGGGGTTGTCTTCACATCCCCAAGCTTATGGTTTCACCATCCTTGGATAGCTCTTGGTGCATCTCCTCTAATCCCTGTGAAAAAACTTCAAAACACCGTTTCTCCCATTTCTTTTTCTGTGGGGCACATTAGTAGTGATAAACAAATAGATTTCTTGCTGCATATAATCCTTAGACAAAAATTCATATGAATGTCCAGAACATGTATAATGTTGTATGCCTACTCATAAACTCAATTGGATCAAAAAGATTCATGTTAAAAGTTCTAAGCATGCATCAAACAAAATGGGACAGAATCTGTCCAGAAAAACAGCAGCAGCTAAACGTATTTTTCTACCCTACTTAACTTTGTCGGAAAATTCCGAAAAATTCATGCATACAGAGGATGAAAAGTTGCTACTACAGTTTAAATATGAGCTCATTCGGAGTTACAGAATAAGAATTAAAAATCATACCGTGCACAGATTCGTGCAGGAATAATATCTCCGAACGCTATAAGCAACTTCTTCATACCAAAATGAGTAAAACTTGGCACTTTATTAAAAATTCCAGAAACTAAACTAAACACTAAGTCTCTTGTTACAGCAAGAGGACACAAAGAAAATCACAAATAAAAACAACCGGGTTGCCTCCCGTAAAGCGCTTTCTTTATAGCCATATAGCTAGGCTTCTTACTTGATGTTTATTGTGGACGAAGCTCATGAGGGAGCTTGAATGATGTGCCCCTCTTCCTTGGAAGTGTTCCATACATTTCTTGTGTGGAAACTGAAACTTCACATTCCCTTCTTTTGAATCAATGATAGCACCTGTAGTACGAAGAAAAGGTCTTCCAAGAATAATTGGACTAGAGGTTTTATTCCCCATATCCATGATTAGAAAATCAACAGGCACAAATGTCATATGTAACTCTACCAAAACATCACTTACTTTTCCTAAAGCATGTTTAATGGAATCATCAGCAAGTGCAAGTTCAATAGAGCATTTTTCAAGATTTTTCAATTCAAGTACTTCATATAGTTCTTTAGATAAAACAGAGACACTAGATCCTAGATCAAGTATAGCATGGTGTGTCTCTTTTCCAATGGTTACTAGGACTTTGGGAATCCATACATCCCCAAGCTTAGGTGGTATCATAGCCTCTTGGTTGTACCTAGCAATCTTTTTTTAACATGATTAGCAATATAAGAACCAAAACCAGCTTGGTTAACATTAATAGAAGGATCACTTGCAAATTTTTGTAAGATAGATATTAATTCATGCAAGCTACAATTCTCTAAGTCAAGCAATGGTTCCTTACTTCACTAAGCATTTTAACTTCTTCAACTTTCTTTTCTTTCACAACCATAATAGTTTCCTTAGCAATTCTCTCTTGCTCATGAATATGTTCCCAAGATTTATTTATAACCTCTTGACAATATTTAATTGTTTCCTCATGTTTTTGAGCTATAATGGTGTTCTTTAATGAGGAAACTTCCTTAGTGAGCTGATCTACCCTTTCAAACAAAGAGTCTTGTTTTTCAAACTTAGATATAAATTTTATTAAGCTCCTTTTGAGTAGATATAAATGATCTAATGGTGTTTTCCAAATCACTAGAAACATTACCACTAGTAGTATATTTGTTTGGCACATATGGGGGTTTATTATAAGAGTTATAATTGTTGTTACCATACCCATTATTACCATAGTTCCTAATGAAGTTGACATCAATATTTTCAGGATTATTACCAACTAGTTCTTGCAAAGGCACATTTTCAATATTTTGTTTATTAATGAAAGCAAGAATAGTATCCATTTTAGATGACAAATCATTTGTTTCTTCTATGGAGTTCACTTTCTTAGAAGGATTAGGTGCTCTATCAGTATGCCATTGACTATAGTTTTGCAAAATGCTTTCCAATATGTTCTTAGCTTCTACTATAGTTTTTCCCATAAAAGCACCTCCAGCAGCAGAATCAAGAATATTTCTAGACATGTAATTTAGACCATTGTAAAAAGAGTGTAATATGGTCCATTCGTTGACCCCATGTGATGGACAAGTTCTAAGCATAAGTTTAATCCTATCCCAAGCCATAGCAACATGTTCATTTTCATTTTGCCTAAAAGAAAGAATGTTGTTTCTATTTTGCAAAATTTTAACAGGAGGATAGTATTTCTTAATGAAAGCTTTTAAATCATCCCAAGTTTTAATGCTATCAATAGGTAATGAATGCAGCCACTCTTTAGCTTTTCCTCTAAGTGAGAAAGGAAATAACTTCAGTTTTAGAATATCACTTTCCACATTTTTAAATTTCTGCATGTCACATATTTCAACAAAATCATGAAGATGCATAGAGGCATCCTCCATAGCACTACCGCCAAATTGTTCCCTAGTTATCAAGTTCAACAAACTAGGACTTACTTCATAACTCTCAGCATTTATCTTAGGTGTGGCAATGGGCCTAGCAATAAATTGATCATTTGGAGTGTTTGTGTAATCACACAACTTAGTTCTTTCTCCCATTTTAGCAAGTTTTTATGTGTTTTTTTAATTTTTTATGCAAAACTGAAAATAAATATGCAAACCGAAATAACAAATGCAAGACAATGACAAAACAAGATAAATTGCTTTGAAGGTAAAGATGGATAAGATGATGCTCACGTAGGTGCAACCTCCCCAAGCTTAGGTGTTAGCACAAGTTGGTGATGAAGTTGACTTGGTGAGATATCCTTGGATAAACCTTTCAGCAATGATTCCCCGGCAACGGCGCCAGAAAACAGTCTTGATGGCCCTTCACGTAGTTACCCCACAACGGCGCCAGAAAACAGTTGCTAGCCCTTCGCGTATACCTGCGTGAAAAGTAAATGGGTTAGGTTGAGACTCCAAGTGCAGAGTGTGTAGTAAGTGGAAGACGTGTTTTCCCCACGAGGGTGACTCGAGGGTTTAATATCGAACTCTCGGGGAATCAGTAGTGAAGATTTATCTTCCTATCCTTCTTTTGGTTACCTACAAAACAAAGTAAATGTTTTGGTCCTCAACCTCACCTAGTGGTTGTCAAGCACAAGGTGTTAGAATGATATCAAGATAATATGCAATGCAAACAAGAAATAAATATGCAATGGTGGTAAATAAATATGCAAGGATGGTGGTAGCAATGATAAATGATATTTTTGGGTTTTTTATAATGAATGCAAGATGTAAAAGTGTTTTTGTATTTTCGGATTTAATAATGGCAGAAAATGGAAAAGTGGTAAAAGTGTTGGAAAGGTGTTTCTTATGATTAAAAATGGACCGGGGTTCATGGTTTCACAAATGCACTCTCTCTTTAATAAAGTGGTAGACAATGGAACACTAGAGTTGACATATGAGATTGCAACACAACAGTTTAATGACAAGTTATAATTATATGGGCATCACGTCCTAACATAGAGACCTTTTGGTTATTAGTCTCTCTTATACTCCACCAAGATGCGAACTAAATCATAACACCTCATAATTAAGATAACTCAGAGTATAGCAATAAGTATCATGACATGAAGTTAAAATAAGAACATGCTAGATCTAGTCATGGAGTAGTGGCAATGGTCACACCCACATCTCCGGTAGCATGGTATTTCTTTTTATCCCTAGTGAGGCAACAAAGTAAGGTAAAACACCCAAGTGGATCGCAGAACTTTCTCTCACGTTCACTGCACTAGCCACCCCCCGTTACTCCAACTAATGCACACGTTCCCCCTCACACGCTCTCATAAACATGCTTGATCATAACAAGTAAATAAGAACGGGGTACATAATATGCATCTACTTTCATAACTGAAACAAAACCATTGCAATCTCAAACATATATTAACTCATAAAAAGATCCACCACAAAGGTATTACATAGATGACCGTAATCATGTTCAGCAGCTCATACGGTACTAATTAGTGAAGCTCGAGAGAGAGAGATACATAAGTTACTTCCACAAACCCATAGTCCAGAGGTGGACTACTCCCTCTTCATCATGGAGACGGTGGAGAAGTCGTTGGAGAAGATGGAGACCACGCCGGCAGCGCCCCGCCGGAGTTTTCCCCCTCCAATCTGCAGCTCCAGGTCTCTGTTTCGGTGTTTCTGTGTTTCTGCGGCGCTCCTTCCAGAGAACGTCGGGGGATAATTTTTATAGGCGTTTTTAGGTCAAAACGGAGTCGGTGGAGGAAAGATCGACGGCAACGGAGCTCGAGGGCCAAAGTGGGGGGTCCCACGCGGCCAGGTACTTGGGCCGCGTGGGCCCACATTGGCCCTCGGGCCTCCTCTTGTTTGCTTCTTTCGCTCCCAGGTCTTGTTCCTTCCAAAAAATGATGCTCGTAAATTTCCAGGTCATTTGGACGTCGTTTGGGTCCCTGAAACATTAAAGGAAAGAAATAGGGTTTTCTGCCTGCGCAGGGTTAATTCCATAAAAAATAGGAAACATATTAAATATTCCCAAAATCATTATAAAACAGTGATATAACCCTTATATGATGCAAATATGACTGGAATATAAGTAAAAATAATGCAAAGTTCATGTATGCATTTTACATGCATCAACGCACAAGAAGTGTTCGATGAAATGCCCGAGCCACACTTAAGTTCACACAAAATGATATCCTCGACCGAGGTTAGCAACCTTATCCTTTTCATCTAAATTGATTCAAAAATATTGCATGTGTCGATGTACGGCGATCATTTCACTATTCAAGATGTTATTGTAATGGTATTTGATAAACTTAATTATATGATGCAGATGGATGCACGGATGCGATGGATGTACGGCGAACGACGCAGTTCCGATTTTATTGCAGGCCTGCATAAATTTATCGATGTGGCTGAGGCAAACAAAGTGGATAATTTTATGCCTTGTCCATGTGTTGACTGTCGGAACGTCAGGGAGTACTCTAACTCGAAAACCATTCAAGACCACGTGCTTCGGAGAGGTTTCATGCCCAGCTATAATTGTTGGACCAAGCACGGAGAAAGAGGGGTTAGGATGGAAGACAATGAAGAAGAAGAGGATGATGACAACTATCCTATGTTCCCTGAAGAATATGGTGATACTGTAATGGAAGACATGAAGAAGAAGGAGGTGAACATCGGGCATCAGATGAGCCCGCTGATGGTCTTGGTGGGTCATTTCTGATGCAAAGCGAGAATGCGATACTGAAAAGGAGAAGCTAAAGTTGGAGGCCATGCTAGAGGATCACAAAAAGTTGCTGTACCCAAATTGCGAAGATGGCAGCACAAAGCTCGGTACCACACTGGAACTGCTGAAATGGAAGGCAGAGACTGGTTTATCTGACAAGGGATTTGAGAAGTTACTGAAAATAATGAAGCCGAAGCTTCCAAAGGATAACGAATTGCCCGAGACTACATACGAAGCAAAGAAGGCTATCTGCCCTCTAGGATTAGATGTGCAGAAGATACATGCATGCATTAATGACTGCATCCTGTACCGCGGTGAGGAGTACGAGAATATGGATAAATGCCCGGTATGCACTGCACTGCGGTACAAGATCAGACAAGATGACCCTGGTGATGTTGAGGGCGATGACGAGCCCCCCAGGAAGAGGGTTCCTGCTAAGGTTATGTGGTATGCTCCAATAATACCACGGTTGAAACGTCTGTTCAGAAACAAAGAGCATGCCAGGTTGTTGCGATGGCACAAAGAAGAGCGTAAGAAAGACGGGAAGTTGAGACACCCCGCCGATGGGTCGCAGTGGAGAAAAATCGAGAGAGAGTTCTCGGACTTTGCAGTGACGCAAGGAACTTATGGTTTGGTCTAAGTACAGACGGCATGAATCCTTTTGGGGAGCAGAGCTGCAGTCACAGCACCTGGCCCGTGACTCTATGTATCTACAACCTTCCTCCTTGGTTGTGCATGAAGCGGAAGTTCATTATGATGCCAGTGCTCATCCAAGGCCCGAAGCAACCCGGCAACGACATTGATGTGTGCCTAAGGCCATTAGTTGATGAACTTTTGTAGTTGTGGGCCAAACCAGGTGTACGTGTGTGGGATGAGCACAAACAACAGGAATTTGACCTACGAACGTTGCTGTTCGTAACCATCAATGATTGGCCTGCTCTTAGTAACATTTCAGGACAGTCAAACAAGGGATACAATGCATGCACGCACTGTTTAGATAAGACTAAAGGTACATATTTGGAAAAATGTAAGAAGGTTGTGTACCTGGGGTGTCGTCAATTTCTTCCGAACAATCATACCGTAAGAAAGAAAGGCAAGCATTTCAAAGGTGAGGCAGATCACCGGAAGAAGCCTAACCTCCCTGATGGTGATGCTATATTTGTATGGTCAAGGACATAGAAGTAATCTTTGGAAAGGGTCCTGGCGGTCAATCTGTTCCGAAAGATGTCGCTACCGGACACGTACCCATGTGGAAGAAGAAATCTATATTTTGGGAGCTACCCTATTGGAAAGTCCTAGAGGTCCGGTCTTCAATCGACGTGATGCACGTGACGAAGAATCTTTGCGCGAACCTGCTAGGCTTCCTGGGCGTGTATGGGAAGACAAAAGATACACCAGAAGCACGGGAGGACCAGCAACGTATGAAAGACCCATACAACAAGCAGACGGATAAAGGGCGTCATTACTTAAGGCTACGCTCTTACCAAAGCAGAGAAGGAAATATTTTTTGAATGCCTGAGCAGTATCAAGGTCCCGGCTGGCTTCTCGTCAAATATAAAGGGAATAATAAATATGGCAGAGAAAAAATTCCAGAACCTGAAGTCTCATGATTGCCACGTGATTATGACGCAGTTGCTTCCGGTTGCATTGAGGGGGCTTCTACCGGAAAATGTTCGAGTACCCATTGTGAAGCTATGTCCTCAATGCAATATCTCAGAAGGTAATCGATCAGAAAGTCTGCAAAGGCTACAGAGGGATGTGGTCCAATGTCTTGTTAGTTTTGAGTTGGTGTTCCCCCCATCCTTCTTCAATATTATGACGCATCTCCTGGTTCACCTAGTCGACGAGATTGCCATTCTCGGTCCTGTATTTCTACACAATATGTTCCCCTTCGAGAGGTTCATGGGAGTCTTGAAGAAATATGTTCATAACCGTGCTAGGCCAGAAGGAAGCATCTCAAAGGGCTATGGAACATAGGAGGTCATTGAGTTCTGTGTTGACTTTATTCCTGACCTTAAGCCGATTGGTGTTCCTGAATCGCGGCATGAGGGGAGACTGAGTGGAAAAGGCACGCTAGGAAAGAAAGCAATGATATGTAGGGACGGGCATTCTTTCACTCAAGCACACTACACAGTTCTACAAAGTTCCACCTTCGTGGCTCCGTATATCGAGGAACACAAGAATTTTGTACGCTCCAAGAACCCGGGGAAGGCTGACTCCTGGATTAAAGAAAAACACATGGAGACTTTCGGCAGTTGGTTGCGATTACAGCTCATGAATGACACCACTGTCGGAGATCAGCTCTACTTGTTGGCCGCGTCACCATCTTCGACTGTATTGAATTTCCAAGGGTACGAGATAAATGGGAATACATTTTACACGATCGCCTAAGATAAAAAGAGCACCAACCAAAACAGTGGTGTCCGCTTTGATGCAACAGACGAGAATGGGCAAAAGGACACATACTATGGTTACATAGAGGAGATATGGGAACTTGACTATGGACCTACTTTTAAGGTCCCTTTGTTTCGGTGCAGTTGGGTCAACATGAATGGAGAAGGGGTAAAGGTAGACCAGCTGTACGGAATGACAACAGTGGATCTCAAGAATCTTGGTTACAGAGACGAACCATTCGTCCTAGCCAATGATGTGGCTCAGGTTTTCTATGTGAAGGACATGTCCTCCAGATCGAAAAAAAGAAAAAAAACAAACGAATACATCAGACGATGAGCCAAAGCGTCACATAGTTCTTTCAGGGAAAAGAAACATCGTGGGAGTCGAGGACAAGACAGACATGTCAGCAGATTATAATAAGTTTGATGAAATTCCGCCCTTCACAGTGAAAACTGACCCAAGCATCCCGTTAAATAATGAAGATGCTCCGTGGTTACGGCCGAAGCGATCATAGGCAGGGGAAATACGCGAAGAAGGGTTCATGGCTTTTATGTAAATCTATGTAATGTATTAACCTTTATATGATGTGTAGTAATGTATTAAACCTTTTAGAAAACAAGTGACCATATGTAATGCATGGTTCACGAGCATTCTGAATAGTTCCCAATACAATCTCTGCATATAACTGATGATCTTTAGCATTTCCAAGTGATGCAGAAAGCGCCAACGGCGAGAAAGTGCATCCCACTTTTCAGGAGTACTAATAATGATCTCCCCGTTGTCAAGAAGCTTCAAATCTCTGCATTCCAAGACAATCTCTGCATTCTCCAAGATCTTTAGCATTTCCAAGTGATGCAGAAAGCGCCACAATCCGGATGTTACTTCCAATATGACTTGAAATACGCCACAATCTGGATATGCTTTCGGTGCTTCCAACGGCGAGAAAAGTATGAAAAAATATTAGTTTCACCAGTTATTCAAATTCAAACACTTTTTATGTTGAAAGTTTTGTCAATTCAAAATATGCAATAAAGTTATTTATTCAAATTTAAACACTTTTCATGTTGAAAGTCTTTACAGATTCAAAATTATGCAATAAATATTTGTTAATGCATTTTTAATTGAAAATAGCAAAATGGTTAATAGTTTGTATAGTTAGAATAATTATTTTCGAAAACAGAAAATGGTTTTGGATTATTTATTCAAATTTAAACACTTTTCATGTTGAAAGTCTTTTCATATTCAAAATTATGCAATAAATATGTGTTAATGCATTTTTAATTGAAAATAGTAAAATGGTTAATAGTTTGTATAGTTAGAATAATTATTTTAGAAAACAAAAAATGGTTTTAGATTAGTTATTCAAATTCAAACACTTTTTATGTTGAAAGTTTTTTCAAATTCAAAATGAATTACTATTTAAAAATCATTTGAAATTCATATTCAAACACCTAAATCTCTATACTAATAAAGGAAGCAACGCTTCCTTTGTTGGTTTCGTCCGTCTTTTTTTTCTGATTTTGCCCCTACGTTCGATGGTAATTACAGCCACTGCCACCGCTTAAGTGGATACCGGTTCAAAATTTTATTTTGCAAAAAAAACCCTGACAAACTGAGAAACTAACCCGCAGGCCACAAAGCGCACGTCCAACTAACTTATTCGCGATTTACCGAAAACTCAGGGACCTTTTTGCAAAACCACCACCAAACTGGGAATCTGGAGCGTGCGTTTAAGTTGGAACGGACGGCCGAGATTAATCTGATTTCTAAATTTTGTTTAAATAGACAAAGAACAAACTAAACTTTCAAAATTCATAACTTTCAACCCACAACTCCAAATTTTACAAATTTTACATCAATGCAAAGCTCTAACCATGTAGTTCAATTTCGCCTCATTACTTTTCCTTTTTGCGTCTGTTTTATTTGATAAAAATACAGAGATGCATTTCGACATATAATTCAACACTTGAGTTCTAAAAATGTTTTTAAAACAAATCCTTTTGGTAAATGTCAAGAACTGCATCCTCTGTCCAGGGAAAACAAAGTTATAAATTTTGATAATGATTTAACGACCCAATTAATCCATTACCATTTTATTCCCTTCTAAAATGATTCACAAGTAATTCGTTAGGGAATTTAAATCCAAACTCAAACTCAGTTTTTTTCCCGTAGCAAAGCACGGGCGCTTTGCCTAGAAAAAAAAGGCGGGAACCACATTTCAGAACTGAAAAGTTTGAATTTTTTTTGAAAATGGACTTTTAGTCCCGGTTTGTCCATGAACCGGGACTAAAAGTCTCTGTGCGCGCCAGATCTAAAAAAGCAATTAATGCCAGGCCTTTAGTCCCGGTTCGTGCGAGGAACCGGGACTAAAGGTTCTGGTATTTAACTGCCTCATCGGCTTCTCCCTCCCCACAGGCTGCGCGAGGAGGAACCAGAGGGACGCCGTCAGGCTACGCGAGGAGGAAACGCTGTTGCCCGCGCCGCCGTCGCGCCTTCCCCTCCGTCGCCCGCGCCTCCGCCCCCGTGGAGCAGCCCGCCTCCGCGCCCGAGCAGCCCGCCGCCGTCGCGCGTCCTCCCCGCCTCCTCCTCCGCCGCCGTCGCCCTCCCCGTCTCCGGCTGCCTCCGCCCCCGTGGAGCAGCTCGACGCCTCGACGCCGCGCGCCGCCGCGCCACCCGAGCCCTCGACGCACGACCTCACCAGAAGCTCCCCCGGCCACCTCGGTGAGCCTTTTGCTCTCTGCCAAATGTTCAAAAAATCAAATTCATATATTGCATGATTTGATACAATGTGTTTGCAAATTTGAGTTCTTGCAAAAAAATTGTGATGTTTAATTAACTTGTGCTTGCAAATTTGAGTGCTTGCAAAAAAAATGTTGGCAAATTTGAGTGCTTGCAAAAAATTGTGATGTTTAATTAAGTTGTGCTTGCAAAAAAGCTTGTAATTGTGTGCTTGCAAAAAATTGTGTGATTGTGTGCTTGTAATAATTGTGTGATTGCAAAAAAAGAAATTTGAAAATATCTGCACAAAAAACAAATGTTGACAAAAATCAAATTTGAAAATATTTGCTATGTCATTTGCTTGTCCTAATTAAAGCTATGTCATTTGCTTGTCCTAATTGAATTTGTGTGCTTGTAATTGTCTATGTCAAAATGCAAACTTTTTTTCAATTGGGGCAAAGGCTGATTCCAAAGTTGGTCTATGAAGAATTTTCAAAATACACTTCAGTAGGTTTTGGGCATTTTGCAAGTTTGATATGAATTTGAATTTTCCTGTGGCTTATCTCCCTAGTGTGTGTGCACATATGGTCCTAGACACTGAATAAAAACGTTGCCAAGTGTTTGCATTATTTTTTATGGCCTTTTCTTATTTTCTTAGTTTTTGCACTGAAAACAAAAGGGCAAAAATGTCCAAATTATTTTGAACAACCTAGGGTATATTTTTGGATATTTGGGTTCTACAAGTAATGAGGACCATTCCCTAATTTTTAGTGATTTTTCTGAGCTATGAAAAAGGTAGCTCCTTTGTAAACCTAAGAAAAGGGGATTTTCTGAAAATAAATAAAAGAGTATTTTATTTTAGGTTTTTGGGCAAGGCAAATTTTTTGTAGATGTATCTTGACATATGGAACAAGTTACCCAACTAAAGTTTTGTGCATTGTTCTTAATTTGCAGAAACTATGGAACACGGCAGAGACGAAAATCAGGAAAACATCCTCGAGGATATGATCCGCGGGGAAGATGTTAGCGATGTCACCTCGCAGTTTCTGAACAACTCCGGTGACGGAGATGAGTCTCTCAACCGAAGAGACGACTCCGGTGAGGTAGAAGCCGACGGCTGGGGCGAAGGAGAAGCCGGCGGATTCGATGAGGGAGAAGCCGACGGCTCCGGTGGAACATTAAATATTACAAACTCCGGCGAGGTGCATATATATATTAATTAATTAAGCCTCTGCTGTCTATATACATATATTAACGCTCTTTCTTCTTTTAGCCCTCCGAATCGAGCAAATCTTCTGTAAAGATGAAACGAGGCCCAGCCAAAAAGTTGGATGACCATGAAAGGTACAGGATCGAAGAAGTCGCTGAAGATGGCCAACCGAAAGCTCCCCCTGATGTTGCAAAAAAAATTGTAAAGCAATGCGGAGTTATTGTTAGGGACTACATCCCGATCACCGTTCGAGAATGGCATAAGCCAAGGGCGGGAGGAGTTAGATATGTCGGCGACAAAGGCAAAGAAAACCTTTGGAAAAAGCTCATGGTTAATTTCACCCTGCCGGCGCCAGAGGTGGATCCAGATGAGGTGGATCCAAATGAGGCAGAAAAGATTGCCCAGCAAAAAGATACCACAGAGCAAAAAGTTAAGGAGTGGGCTCTTAAGAAGATGGCCGAGCTATTCAAGAACTGGAAGAAAAGATTGCACACCGAGTTTATCCAGAAAGATAAGACTCCGGACTTCGATAAAGGGTATGAGAAGATAAGAGACGACTGGAAGAATTTGTGGCGTACAAGAAATCGGAGGAAGCTCAAAAAAAGTCTGAAACAAATAAGGCAAATGCTGCTAAAAAGAAGTACCACCATACTATGGGGCCTGGTGGCTACACCCTTAGCATGCCTAAGTGGGAGAAGCTTGAGGCCGACCTGCTGGCTAAAGGGATCACTCCAGAGCCATACACATGGATCGAACGGGCAAGAAATTGGTTTTACGGGCATGGGGGCACGTTGGACGCAGAAGGGAAGTGCATATATAACAGAAGACACAAAGATAATCCCCGGCCCCTACTACCCATCGAAGAGATTAGAAATGCAGTAAAGGATGTTGAAGAGGGACGGTTCCGTCCCGATAGAGAGAATGACAAGCTCACACGCGCCCTTGGGAATAAGGAACACAAAGGACGAACACGAGGCACACCAGGCTCCAAGCCGTGGAAAATTGTGATTCCCGAGGACAGGAAGAAATTTCCTGATAGAAGCCATCAGAGGAGAAAGGAAAGGGAGGCAATTGAAGCACACGCTGCTGCAGACCGGCTGCGTAATATAGAAGAAACAATAAAGCGGGAGCAGGATCAAATTGACGCACTTAGCCAACAAGGTACCAGCGGCCATTCTCAGCGGCACATGGTAGAAGCTGCATGCGATGCTACCGGCAATCGGAAAAGCAGCGTGGCTTCCACGGAGCTCCAGGCTGGTAGTGATGATGCACTGACGATGACTCCTCTTCGTCGCTACCCAGTGGATGATATCACGGAGAGCACACCTTGTGAGCTACATGTGAAAGTTTTTAACGTAACCATGATGGTGGCGGTCGGCTATGCCGTACCAATTGGACCTAAACCAACTTTCCATTGCTCTCCGGTTCCACATGGCTACGCTATTGTCGGGGTGGATGAAGTGATGAAAGAATTTGAGGATCTGAAGCTGGAACACCCTGCAGGTGAAGATGGGGAGGTGGTTGAACTTGGAGAAGCCAAAAAAGGGACCATTCTATGGCCAAAGGAATTCATCGTGCTTCCAAACTGGCTGCCAAGGCCATCGACTCCTCAGAGTAGCCATCCATCTTCGCCGCCGACTCACCAGTCTCCAGCGCAACAGTCCTCTTCGCCACCGCCGCCTCAGGCGCCGTCACCACCGCCGTGTCAGTCGTCTCCGCCCACTGAGGCTCAGCGTACCACCGCTGGTACTATGAGGGGTAGCAGGAGTGGTAACCGATCACCGAAACGTAAAAGGTCGCCCCTCCCAAAAGTACCTCATAAGAATCTTCCCATGAGACCTTACGACTATACGGAGGAGGAAAATGACGCGATCGCAAATGCCCAAAATAAAGAGTGGTGGGCTAACCGGAAGAAGCCGAAAGCGCCAGAGTTCCCCGCCACCCCAGAAGAAAAAGCCACCGTCTTCAAAATGCTGAAGACCTTGAACAACCCCCGCCAAGGCTGACACCAGACTATGACCACTCTATTCACAAGTCGGCTGAGGCAAATAAGCAGCGGTCGAAGAGTAGTAGTGCAAGCGAGAAATCAGTTCCCCAGCTCGGAGAACAGAAAAACCAATCGTGCCCCCCGCTCAAAGTGTTTTCTAATACCGAGGTGGGGTCGAGCAGAGGTGCAGTCGACGTCGATCCTGAGTTTGTTACAATGTACGGAGAAGCGGCCTCTGCTCAGGGCATGTCTATTCCTCAGTACTTAGACCATTTACAAGAGTTTCAGGAAGTAGCATACAAATACCGACACGGGTATCCTCTCGTCAAACCTGAGTTAGTCAACGGTCTACCAACAAAAATGTGAAGATTGCATAAGTGGTACATGCGAGCCTCAAAGGAAGGAGAAAACTAGATCTACGTGGGATATAGAAACGAGCATTACGGGCATGGAGATGGCGTGGTAATGATTGAATTTTGTGAATTATTTCAGTTATACCAACAAGACGCCATCGACAAAGCTATCTTCAGTGCCTATTGTCTGTAAGTATTATTTCTGTAATTAAGTTTCTAGCTAGCTCAGCTCGTTCATTGCATGTATAATCTTACTCATCACTATATTAATTATGCAGAATGAAGATTCTCCAATGCAAAAGAGGACAAATTTATGACATTGGGTTCATTGACCCATATTTCGTTCATCAAAAAACTCTCAAAGATCATTACATCGACACAGAGAATAACTTGGTAAAGGCGTTAAGGTTTTCCGAAACCAAAAGGGAAATACTATTTCCTTACAACTACGGGTGAGTGTTATTGTCTTGTACACATTCTATTTCGGTTACTCGATGTTAAGTGTATAATTGATGACTTATGCGTGCGCAGCTTCCACTTTATTCTGCTAATCATTAAACCTGACAAAGCAGTAGTATAAGTCATGGACTCGAAACGTAAACCCCTTGAGGAGTGGGCGGACATGCAGGAATGCCTCCAGTGGTAATTTCAATCATTATGGCACTATATCGACAACTTTCCGTTCATTTCCTGGTAGCAAGTAATTAATATATAACTCCTTTATTCATTTTCTTTTCCGGACAGGGATTGGAAACGGTTCACCGCCAAAGCTAGGGGTATTTGGGCGCCGGAGCTTACATTTGAACCAGTAAATGTAATTACTACTAGCTAGATCGTGCATCTCTTTGATTCTAGTTTCAATACCATTATCATGCTTGATTATTATTTTGATTGAACTCTGTTCTCGTAAAGTGTTTGAGGCAGGAACATGGGAATAATTTATGTTGATATTACGTTTGCGAGTTCATTCGCCAGACGACCCATGAGACGGGCAGCCGGTACTTAGGACAACTTGAAGTACGTAAACAATATTCACAATTTTAGTTTATTGCCATCAATTGTGTTTAGTTTCATTCATATATATTGACCTCTTCTTTAAATTAGATCGAACGGTTGCGGGACGGTCTTCTACCAAAAGATCGCGTATGAGCAATTCAAGAGGAAATTGCGGGATTCTTAGATGCAGAGGTCCTAGATCCGAATGGAGAATATGCATGAAACTCGTGTATACATATACCGTTTGTAATATGTTCGACCTAGCACGATGAATGGAGAATACTATCGGAAGGTTGAAATGCAAGGGTGAGTGTAAAAGAGATGTATATATGCATGAAACTCGTGTGTACATGTACCGTTTGTAATATGTTCGACCAACCACGATGAATGCGATGTGTGTAATATATGCATGACGATGATGTGTAATAGTGGTTCCTTCATTGCTGTATGTAGTACCATCGAATTGAGTGCAAAACACAAAATAAAAAATGCCTAAATAAATAAATAAATGGAAAAATACAAAATCAAAACATCAGTCCCGGTTCGTATTACGAACCGGGACTAAAGCTCCTCCCCCCTCGCTCTAGAACAGGCCACGTGGAGCCCATTGATCCCGGTTCGTGCCCGAACCGGGACTAGCATTAGTCCCGATTGGCTAGTCCCGGAACCGGGACTGATGGCCCAACCGAACCGAGACTATAGGGGTGTTTTCTACTAATGCTTTCTACTAATGCCACAGAGTGAAAACATACGTTTACATTATCTATTTGAATATTAAAATTTATCCAGCTTCACAAACGGTATTGATATTGTTTAAAGAGGAACGAAATTAATAGTTCAAACTGGTTTGGAAAATTCGTAGGCCCTCATCTGGGCACCTGGACGTGAGGTAGTGGACTCATACGAGAGACCAACTTGTCGATCGATCAAGCTAGCAACGTGAGAAACTGATAAGAAGCGTCGAGCTCCTGCTCGTGTTCTTTTCCTTCCAGACTTGTGCTTGCGATCAACCGATCACCCACCCTCAATACCGATCGGCACTTTGATAGGGATTAACATCACCGAATTTTAACAAACAGAGAATAGAGCCCTATTTTATAGTTTCGCACAGGGATTCGAATTTTACCAGCCCGGCCCTGGGAGTCGGAGAGGACGCCCTTATGGTAGAGCAAGCGGTGCATCGACTGGTCGACATTCGTGGGCAGTCCGCGTAGCCGTAGCAGTGACGCGATGAAAATGTCCCGGACCGAGCGTGAAGCTCGGCGCCGTTCGTGAAGATGAAGGAGACGACGACGATGTCAGTGCGTTCGGACATGTGCCTGTCGGCGTGTTGATCTACCGGCCGCAGGCGGTCGGTCGGGGAGGATTGATAAACCGTGTAGCTAGGCGTGAATTTCTACAAGTACTTACTCTAGTTGTGTAAAATACGTATGTACGTGGATTTGTTTTTTTTTTTTTTTTTTTTGACACACGTACGTGGATTTGTTGGGTGGTAGAAATATGTACGTGGAGCTGTTGGTCGTGGACGGTATCTAGACCTAGTACGTGAGAGAAATGAATGTGTAGCAATAAGTACGGGTGGATTAATACAGTTGACCCAGTGGTTGCTGGCGGCCAATCCACGCGGATGAAAAGGCGAAAAGAAAAATACTGCTAGCTAAACAATTACCTTTGATTCTCAGCAGCCACTCACCATTCCCCTCGATTCCCAGTCGCGCCGCCTCGATCCCCTTTCTCCACCGCTCACCGCAGCACGCCGCCGTCGGCCTCCCGTCTCTCGCCGCAGCCCACCAGATCCTGCTCGACCTCCTTCTGCACGGGCCTCCCCCAGCTCCTGCTCATGGTTCCTCAGGACGGGGAGGAGGAGATCAAGCCCGCCCTCCCCCGCCTCCTGCTCCCGTTACGTTCTTACAGCCAGTCCTCTGCAAATTTTAGATTTTTATCAAATGCACGCAGAACTCTGTCAAGCGAGCAGCTGCTGCGGCTTAATTATTAGATGAGACGCAAGATGCGTATGCCTGCTTGTTCGGTGTTCTCTCTGTAGTTATTATACACATAGCAGCGTGAGTGAGATCAATTCATGTAAATTGTTTTGATGCGTGGAGGAGTTGATTAAGCAGCTACGTCCGTACGTGAGCATTTTTTTCTTTTGTCATGGATGCAGTTGCAGGACATAATATCCAGCTCTAGCTAGCTAGATAGTAGTCTTTTTTTTACTTCTTTTTCTGTAACATAATATGGATGGCCGTGTTGATTTCAAGTGCCAAACTGTGAGCTTTATTCTTATTATTTTGGTGCTGGTATCTATCAACTCAAATTGGTTTGTTTGCTTCACCTGGTGAAGAATGCTATTTGTCGCAATTCGTAGGCTCTCTAAGTTGATAATAACTCAGCCACGATTTTATTACCGGTATCCTGCTCAAATATATTTGCACTCTGCTATAAATAAATCATTAATGTCATGCTAAATATTGTACATTTTCTTGTGCACTGGGTTAATTGTGCAGTTTATTAGTTTGCTGCTGCTGAGCCTGGTTATGTTACATCTGACGAGGAATTTACCTCTCAGGTCATGCTCCTTTCCTGCCCTTCGGGTCTACGTGGCAGTTGCGGTGACGATGGTGGAGGCCCCGGTGAAAGAGCAAGACCTCGTGTATGTCGCGGGCGCCACCGGGAAGGTCGGCTCCCTGCAAGGTATCTTGCTCGCGACCATCAGTTGGCCATTCATTGTATTGCTGCGTTGACCTGAAATTCAATGTGCAGGGAGCTCATCAAGCTCGGTTTCCTAGTCCGAGACACCATCCGGGGCAAGGAGAGGACGCCTTCCATGTCATGTAGCTGCTGGTCCGAGGCAGGGGAGGTAGTTTTATCTATCTCCATCCGCTGTCTTTGATTTGGAGTGTTCTTGTCAAGAAAGTCTGCTTTTTTTACAATGCAGTAGGCTTCTAGTGATTGGCAAAATATATATCATGTTTAGGATCATGGATTCCATGATTTCTTATCTCAGATTAAGCATGATCTGTTTTTAGACATGAATTTCTGTTGTGAATGACACTAGTTAGGTGTATTCCGTCTGCTACTGGTTTTGCTTAACTCTTGACTTGATGTTGTTGAGTATATACACTATAGGTGTATGTGATCTGAGGCTGCTCTGTTATTGGTCTGATCATATTTCTCTTTGTTCTTGGATAGTAGTTCATAATATCTATAGTTTTTTCTTGGTTTGTTTGATCCTACGGTTAGCTACTAATTCTCCCTAATTGCCTAAGTTCCTCATTGATGATTAATTCTAGCTATCTGTCAATAATAATGTGTTCTACTTTATCTTATCTATGGCAGTCTGAGTTTGAAAATTGCTATGTTATGAATGTTTACTTATTTTCCTGTAACATAGATGGGGGTGTTAATTTCAAGTGTCGAACTGTGAGCTTTATTTTATTTGTATCTAGCTCAAATTGGTTTGTTTGCTTCACCCGGTGAATAATGCTATTTGGAATCGTAGGCTCTCTAAAGCGATAACCCAACCACATTGTTTTTACTGGTTTCATCCCTATGTGTGAAAACCGTATCGTCTGGTCAGATTAGCAGCTGACTTGCAATTGTACCCACAGCCCCATCTCATATGCAAGACACGCTGTTTGGTCTTGTTTTGCTCGTTTGCAGTAGGCCTCTGTTATGTTACAGTTCTGTCAATTTAGATTATTAGATGCACAACTCTGTTTAGTGAGCTGCTGTGGCTTAGTTAGATAAGACAGAAAGATGCATATGCATGTTGGTTCGTGTTCTGTAATTGTAGACAGAGTGTGAGTGAGATTCATGGAAAATAGATGCGTGGAGAAGTTAAGCAGCTACGTGAGCATTTTTTGTTTGTCATGGATGCAGCTGGGCGTATCCAGTTCTAGCTAGCTCGCATCTGTATGTATATAACGCCTACTTCTTTTTCTATAACATTTATGGCCGTGTTAATTTCAAGTGTCGAGAAGTGTGAGCTTTAGTTGTTTATTTTGGTGATGGTATCTAGCTCAATTTCGTGGCTGGTGTACAATTTCAGAGATGGCTTATAGATTGGATATATTGCACTCTGCTATAAATAAATCTTTAATGTCATGCTAAATTTGGTAGATTTTGTCTTGAACTGGGTTGATGGTGCAGCTTATTGGTTTGCTGTTGCTAAGCCTGATTATGTATGATCTATTAGCGATTGCTGTTGTGAGTGAGACTCGGTAGGCTTATTACATAAGCTACTGGCTATAGTGGTTATGATTAACTCTTGACTTGATCTTGTTGAGGATATACACACACAGCTATGTGATCTGTTGGTACTGATTTTTGGTTTGATCAAATTTCTAGGCAGAAAGATGCGTATGCCTGTTTGCTTGGTGTCCTGTAATTATAGACATAGCATGAGTAAGATTCATGGAAAATAGATAGATGCGTGGAGAAGTTAATATTCAGCTACATGAGCATTTTTTTGTTGTCATGGATGCAATTGCAGGGCGTATCCAGCTGTAGCAAGCACTCTGTATGTATGCAATGTTTACTTCTTTCTCTGTAACATAGTTAGCCGTTCCATCTATTGCTGCATTGACCTGGATGCAATGTGTAGGGAGCACATCAAGCTCGGTTTCCTATTCCGCGCCGCCATCCGGTGCAATCAGAGGGCCCCTTCCATGGCATGTAGCTGCTGGAGCTGGGCGGAGCGCTGCTGGTCCAAGGCAGGGAAGGTAGTTTTGTCTATTTCCATCTTTTGTTCTTGATTTGGAGTGTTCTTGTCAAGAAAGTCTGCATTTTCTACAATGCGACGGGCTACTAGTGATTGGCATAATATATATCATGTTGAGGATCATGGATTCCATGATTTCTTATCTCCGATCAAGCATGATCTGTTTTTAGACATGCACTTCTGGTTGTATGATCTTGTAGTGATTTCTGTTGGGAATGACACTGTTTAGGTTTATTAGGTGAGCTATTGTCTTTAGTAGTTATCATTAACTCTTGACTTGATCTTGCCGAGTATATACATACACTAGGTATGTGATCTGTCGTTGCTGGTTATTGGTCTGATCAAATATCACTTTTGTTTTTGGAAAGTAGTTAATAATATCTACTCCCTCCGATCCATAAAAAGTGTCGACACTTTTTATGGATCGGAGGGAGTAGTCTTTTCTTGATTTCTTCGATGCTACAATTTAGCTGCTAATTCTCAGTAATTGCCTAAGTTCCACATGGATGATTAATTTTAGCTATCTCTCAATCATGTTATGTTCTAGTTTATCTAATCTATGGTTGTTTGAGTTTGAAATTTTCTATGTTATCTAGTTTCGCTATGATTTATCTAATCTGGCAATATCTTTATTTTCTCTAACTTCTCCTGGTTTTGCTGGACGCGTTACTCACTGTTGATACTGAAAATATATTTTTGTTCAGCTCCTGGCATCCTAATATTGGATGCCATTGTGCTGATCCAAGGATCTTTTTGGCTTGTAGAGAGTAAACCTGACAAAGCTGGGGGCATTTACACTATGGAGATACTTGAACCACTACATCTTCTAAGCACCTTGTTGACCAACAAACAATCTGGAATAAGTGCCAGATATGAATCCCGTGTGGGGTATCCCCAAGGTCCACTGCGGCGACCTTGATGCCACTACTATGGATCTCATCGATATGGATATCCAAAGGTACCTCTTAGGTCGCACTCAAACTGATTGCTGCCATTCTATCTTGCAATAAACGATTTGTTGCCATTTCCTCCTGCTTTGTAGTTACTGAAATGATATCGAATTGACCTATGTGGCACCACCGGCAGGAAGGGCTTTCGTGGCTGGTCCCCGATGGGGATCTCACCATATGTCCAACGAGTTCGGCAGCGGTGCGCTGCTGATGTTGCCGGAGAGGACGTCGCCGTCCTTGCTACTCGGCCGTGGACGACCAGGACTTCCTCGAGCACAAGTTGTCTAGGATGGACGGCATCACCATCAAGTACGGCGTCGAGGTAATCTCACTCTCTCCATCCCTGATGGTTTGGTATGTATGGTTGCTGTAAAATTTAGCCGACTTGTCCAGTTTTCAGCATGAATCTTATTGGAGATAACAAAGCATAGAAAGGAATAACACTTGGGTTTTCTTGGTCCCAGGAGTAATAAATCCATAGGTGTACCATAGTACAAAAATACTTGGCTTTTCTCATATCAGTTGCATAATTTGCATGACTTGTTCTTTTATTTCACTGGAACACCTTCCAGTCACCAAATGTTAGTATATGATATTGAACATGCTTTATGCCCGTGCTGATGCTTGGCCTTGCGTAGTTTATCTTGTTTGTGTGTCTAGTAATGGTTTCTAGTGCCGTAGAGGTGAATCTGTGTTGGTTTGTTGTCGTGCAGGTGATGGACGAGCCGGGCTTCTTCAACCTTTTGTAGTCGCTGGAGCACATGGAGCAGCATATTGCTGTGGCGTTTGTTAGGGGAGAAGTGGATGTGGCCTTGATGCAGCAGCTGGTGAAAAGTGGAGCTGGACAACAGGTAGCCATGGCTGCTAACTACTTCCTCCTTCACCTTGGCTACCGCTGCTGCGACGGCAGCAAGTTCACTGCGCCGCAACCACGGTAGTGGTGGCGTTTGGCATCAATTCATGTTTCATGCTGCAATGGTTACCTTCTAGTTAGTCCCTAGATTAAAAATTGATGGATGTTTTTTGTAGAATTGTTACCCGGTTGATGGTTTTTGCACTCGAATACAGAATTTTAGATATCAAACTGGGTGCAAACAGTTTGGAATTTGGAGATTATAGTCAAATAAAGTTGTAGAGGACGTCAATAGCTTTCTTACTTGCCTGATTCCGGAGAACGGTTTGGAAACGGGTGAAAAAACAGTGTAGCTAAACATGTAGTTTTGAACTGACATTTTAATGTCACGTCAGTTATCATCAATTACGACACTGAATTAAATTATGGTTTCAGCATTGCAGTTGAAGAGGATGTTCTGTAGGTATTAGAACTTATATTTTTTGTCATATTTAGTGTTCTCTATTAACTAATACTAAAAGACTAAATTGTCTGCGCTGTAGGTACTAAATGTTCTGTAGTCGCTGTGTTAATTATCTGGATGTACAGTGCATATTGTAAATATCAATTGTGCACTATTCTCTTTCAGTTTGACTTAACAGTTATGTCAGTCTGACTTTTGGAGCTTGTTATATTTAATCGATTGTTATGTTCATCCATCATTTGCAGGGCATCAGGAGAGACATGGAGCTAGAGCTGGGTAGGAGGGATAAATGGCCGGATCCGGCGTGACTCTTGCCATTCTAGATCCGGCTGTGCTGCTGGTTTACTGGCCACGAGCTCCGATGCCTTGCGCACAGCTGTAGGCCTGTCCGGTCCTTGGCTTGTAGTCCCTTGCCTCTCGCCTTCGTGCGACGGCAACGAGTTCGCCGCAACCGTGCTGGTGGTGATGCTCTGCCTCGACTAAAACCTTTTCAAGTGAGTTCCTGGTTTATCCACATGTCCAATTTCCTCCCTCTTTGCTCCGGAACATGGCTGGTCGGCTGCGACTCTAGCCATCGACCTGCTGCCCTGTCCTTGGCCATCCAGCCAGTTATGATGTGCTAATTTTTGGTTGAGTTGAATATTGGTCATTTACTTTGTTTTGTTTCTACAGTCCCTATATTATTGCAGTTGATCTGGTTGTTACTGTTTAATGTCATATACATACCTGATGATAATGCTTAGCTCATCTAGAGTCGCATGGTTACTACTCTGGTCCATTAGCTTGATTTGTAGATTTCGCTATGTCTATTTGCTTAAGTCCTTGCCTTATCCAGCTGATTGGATCCTTAAAATACATTAAAGTGAATTTGTATGATCATTCCCTGTACTATTTACTCCTTTAGAATCCTATAGGTGGATTTCTTTGTTGATCCTGTGATTGTACATGCTTTTCTAGATCACTCCATGCCTAGGGTACTCTGTATGACCCATATACATCCTTGTCCATTTTCGCCCAGGAAACATGCTTGCAATGTTCGGCTTGATTGGGCAGCATGGTTGCAGTGGTATTTGTTGAGTTTCAGGTGTTATGCACAGAATCATCTATACATGAGCATAGTGCTGTTGTGGGTGGATGATGGTGCCCAGGTAAGGTCCACAGGTCGAAAGGTCCTCCTGGGAAGATTAGGAAGCCTCGTTTTTTTTTGTGTTCCTGTGCTAGATGAGATCGTCGAACGAATCTGTTAAAAATTAAGCCTGCTTCAGTTACTCCGGAATCTCAGCTATGAGACTCAAATTTTGTTATGATAGCCTGTTGTTGGCTGTCCCCAATCTGCATAGAGCAGGTCATCTTTAGTTTTTTATTTGTTAAACACAATAAAATATTTCATGTTAGGTACATACAGCAGTTTATGAGTAGCAATCTGTGTTTTGTTCCGGTGGAATGGTTATTTGTTAGTATGTCCTCCTTGCAATTTATGGAGGATTTCTGTATGATTGGTATTTTTCATTTCACAGATCATAAATAGACTAACTTTTGCGCCTTTTATGATTCTATGATTAATTTTGCACCTGATGTACTGCCTTTTGAGAGAAACAACTCATATCAGGCTGTTGCGCTGCAGCTGGTGTGACGCCCTCGCTGCTCGGGTTCACCGCCGACGTCTCCGTGGCCAGCAGCCACGGCGCTGCTGATGTCGCCGGAGAGGAATGTCGCCGTCCTGCTGCTCAACGGTGGGTGACCAGGACTTCCTGCTCCAGGGTGCTCTCGGTCGTAGCCTTCGAGCCAATGACCCCTCATATTGGTTCGGTGACGATGGCTGATCATGTTTTTCAGTGTATGCTTAAGGTTGAACTATTGGATATTCCACTGAATGTTAATTCTTTCACGTGCCAACAGAGTTGAATGCTCGATGTTGATCAGCTAGTGCTATTTAGTGGGTTGTGTACATTGAGGAGCAACATGGCTGTCGGATCCGGCGAGACATCTATTGTTTTTCTTGAAGAGATGTTGTTCAGTTCAGAGTAGCTCTAGTGGACATATGCACGTATTGTGTCATTCAAATCACACTGCAGATTCTTCACAGCTTTGCCTTGGCTCGATTTCCTCATTTAAAAATTAAAACCACAGGCATACCGTAACCGTGCTGTGAGCAGACAGAGTGTCAAACCCTGCTTTGGAACTATTTATCTGCACAAGTGAACACACACGTACGTACCAAGTATTCCCCCGAGGTTTTGCCTGTTATATATGTGCGGTCGGTCTTGTTTCATTCCCAGCTGCTTTGGCTTGATCCAGCTGCACTTGCTAATTCTCATTTCGTGCTACACCCATTTGAAAAAAATTCGTTAAAATTTCGAACGAAATTCGTGAAACTAAAGACTTTAGGTATATACGTAAGGGGGAGAGAAAATATAACCTTAGGCGATTTTTTTGTTCAAATTCGAATAACTCCGATAGATTACATTTCAAAACGAAATAGATCGAGCATATTCAAGAAAAGATCTTGATTTTAGTGTAGTTGTTTACGGGCTAGGTAGCTGTTTTGCAGGTTCTAGGTTCCATTCCATTTGTTTCAATTTTACTTTTAGAAATTAATTTAAATGTCAGTCTATAAATCTGGCCGAAATTTTTGAAATATTTCTACGAAATCGTTAATTTCTCAAAATTTATGAATCTATGTGGTGCAAAAAATATAAAAAAGAATCTTGAGAAAATCATAAGTGTAGATAATGTTGTAATATACCAACGTGTGAAATATCAACTAGAAATACATTGTACTTTGGGTTGTGCAAAAAAGACAAAATCTGAAATTGTAAATAGTGAACAATGCAAAATTTGAACCCTTCAAAATCTGTCAGATTTTGTAATTTTCTTGTAGCCTAGAATACAAGTCATTTTGAGTTGATATTTTGCATGTTGCTAGAATATAACATTATCTACATCCAAGATCGTTTCCAGATGTTTTTGAAACTTGAAAATATGATTTTTCAAGTTTTCGAAAATAAAGAGCTCCATGTAACTCGACCTCCATTTACAATTTCCACATGCACATGCGTTACTCGGGTCTGCAGTTAACAGGATTTTTTGAACCAAGTCTGGCAATAAACTTGTGTTTGATTGTATATGTGATTTCCAGTAATTTCTTTTTGTTTAGTTAATATCTTAACAAGGGCATAATAGTCTTTCAACATGAGATTTAACCGTCAACTAACAAAAGTGGCATTTTCAGAATGACGACACGGCTTTGATGTCATTCTTAGAACGACAACTAGTGTGATGTCATTTTTGGAACACATGAATGCATTCTTGGAATTTTCTCTTACAAAAATGTATACATATTCTGATGTCATGTTTTTATCGATACAACTTTAGATTTTATAAGTGAGATCCCAAGAACTACAATAGGATACTTGTTGCATGCAATGTCAATCATGTATATGTCTAAACCTTGACGACGTTTAGTTGGTCAAATCCACAACCGTTTCACGTAGATTAAATTTAGCTTTCTGGCCCCACTGACCAATTGATGATGATATATTATTTTGACTTTGCAAAAAATGAACTAGAGTGTCATATAATGCAAAAATAAAATAAAAAATATATACCAACTATCAAATAGGGAAGAATTGTTTTTCCAGGGTTAAATAGGAAATAACATTTTTAAATAGTATCATAAAATAAAAAATATATACCAACTATCAAATAGGGAAGAATTGCTTTCCCAGGGTTAAATAGGAAATAACAGTTTTAAATAGTATCATAAAATAAAAAATATATACCAACTATCAAATAGGGAAGAATTGTTTTTCCAGGGTTAAATAGGAAATAACAGTTTTAAATAGCGCAAAATCTATTCCGTGCGTGCGCACTCTCGCGTCTCTAAAAAGTGCTCACCGCACGCGCCGTTCGATCCGATGGTGCGGCAGACATCGACACCAACCGCGCGTCGCGTCTGTCCAAAAGCAACCGCCGTTCCCCTTCTCTTCTCTCAAGTCTCACCCACGGCCTCCCGTATTTTTTGCCAAATCTGGCCGTTTTCACGAACTAACGACGGAACTGGCCGCTCCTGGAAACTATTTCCAAATCTGGCCCCTCGGGTCGGCGCCAGATTATATGGAGCCGAGGTTGTGCAGGTCGGCGCCACTTCTACCGGGAGCCGAACTTCGTTGCTGGGGCCGGGCAAAATCCGACGTGGCAAGGTCGGCTCCACGTAACGCGGAGCCGACCTACGCGTTCTCTGAATTTCATTTTGAGGTGTTCGGCTCCATGTAACGTGGCGCCGACCTACCATGTATAACCTTAGCCGTTCCCTTCTCCCTCCCACCCACTCCATTCCTCTCCCCACAGCCGCCCCAAGCCTTCTCTCTCCGTTTTTCCGCCCCAAACTTCAAATCCACTCAAAACTCGTGGATTCCTTCAATTTAGACCATGGCAACTCTTCTTGGAGGTATTCTCTCTCAAATCCCTTTCTTTCCATCCAATTTATTATGAAATTCCATGTAATTTTGGTCCGAATTTGTTGAACCTAAAATTATGGTGTATTCTTTTGTTCAAGTATTAAATGTATGTTTGAATTCGTTTGTTGGGTGTAGCTCTTTGGTTGGGAACATGTAAATACTTTAGAATATATATGTTGGAAACATTGTGGCTAAATTTTAGAATAGACACTAGTTCCATTGTTTAATGTGGAGCTTTGTATGTACATGGAGGCTAATTTGGTATGTGGAGCTTTGGGTGTGCATAGTTTAAGTACTAGAAGCATTATAAATGTATGTGGATGGTTGTACAATATATTATAGTCCCACATATTTTGTATAGTTTCTTATATTTCATTTTTCTTGCATACATGTGTATGTAGCTTTGTGTGTGTGTTCTTAGTTTTATATTTTTAGACTTTCCCGTATAGCTTTTGATGTTTCCTTTTTTTTGGTAGATTCCACTGACATTTACAAAGAACTTGCACGTAAGATGAAGATAGTAGAAACAACAAAAGGCAAGTATCCCAATGTATCATGCAAAGACGCTCCGGTGCCACCAAGATATCCGGTTCCGAATTGTCCTTGCGGCAAGCCTTGTGCACGCCGCTACGGTCGGTCGTGCGTTTTACATGTGCAGCGATTCTATTGGGACCATGGCCGGCTGAGACTTGGAAACGTCTTGTGCGTCCACCTCCACCTCCACCTACACCGGCGCTATGGAAACTAGACGAAACCACACCCAAGGCTCCTCCAATGGTTTGGTGTGAGCATTGTCAAGACATGACATGGTGGTGCCCCCTTTACGGCCCCGACACTTTGGATGAGTCATGGAAGGTTTTTGATGAAGAAGAAAGGCAAGAAGATGAGTTTTGGCAAAGGGAGCGCAAGAGAAAGCAACCTGAAGAAACTTTAAAGAGACAACTCTTGGAGGTGGAATTAGAGAACGACAGAAAGGAGAGGGAGGTACAAGCCAAGAGAAGAAAGGAAGAACGGGCAAAGGAAAGGGAAGAGGAGAAGAGGAATGAGGTGAATGAAAGCAAGGAATTCTTGAAGAAATACAACGCGGGCTATTTCAAGAGGTGGCCTTGATTAGCATTCGTGGTTGAAGTAAAGGCAAGGTTGTTTGTAATCCATGGTGTGGGTTTGTTTGTGACGATGAACTTTATGTTGAACCAAGATGTATTGTTTTAAGAATTGTTGGAATATTTCATAATTAGATGTGAACCTTAATGTCAAATTATTTGTATTGTTGTTAGTTAACTATTTTTTCAGCAACAATTGTGAGTGTGTTTACTATTTTTTGGGTGCTCATCTGAGTCAGCAAAAGGAGTCAATAATACAATCAGTTTACTATTTGAGTTACCCATGTCGGCTCCATGTAACGTGGCGCCGACATGAAGAAGTTCGGCTCCAATAATTCAGGCGCCGAGATTGCGCACCATCCGACATGCTCTCTGGAAGTTCTCTGGAACCAACAAATAAAAAGTAAGGAAGTTTGGCGCCCAGTAACGTGGAGCCGAAGTTACCCTTGTCGGCTCCCATTGTCTGGCGCCGAAATGAATAGTTTCGGCTCCAAGTATTCTGGCGCCGACCTTGCGCACCGGACGACGTGCTCTCTGGAAGTTCTCTGGAACCAAAAAAATTAAAAATAAGGAAGTTCGGCGCCGAGAAACGTGGAGCCGAAGTTACCCATGTCGGCTCCCATTATCTGGCGCCGAAATGAAGACATTCGGCTCCACCTATTCTAGCGCCGACCATGCGCACCGGACGACGCGCTCTCGGAGAAGGAGGCGGGGCCACGGTGGTTCGGTGCGGCAGGCGGCGTCCGAAGCGTGGCTAGGTGCGGTTGCGACCGGAGGTGAGCGAGGTGGTGGGAGTGGCGAACGGAGGTGAGGCAGGGGGGCGCGGCGGCGGGAACTTGTGCGGCGGCCGGCGGCGGGGAGAGCAGCGGCCGGCGGCGTCGGGGCGGGGACAGGTGGGGGCGGGAGTGTGTGGGCGGGTTGGTGCGGGAGTGTGTGTGTGGGACTGGTGGGGATCGATCCAGATTCGGTCGGGTAATGACCTAAAAGGTCGGCGCCATATAACGGGACGCCGAATACCTGGAAGCAAAATTCAGACATCGCATACGTCGGCTCCACGTTACGTGGAGCCGACCTTGCCACGTCGGATTTTGCCCGGGCCCAGGAAAGAAGTTCGGCTCCAGAACATGATGACGCCGACATGTACGACTTCGGCTCCATATAATCTGGCGCCGACTCGACGGGTCAGATTTGGAAATAGTTTTCAAGAGCGGCCAGTTCCGTCGTTAGTTCGTGAAAACGGCCAGATTTGACCAAAAATACCGGTCTCCCTCTCCCATCTCTTCCTCGTCTCCGCAAAATCGCTCACATATTCGTGGATTTGATCCGGCGCTGATCTCCATCGACCGGCGGCTTTGCGCCATGAGCCCCCTCGTCGGCTGGTTGGTGTCGATTTGGGTGCGGGAGAAGGGGACTCGAGGCCAGAGGCTAGTCGCGCTATGGGGTGCCAGATGCCAGAGCAGCGTGTGGCGCCGACCCTCCGCCGCGAGCTGCGCTCCACCGACTCGATCCCGTCGGGTGCGGCCCCGTAGAAGATCCACGCTCCTGCGTGAGGTGTTTACGAGCTCCGCCCGCGCCTCGTCGGTGAGCCACGGGTAGTGGAGCAGGGCAGAGCCAGGAGGGGTCGCACGTATCCTCGTGTGCGCGTCCCGACTCGAGAAACGAGCAGCGGCCGATCAGGTCCTTGATTGCGAAACTTTTGATCCAAATAGTGCATTTTGCTTGCGTGTGTGTGTGATCCGATTTATTTCTCTTGGTTCACTATTCAGGGCTGTAGCTCGTGTTCTCGTAATGCATGAAAAAGCTTGATTATTCGTTTCTATCTCTGGTTGTATGTTGGTCACCATGTATCCATTTAAGCATGTTTCATCCTATCTTTTATACACCTGTGATCATCCTCAATCTAGTGTGTACTGTGCTTATACTACTGTCTTTTTTTTTTTGAGGAAGGGTCTGATACTACTGTCTTTTTGTACATGAGCATCTGATGGTTGTAATCTTTGTCAGTTCTATCCGCTAGGAATTACTGGTGCTTGGACGAATGCTCCTCCCGAGGTGGATTTCTTCCTTGACCATGCTCTAGTCCTTAGTCATGGCGAGTCGGGAACTCGCTCAGATTTTTTTTGTTTTCCCATCATATTCGGTGTAGATTTTCGGTGGATGCTAAATCAAGTTACAAAGATCATTTTTGTTTGATATGATGTACTTGTGTGTGCAATGTTGATAGCAAAATGGACGTTTTGGATGTAGTTTTATGCAAATCTATCTGTTTATGTTAATGTTTAGTGGACTGTTCTTACATCCATATACTGAATAACACCATATGCATGTTGGTATAACTATTGTACTTGTGGATGTATGCAATGTGCATGTATTTTTTCAAAGTTTTTTGTGTCTGTTCCAGTAGCGATTGTGTATGTAGATATACATTTCTAGCATTTTTTTATATCTAGAATGTACACAAAGATGTATTTCAATTCTCTTTGGTATGATGTCGGGTTCATTATTTTGCAGAAATTGGATGGAAACTAAATCTCAGATAGATGTAACTTCATTATTAAAACTACAGTGCAGCTTATTATGAATTATATTTTACTCTCCACATTATATCACTTATGGAGAGAGTTGGTGTTTCCTATATGGGAGATGTAGTTTTCCATGTCATGTAGATGTAATTTACATGTTAAAATTACTTCACACCATCAAATAGTGTCGGAGATGTAGTTTTCAAATGGGAGAGATGTAGTTTCCATGTAACTTCCGATGATTCATACCTTTTCAATGTCACGTAGATGTAATTTAGATGTTAAAATTACTGTGTACCATCAAATGGTGGGAAAATGTAGTTTCCCATATAACTGATGGGAAGATGTAGTTTGTATACAACTTATGCGTAACTTATGTATGTTCTCTTACATCCCCAATTGATATGTAGTTTTAACTTACTGCATACCATCAAATATTGTGAGAGATATAGTTTTCACACATGTTCAGGTCATGTCCATACCTGCTAGAATAATAACAGTTTATAGTCTGAAATTGATTTTGCTAGCTCTCTTACATGTACTTTCTGCAGATTTTAAATGTTCCATCTATTATCATGCAAAACTAAAGTAATTTCTAACATGATTTCTTTGATCGTTTTTCATTCCAGCCAACACTATATACCATTTGCATGGTCTTGAAGCCAAATCATGGAGATCTTCAATTCGACAAAGCAAAAAAAGCATGCAGTTTTACATCCAGTTATCACATATGTGCAGGAAAAAAAGGTTTCACATGCTACACTTTTCATGTGAATCTTCTGTGTGGTCCATGAAGATTCAAATTCTTCAATGCTGGAGCAAACTACAATGGCATAGAACATTTGTGTTTTTTTTGTGTTCCGGAATGTGCTTTTCTCATGCTTAATTACGAAGTAAGTTTTTGTGAATGTACTTTTCCCCATATGTACATATGTGTTCACTAAATAATGGATCCATTATACATTTAAAAGTTGGGGGAAATTAACTTTTCCATGTTTAATTAGGGTGTACCTGTTGTGTTAACCGCACACTAAAATTTACATCCCGTGTCACCCATTATACATCTAAAAGTTGGAGGAGATGAATTTTTGTTCACCAAGACATTTGGTTGTTCAGCGATTTTAGGAGAGGATGGTTCTCTCACCATAAGGCATAGGTCGACGTAAACATAGTGCATTCTATTTTTTATGTTTTACCGTACATGTACTTCAGTATGAAACCTAAAATTGGTTCTAATAAGAGGATATATTTTTGCAATATTGTCTTTCTTTGATTTGAGCATCTCAAACAGGCGCACAAAAATGTGGCCGCGCTAAAATAGTTCTACAGCGTGACTTTAGCAGTTTAACACGCCGCGACCAACATCAGTTTTTCAGATGCACAAAAATACAGCGCGGCCTGCATCAGCTTACCAGACACAGTTTACCAGACACACTAAAATACAGCACCACAAACTTGTTTCTTCAACACATGTACAACAAACAGGTCCATGACTTTTACAAATAGGTCCAGCCAGCTCGCAATTAGGACCCTGAGCAAAAATAGAAAAACAAGTAGGCCCCCAATCGTTGGGTCTGGGTGTGGAGGGAGTTGGTAATTGGTAGGGAAAATGTGGTGGTGTGTGGGGTATTGGTTCCATTGCGGAAAAGGAAGTTGATTGTGGTGTGGCGGGTTGTAGAACATGTTGTGTTAAGGTGGAGGCATGAACTGTTGATGATACTGGGATGGTGGTCGATGTGTGTGCTGTTCATCACCTGAATACAGCATCTCCTCATAACATTGATCCATTTCTACCCCATCCTGTTGATACTGATCACCACCGGCTTCAGTGTTTGGGTAATCATAACGTGGTGGATCTTGAGCGTCGGAGCGCCTGCGCCAGTGAGGTGGTCTGGAGTGTCCACGACCACGCTCATGATCTGCCTGCTGTTGTCTCTGTTGCGCTGCAGCTGCTTCCTGGGCTTGCGCTTCAGCTTGTTGTTGCTTATTATGTTCGATCCCGGCTGCTTTTTCTCGCTCAGCATCGTTATGTTGTTCAACTGCTGCTGCTTTCTGTTGTGCTAAAGCTCGCTCTCGATCGGCAAGTAGCAGAGTTTCCAGGCGAGAAAATTGAGCAGATAAAGCTGTTACCTTGTCTTCAACACCGTCAACCTTCGAGCCAATTTCTTCAGTTCTGGTGTTGACTAGCTCCAGATCGAGCTTCAGCGCGGCCAATTCTTGCGCGTCCACCGTTTCCGCGTTCTTCGATCTCCCCATCTGAACTCGCGGCGAGCTTCGGAATTTTACCGAAGAACCGGCCTTCGAACCCTTGCCTGCTTGCGAATTCCTGCCGCCACCAGTGATCCTCGCCACCGATAAGGCACACGGGCCGAGTACGTCACCGGGATTTTACTGCTAGGAGAGATTTTCCCCAGCAACCGTGATGGACGCTCGGCCTGCACCCGAATTTTGCCACCGCCGCCAAGCCGCCACCGTCGACCTCGTCAGAGAAGACGTCGCCGCCGCCTTCGCCACCGTCGACACGCACCCCGCCGCCGCGAGTAGGGTGAGGAGGGTGGGATTTTACGAGAGATCCCAACCACCCCCGTCTCCCAGCTCGATTCGCCGCCGAGATCCGGACTGCCCGCGCCTCCGCGCCGTCGAATCGCAGAGAAAAAAATTCGGCCAAAGACCGTATGCTCTGATACCACTTTGTCAGATCCCGCTAGTTGGAATCCAAGGAATTACTCCCGATGCGGAGACCTCGCTATGAATTGAGGAATTTTCCTACGATAATTAAGCTACGAACAACTAAGAACAGAAAAGGAAAGGAGCTAGGGTTCTACTCTTGGCAATAATGTCTTCGATAGCCCTGTCATCCCGGGCACGGGGTGGCTTATACTCATTATTACAGACAGTTATGGTAAACAGTAATTAAGGTAATTAACGGCGACAACGGTAAGATAATCAACAGTAACTTGTCATCGCAGCCGTTGATCGCCGTGGCTCTTCTGGACCGTCGGATCTTCATAAGTCTTCTGAAACGTTCAGTTTGGCCTAACTGAGAGCATCTCCAAGCGGAGCCCCCATAGCCAGCCCAAACGTCCGGGCGGACCGCCCGGACAGCATTTGGCCCAAAAACCTCCACCCAACGGAGGCCCCCATAGCCATCCGAAACGCCCGGGCGGTCCGGCACACCCTAAACGCAGCCCATATGTGGGGAGGGTTTGGGGCCGTCCGGACGCGCCCGGACGCGCCGCCACGTCGGACGCGGCCCAATACGACCCCACATATATCCACAAAATCCCCACCCCGGTCGGAACCCTAGCTCTCACTCTCCTCCGATCCCCTTTCCACTCCACTCCACTGTCACTCTGCTCCGTCCGCAGCTTCGACAATGGCCGGCTCCGGCAGCGAATCAACGACCGAGCTGTACTGGCATGCGTTCGCGGAGGAGGAGGAGGAGATTGGCAGCTGCCACGGGCCGGATGCGGCGGCTCTTTGCAACGGCTCTGCGGGCAGTTCCGCCGCCGCCGCGTCCAACGAAACAGGGGCAGTTCCGCCGCCGCCGCAGGTTTGCGCCTCCTTCCACCAATTTACATTTTAGAAACAAGTAGGATGCGTAATGTAGGGATTTGATGAACCCGTAAGCCGTTGCGAGAGGGCCGATGTACTCCGTCGGCGATGATATGGTGTTGTGCAATGCGTGGTTGTCCACCCCGGTTGATCCTCAGACCGGAATCTACCACCGTGCTTCATTTTGGGGCCGGATCGGTCAAGTGTTCAATGCTAACTCGGAAGTTGTCCGCACTGAGAAGTCCCTCCGCCATAGATGGCAATGCATCGTGGCGGAAATTAACAAGTTCCCTGGATGCTTCGCACAAATGGGTTCCGTAAGTTTTTGATGTTCAATTTTGTACAATGCCGGAACCCGTAGCTACTTTTGTTGAGTACCTATTTCATTTTGATAGATGGACAATGCCATCCTACTATACAACGCACTTGGGGGGAGGCCGGCGTCGATAGAGTGGAAGTTCGCCCATTGTTGGGATAGCCCGTTCATCGACTACACGCCGGATGCGGAGAAGAGGGACAGGATCCGCCAAGCGGAGAGCCGGGCTCGACAGGCACGACGTGCTCGGCAAAGGGAATGCGAAGCTCAAGCACGGGAACGTGAAGAGGGCGCCGCTCAAGCACGGGAACGTGAAGCAGTCGCGAAAGCGGTGGAAGCTCAATGTGAAGCCGGCATATCTCACGCACGGGAGCTGGAACGTCAAGCCGGGGTTCGCCGGGCACGTCGCCGTCGCCAAAGAGAACGTGCGGCAGCGGAGGACGACCGGGTTCTCCACCGTCTGTGAGAGCTCCTCCGCTCCGGTGTCTCCGATGAACCGTGTCCGATTAATTTCTGTGTTGAACTATGTCCGTGGATGTTTGAACCTGGTTTGAACTATGTTTATTCGTATGATCTTTGAACTGTGATCTATCCTGTGATCTATGTTGCATGTTAATATGGTTTTGGGGGGGATTATTTGGGGGTTATGCTTGTAGGACACTAGTTTTGGGGGCTGTCCGGTCACTGTCCGCGGACGCGTCCGGACGCGTCCGCGGACAGTTTTTGGACCGGATTTGGGGGCTCCGCTTGGAGATGCTCTGACGAAGTGTTGCACACACAGGTTCAGCTAGCGATCTGACACTCGACGCAGGTCCATCCGTGACAAGGCGGCGCTGCGGGAAGCCTCAGGGCGGTGCTAGACGGGGCGGGCGGCGCGGGAGTTCAGAGAGGCGAGGTGAGGGCGGGCGTCGCCGGGCATAGAGGCGTCCCTCAGCCTCTAGGGCAGCGGTGGTGGTCTGGACGCTCGGGCTGCAGGTGCGGAGCCGCGCCTGGGCGCTGGGCCTCGAGAGCCAGCGGGTCGACTCCCGTGACGCTCCCGTTTGGTGCGCAAGGTGGCTCCAAAGGAGGCAGCGGCGTCACCGGCCGGTCTAGATGCGACCAGTTAGTTGGCGGTGCACGGAAGGAGGCCAGAGGCGGCGGCGGATGCCGGTGGGCGTCTGCGCGCAGATGGGGATGCAGCCGGTCGCGGGCGGTTCGACAGAGAGGATGGGGAGACGCGCACGAAGGAGAAAGAAGCTCGGGGGTGGCACATCGTCTCCCGTCGGTGAGGCGCCTCCTGGATCCGCGACGCCGCTTGGGACCGCCGGGCGGTGGAGCCACGGCGCGGGTGGCCGGCCGAGACGGCGCGCAAGTGGAGACGACGGGTGGTTGGTGCTGGCGTGCGAGCTGGAGGGGAAGGGGACGAAGGTGGGGGTGAGTGGGCTTTTGCGGTTGACACGCGTTGTTCGCTTGAGCCGGGGGACGCGATCGTGCGATCCCCCGGATGATTAGAATGGTTTTCCTAATTATATCTCGAACAACCTTGATCCAGCGGCACTTGCTAATTCTCCTCGGTACACCTATTGAAAAATATTCGTTGAAATTTCGAACGAAATTCGTGAAACTAAAGACTTTCGATAAGGGGGAGATAAAATATAACCTTAGCCGAATATTTTATTCAAATCTGAATAAATCCGATAGATTACACTTCAAAACGAAATAGATCGAACATATTCAAGAAAAGAAAAGATATTGGTTTTAGTGTAGTTGTTTACGGGCTAGGTAGTTGTTTTACACGTTCTAGGTTCGATTCCATTTGTCTCAATTTAAACTTTTAGAAATTAATTTAAATGCCAGTCTACAAATCTGGCCAAATTTTTTGAAATATTTCTACGAAAATTCGTTAATTTCTCAGAATTTACAAATCTATGTGAGATGCAAAATATATCAAATTTTTTGGAAACAATCATAGGTGTAGATAATGTTGTAATATGCCAACGTGTAAAATATCAACTAGAAATACGTTATATTTTGGAATGCGCAAAAAAGACAAAATCAGAAATTATATTGAATTCTTCAAAATCCATGCATCAGTTTTTGTAATTTTCTTGTAGCTCAGAATACGAGTTATTTTGAGTTGATATTTTGCACATTGCTAGAATATAACATTATCTACATCCAAGATTCTTTCTAGATTTTTTTGAGGTATAAGGTGGCCGTATCCACCGCCCGAATAGATAGAAAGAGGTGACCCAGTTTGTAAGGAAAACCGGGTCCAAAAACCATACAAGCTGTACAAAAGAATGACACAGACGAAGCGACCCGCCGCCCACACGACACTAGTCGAACAATCGCCACAAAACACACAACCTACTCTGGGGCCGCCGCCCCGGCGAAACAACCAGATCGACCTTCGCATTGCCCGAAAGTAATCCCGTCATGGTCGACGAACCCTCTGCCCACGCAGTCTTCATCCAGGTTGCCACCAAAACCACCATGTACCGGGGCCGCCACCCCGGAGTAACAATCAGATCGACCTTCGCATTGCCCGAAGATGATCCAGCCAGGTCGACGAACCCTCTGCCCGCGCAGTCTCCATCCAGGTCGCCACCCAGACCCTTGCTAGACAGCGGCTTTGCCTCATAGAACCGTCGTAGCGTGGGAGACCGAGGCCGCCGCCTCGACGTCCACCACCATCCGGAGCCGCCGCCCCGACGTCCACCACCCTCGACCACACGCCCATTGTGCACATCCGTCACGAAACCGTCGCACCACACGCTGGCCAAGAGCTCCAAAGCGGCGCCTCCAACAAGGTAGTGACGAGATCGTCATCGCCGCCCGCTCCCGAAGAGCTAGATTTTCACCCGGAGCTCTTGGAACCACACGCGTTAGTCGAGGTCGAAAAGCTCCACAACGACGCGATCAAGAAGGAGAACGACGCCCGAGGGCGCCGCCGTCGTCGGCACCGACCGAAGTCCGTGCGAGCTTTCGCCCGGAGTTCGACCCGACCGCAAAGCTTCGGGAGCCGCAGGATGGCGTCCTGGTCGTGTCGTCAACCACCGAGCTCCACCGCATGCTGCTGCCAGCGCGGCACCTCCCTCCACGGCAGCTGGCATGACCTCTGCGCCCGCACCGCCGAAGCAGCCGCAGGTCCGGGGCCGCCGCCCCGGCTTGCCTCCTGTCTCCGCCCGAACGCCACCGTCCCCGCCCTGGTCGACGCCGAGCACGTCCGCCGCATCGCCCAGCACCACGCCCCAGCCCTGGCCCGGCGGGCCCAGACTGGCCCGCCAAGCCCATCGGGCGCACTCCACCTCCGGCGACAGCGCCACCGCATCCTCACGCCGCCGCCCACAGCCTGTGTACCGGCCGCGACCTCCGCCTGAGCCCGCCGGCTCGATTCCTCCGCCCCGACCGCCGCCGCCCTCACGGGCCGGTCACCTCCTTCAGCGCAAAAGGGAACCGCCCCTCCAACTGCCATTTTTAGCAGCGGAGGGTGCCGCCACCGCCGCGGACGAAGCCGGCGGCGGCAGCGGCAGGGTGGCTCCGGCGGGAGGGGCTAGCGCCGCCTGGGGGGGGGGGGGGGGGCGCGAGGGGAGGGTGGGTGGCTGGTGCTTAGTCTACTTTCTTTCTAGATTTTGAAACTTGCAAATGTGATTTTCAAATTTTCAAAAATAAAGAGTTCCATGTAGCTCGGCCTCCATTTACAGTTTCTGCTGCACATGCGTTACTTGGGTTTGCAGTTAATAGGATTTTCTGAACTAAGTCTGTCAATAAATTCGTGTTTGATTGTATATGTGATTTTCAGTAATTTGTTTTTGTTTAGTTAAAATATTAACAAGGGCATAATAGTCTTTCGACATGAGATTTAACGGTCAACTAACAAAAGTGGCATTTTCGGAACGACGACACTACTTTGATGTCATTCTTAGAACGACAACTAGTTTGATGGCATTCTCGGAACACATGAATGCATTCTCGGAATTTTCACTTACAAAAATGTGTACATATTCTGATGTCACGTTTTTATCAACACAACTTTGGCTTTTATAAGTGAAATCCCAAGAATTACAATATGATAGTTTTTGCATGCAATGTTGACGCCGTTTAGTTGGTCATGATTGGTGTTGAACGGAAAAGCTTTAGGGACGATGTTTTATGTACGATGTGCTAAGAAAATTGTGATCCCATATTCATTGTTTGGTGTGTACCACACAAATTAATTCTCAATTTACATGTGCGGCGAAAAAGAAATTTGAAGCACCGTGGCAACGCATGGAGGCAGTCAAAAAAATTTATGAACCATAGCAACACATGGGCAGTCAACTAGTTGTAAGAGATAGAGATGTGAGCGAGCTTCATCTTGTTTTCCTCCGATTCGCACCACTCCTTCAAATCAGGGCATCCGTTAATCTCAAGTCTTAGAAAATTGTGATCCCATATCGTTGTTGGTGTGTACCACACAAATTAATTCTCACTTTACATGTGCGGGGAAAAAGAAATTTGAAGCAACATGGCAATGCACGGGCAGTCAAACAAAGAATTGATAGACCGTGGTCTGTGGCAGCACATGGGCAGTCAACAGTCATAATAATAATTATTATTACTTTACTACTATCTTTAAAGACGAGCCAAATCGCGGCCTCTCCGCGCGCCGTGCACTGTAGAATTTTCTACAGTGTCGAACAGTGCCGTGGGAGGACCTAATCGTAATTTCCCATAAACCCAGGATCTTCCTTGCAACATTACCGCACATAAGAGTGCCCGCGAGGACTTTTTTGTAATTTCACGAAAACTGAAGGGCTTTCTTGCAAAAACGTCTCACAATCCCCTTCTTCCTCCTCTCTCGCGCGCGCGGCCGGAGAATGCCGCCGCCGCCAACGCTCACCACCGCCGCCTCGCACCTCCCGGGCAAATCGACGTCCACGGCGAAAATCGCCGTCGTCCCCTCTCCTTCCACGCCGAGCATCGGCTGCTGAGACGCCGCATGGCCGCCAGAATCGCCGCCGCCGTCCTCGGCGACGTCCGCCACGAAACTCCTCACCGCCGGCGACCATAGGGGTCGAGGCGCCGCCCATTCGACTCCTCCCGACGCCCATGCGTGGATCTGCGTGTTCTCAGCACCGCGCGCGTCCGCTCTTGCTCGAGCGCGAGCTCGGCCGCGGCGCCGCCGCCGGCGAGCACAGTGACTTCACTGCTGACGTAACTTCGGTCCCACTGTCAGTTTTCTTTTTTTTCGTTAAACATTTTCATAATGAATAGAATCCTGACATGTGGGATCCAACTAATAGAAATTTAACAAATATACAGAAAAATGATTAAATTTGTAAAATTTATATCTTTAAAAATGTAATTCATAAAAAAAAACAATGTATCAAAAAATACAGGAAAATGAAAACTTCACAGATAATACATGATTAAACAGTTTGCAATTCCCTATTAACAAGAAGAACTTATAAAATATGCAAAAAAAATTAATTTGTAAAATTCATATCTTTACATACATAATTCACAAAAATACAAACAATATATCAAAAAATGCAGAAAAATAAGAACTTTACAAATATTGCATGTACATGCACGATTAATCAATTTGCAATTTCAAATTAACAATAAGAACTTATAAAATATGCAAAAAAATGATTAAATTTATAAAAGTCATATCTTTAAATATGTAATTCACAAAAATACGAACAATGTATAAAAAAACAAAACAAAAATGAGAACTTTACAAATATTGCATTTACATGCATGATTAATCAATTTGCAGTTCCCGATAGTAAGAAGAAATTATGTACCTTTTTATGTAAACTATGTATTTTATAAAAACAACATATGTTAATCATTCCGACTTCACTTAAATTGATCTTCATGACCTAAGACGCATTCAACATCTTCAATTGGTCATACTTACTACTCACTTTCCATAATTTTTTTTATATTTCTTCAAACTATTTACTTAATTTTTTTTAAGAACGCATGGGTCCTACCTGTCATAAAATTCACAATTACAACAAAATAGTGAAAATTATAATATTCATAACTTTCAATCCATCATTCATAAAAATGCAAACAAAAACATCTAACGAAATTTCAAATTATTTATACCAAAAAAAATCAAAAATACATTGTGGATAAAATAATATATCAAAATTTCCTGAATTTAACAAATTCCTAGCATTTTAATTTGCAAACTTTAAAAATATTCCATACGACAAATTCCGTCTAATTTCAACATTGAATTTTTCAAATGTATTGCATGTAATTTTTTTGTGAGAATTATGATATATTTTATCGTAGAAGAAGCAATTTGTCAGTTCGAGTGTTTTCAAATATTTAGAAAATTTGGAATGTTTGGACATTCTTGAAATATAACATAAATATTTGTTTCAACTCTATAATTAAGAGGAACGCAATTTGTGAGATAATATGTGAGATATACATATATATTCTGGAGTATTTCTATTTTTTTTCTTAGCAAAATGAAATTTTCAAATGTGTTGTATGTATTTTTTGTAAGGATTTTGATATGTTCTATCGTAGTTGTAAATATTTAGCAAATTGATGGCATAAATAGTGAGCATTTTTTGTGTGTGCATGTTCATATATTAGTCACATTTGTAAATACTGTGGTGTAAAAAATTTAAGTTTCAAAATTATTGTTTTTTGTATAGTCTTTATTGTATAGAAATTTAAGTAAACATGGTTAAATTTTGTTAAATATATATTCTGGAGTATTTCTATTTTTTTCTTAGCAAATTGAATTTTTCAAATGTGTTGTATGTATTTTTTGTAAGGATTTTGATATGTTCTATCGTAGTTGTAAAAAATATTTAGCAAATTGATGGCATAAGTAGTGAGCATTTTTTGTGTGTGCATGTTCATATATTAGTCACATTTGTAATTAAGTTTCAAAATTATTGTTTTTGTATATTCTTTATTGTATGGAAATTTAAGTAAACATGGTTAAATTTTGTTAAACATGCATGAAATTAATATGAACATAATATTTCGACATAACCATAATATATTTCCTCTGCTTATGGTGCTAAATAAGAAAATTGTGACAAAATGGAACCATATTTAATTATTTCAATTTATCTAACTTATTTAACAGTAATGCACCTCAAATCTATCTAGCTACGTAGTTACATTAAAAAAAATTGATTAGATAGATATTTCAAAAAAAAAATAGAATATTCAAATTTTGTCACCATTTAGATGTAATTCAAACGCATTTTTCCTAATTTCAATTAAATATTTGACACCGAAATACAACCATGTTCGAACATTTCACACTACTAAACATTTAAATATTCTACAAAATATATAAAAAATACTCAGAAAAAAATACTGCCTATTCATAATAAAATAAACAACATGTTTGCAAATTCCAACTTGGCCAACATTTAAGCGAACATACCGACATGGACATAAATTAACAAGGAGACGTCGACACAAGAAAAGAAGAAGAGTTTCTTTTAATACGGGCCATGATCACGAGCGAGTGAGAGTGACCGCACACACTGATTGCGCTGTCTGTCCATGGCGTCGCGGCATCGCCTGATTGTCACATGACGCTGCAGTCGGCGTTGCTGCAGTCGGCGTTGGGGTCCTCGCTGACCGGCTTCTCGTAATAAGAGATAGAGATGTGAGCGAGCCTCTTGTTTTCCTCCGATTCGCACCAATCCTTCAAGTCAGGGCATCCGTAAATCTCAAGTGTTCGGAGCTTGGTGAGTTGTTGTATGCCCTCCGGCAGAGACTTGATGCCTGTACAATCATCGATCCAAAGGCACTCAAGACCGGTTAAGTCCATGAACCAATGCGGCAATGATGAGATGTTGCAGCTGTTTATCGCCAGAGACGTAACAGAGGACAGATGTGGGATGATGTCAGGGGAGACTGTCAGGTCAGGACAAGCTGTGATGTGTAAACTTTCGAGGCCAGAGAGGTGGCGAAGCAGTCTCCACTGCTGCATGGGCAGCTCAACTACCAGATGTAGAGTAGGCGTAGTTAATACTGAAGAAGAAGTGGAGGAGGAAGCACCGGTGCTTGGCACTGTACACTCTCCCCATGATGACAGCACGTTATCACTACTTCTTATCTCCAACATGAAAGCTACTCTAGGAAGGAGTGGCCCCATCCTCAACTTGGGGCAATCATTTATTTCCAACCTCGAATGCGTACTCGACGTGACCCATGTTGGCAAGCTGACGCCATTATAACCCCTTATCTCCAAGACGAGTAAACTTTTCGGTGGCACTAGTTTCTCCAACAACACTTGATCATCAACAAACCTCTCAGCACCTTCAGTCCAGGACAATTTTAATTCATAGAGATTGTTTTTTTCCATCAGCTTTATACTCTGAGCCTCTTCCGCGGACTTCACATTTTCAAGACAGTCTATTTCCAGCTTCTTAGGATTCGTGTCCTGTAGGCAGACAAGATTGCTGCTTGATTCACCATCTCTAACGCGCACCTTAAAAAGTGGTAATGATACGAAACTGGTACTAGGATGAGGTACAGGATGTTCAACAAGACCATGACACTCCTTTAAATATAAGGTCTTCAAACTATCAATACTAACTATAGTTTCTGGTATCTTCTCAAGCTTACTGCACCATGTGAGGTCCAATGTGTGCAGTTTTCTCAGGTTACAAAGACTTTCAGGAAGAGAAGTAATACCAACATTGTGGGACAAGTCCAAATGCTCCAGACGGGAAATGGCACTGATTGGGTCCAGAAAACTGTCATTTGCACCTTCTCTAAGGCACCTCTCTAGATTTAAGTATCGTAGACTAGTAAGACCATCTACAGATTCTGGTAGCGATCCAATACGATAACAATGTGACAAGTTCAAATATTGCAGGTCCGGGAGGCTCCACATAAACTTTGATATATTTTCCAAAGCAGAGCACTCTGACAAATCAAGATGCACCAACTTTTTTAGCTTCCCAATGATTCTGGCAGTTCTTTGATCCTCCAACAGCTTGACAAATCAAGATACATCAGACCCTCCATTTCTCCGATTGACTCTGGCAGTGCAGATAGATAAGATTTTCGAAGACTGAGGTAAAGTAATTTTGTCAGCCTAGTGATACTATCCGGAATAACTTCATGTTGTATTCTTGGAGCATTAAGATACCTCAACTGCTTCAATCGGCCAATTGAATCTGTCAATTCATGAATGGAGCACTCGCTCAAGTCCAAGACACGCAGGGATTTAGCAGATGCAAATGCAGCATCATCAAGTCGAAATTCAGCCGAGGCCATAAAACGGAGTGCCCTTATCCTCCGTGACTCCAATGGCTTGCTACAATCATTGAGCAGTGCATAATGGCAGCGCTTTCCCCCGATGTTGCCATCATTGCCAGAGAGAAGAATTTCATCGTCCATCACCGATCTTGCTAGATCGTGCACCAGGTCGTGCATGGTGAACGTTATCTGAAACAAAAGCCATTAGCAGTGTCAGACTTTTATATTTCAAGCATTTGATGCACTAACGAATTTAGCAGCAACAGGTAACATACTGGACCAGATTAAGCTACGCAATTATGTGGTTCAGTCGATTTGTTTGCCTCATAAAAAGGACAGAAGATAAAATGCCGTTGTATATAAGTGCATCTTTAAGCATTATTTTTGCACTTGGGAGTAGAAATGAATTCTATGTGCTGCGTGCATCTCAAGTGATAGTTGTGCATGGCTAAATAAAATAGGTCTATGTACTTTTTTATTTAGTCTATCAAAACTTATTGTACTAATCAATGATGCTAGTCGACGTAAGCACAAATGCCCCACAGACCACTATTATGCAAAATAGCGAAGTTTAGTCTGACCTTTCATGCACCAAAATTCGAAATGTGACTCTTACTTCTAAAAGATTTAATGCATCAAAGTTAGACATTATTTTTCCCCTCCATCCATTACTTCTATAAGATTTGTTTCTTTTACTAGCATACAAAATAAAAAAAGTAGTCAAAATAATCAGGGACGTCCTCCGGTGCGCTTTTATGTTTGGGTATATTCTTATATGGGGTGCGTCACACCACGAGCAACTGGATTTTTCTAACAAGTTACATGGATAAGTTGAGTATGTTGTAAAAATCCATTAACCACTGAAAGATTGGATAAACATGTGAACCATATAAACAAGGATCGTATAAATTCATAAACAACAGTTGGAAGAAAATAATTGTAGTGTAAATAATAAAAGTCATGCACAAACTTACCAGTGGTCTGGTCGAATCTTCAAACAAGGAAAGCTTCGACTGTTCAAGCAAGGAAAGCTTCACAAGATGAGTAACGTACATCTCGCCGAGCTCCCAAGCGGTGAATGTTGGTGTTGCCCCGATAAAACAAAGAGAAATCCACTGGTGAATTAGATCATCTTTAGATATCTTCCATCCTTTTGGAAAGATTGCGCAATAGGCAAAGCAGAGCTTCAAATACCGAGGCATAAAAGTATAGCTTAACCTCAAGGATGCAAGCACCTGTGTTGCAGCCTTATCTTTCGGATCTGAAGAAGCAGATTCTTTCCAGATATCACTATCTCTCACTTTCTTCCAATGAATATAGGTCATAGTTTCCAAAATGGGTCCAATTGATTGAGCTGCTAAAGCCACACCTCCACACTTAGCAGCAATGGCTTCCCCTATGTCCTTCAGCTGTTCTTTGTCATCTCTAGATTCAAAGCGACTTTTTTGCTTAATTATAGTCCAGCACATCTCATCCGTGAGTGATGCTAGCGCATGTGGGGGAATGGTCGAAATTTTCCTTGCAATCTCCTCATTGCGTGTGGTTGCTATAACAATTACCTTGCTACCCTTTCCAACCTTAAGCATCGCAATCAGACTATCTAATTGGGAATCATCGTCCACCCACAAATCATCTAGAACAATCAGAATCTTCTTATTGGTGAGTAGCTTTGCAAGTGATATGTGTATCATCTCCTTTTCGGTGTACCGACTCTCATTCTCTGAAAGTTGACTTATTAAAGAATTGCCAATTTTGTTCAAATCAAATATCTCGGACACATAAATCCACACGTGGGTGTAGTCTTCAAATTTGGTTCTATTATTGTAAACCATTTTTGCCAAAGTCGTCTTGCCAAGGCCTCCAATGCCGTGTATACCAAGGACAATGAGCTCTTCTATTATGCTCTCAGATAAAGAAACCCATATTTTATTTTCCTCTTCAGTCCTCCCAATGATTGATGTCTCAATGGTTGATGACGTTTCACGCATTTGTATGACCTTTGGCTCATCGGCATTAGCGCCCGACACTAGCTTGAATTTCTGATATTGATCTGTGATCTCCTGCAGTTCCTCTCTCACCGCCTTCATCTTGTTAGCCATTGTGAACTTGGGGCCGATTGTGAAACAAGGCATCATAACTGCTAGATGTTTCTTGATGGAGAACTGCAAGAGATAATCAGCTTAATTGTTAGTCACTGGCGAAATGGTTGGTGATATAAGGAAAAATTCTATTTTAGGCCAGAAAGTTTGATGCGTGATCTGACTTGCCTAACTTATGAATTCCAGATTCAATTTGAGCATCCTCATGCCAGTCATTAGTTTAAGACTTTATGGTTAAATGGTCTTTTTTTTCTTCAAATGTAGCTGAGTTCAACTTCGTCTATATAAAATTCGTATTCACTAATATATTTATTTAGAAGTGAAAATAAAACTTGGTCAAAGTATGAGTTTTTGGTTGTAGAATAAGGGCCGGCTCCGCAGATCGCTTCGGCCTTGGATTGGTGTACAGGACGCTGCTCAGTTGTGGAAGCTCGCGGCGCAAGCGTCGCTCGGCCCTCCCCTTTTCCTTACAGCTTACGACTACTCTACTACTAATATACAGCGTATTTTCGCAAAAAATGTTTCACAAGGGCCTTACCTTCCGTGTTGGCTCAGCCTCAGTTCCTGCTTCAAACTCCTCAATCATATCGGTGATGGCATACATCGCGTCCGTGAGACGCTTGAGCCACAACTCCATGGTATTGTTGGTGTTGGAGTGCTCGGCGTCCTTGAGGAGCGCCTCGATGGACTCGAGGGTACTCTTCATCTGGTTCAGATCCTTGTCGAAGTGTTGCTGCTGCTTGATCTGTCCTCCCACGAACGAACCGATCTGCTGCCCCACCTCCTTCAAGAGTGCGGCGGCAATCATGCCCCCGATTCCCGCCATGGCTCCTGCTTCTCTCTCGTCAACGCGGTGGTGGGGGAGAATGGGGATTAGACTGGATCTCTGGCTTGCTCGACTGGATCTTATCGTCACAGGCTCACAGCAATTGCCAAGATGCTTCCACTATCAATTAAGTATTTTTCTTCCTACCAGAGACAATAGGGCCAAGTCGTTAATATATTAGAGCAAGAACAATAACGTAGCCGCTTGCCGGCGACAAACCCAAAGCCATATCAGCTAAAGCCGGCACAAGTACAACAAGCTAGCTATTAGATTAGCGTTAGTGAATATTTAAATATTTTATTACTTGTAATGCGCTGTATGCATGCAAGACACAGGAGACATGCAATGAATGCATGCAGCCAGCTCTCGCCTTCCCTGCTAGCTGCATGCGGGCGTTAGCGTTTTGGTTTTTGCGCTGGAGCCGGCGATAGCTGGAGCGCCCGCTCCCTTCTTTCTTCCTTTTTTTTTTTTTTGACGAAAACAGCGAGCACTGCTTCCTTTTATATTAAGAGGAAACCGGAACAAATGCCGATGAATTATTACAGAAGTTACAGAGGAAAACAAAGAAACAGAACATGACACTAAGCAAACAACCCCGCAAGGAGAGCCTTCCACGCCCATCGTCTCCCGACTAGCGCTGGACGCTAGCGCACATGGGGCATCACCGCCGTAGACGAAGAGCTTCAGTCAGCCGAGATTAGCCACGATGGTGCTGGAGCAGCTGAAGGGCAACACATTGCCGAGTCCACACCCGGACGAAGGGCCATGCGCCGCCGAGGTTTTACACAACAACCAACAACATAATCGAAGGGCATCACGAAGCCGAGTCTGACACCCGGGAGGCATCCCGACACTAGCCCGACCATTAGCCGTCTTCAGAGGAGAGCTTCCGGCCCTCCCGTAGGAGCTCGCGCATCGTGATCATGCAGAGAGCACCAACAACACCACCACCACCTCACCACTGGTCCCTCCAGCTGAGTCCAACTCCAAGAACGATGCCCCCTGGAGGGACATGATGACAAGCCGCCAACATCGCCTGATCGGAAGCCCGAATCGAAGGTTTCCCCCCGGAGCCTGGACCCGATGGAGGCGAGCGTAGTACCACGACAGCGCCTTCATGAAGGAGACGACACCCGCGGGCGCCGTCGCTGCCGACTCCGGCCAAGGCAGGAGCAAGCCTTCGCTCGGCACTGTTGCTCGCACCCCACCGGTTAGCTGGTCCATCCGGGCCATCCTCTTCCAACGGACCGCGCCGCCGCCATCTTCAACGGAGCACCATAGTCACCTCCGTGACCAGCACCGGCAGCGCCGACCCTCACGGCAGAGACGCCCACACAACCTCCACCCACACAACAGGAGGATGCAATGACAACCGAAAGGTGGCGCCATTCATCTCCTCACGGACCAACCCCACCTCGGTCCACTGATCCCGCGAGGCAGCAGCACCATCCCAGCGCCGCCGGGCATGCGCCGGTCTAGCTCTGCCGAGCAGCAGCAGAGCTGGAACCGCGACCTGGCCGAGCGGGCCCGCTGAGCCCAGATCGGGCCCAAACGGGCCCAGATGTGCCGCTCACCCCGGTTCCAAGGCGCGGCCGCCGGAGTGCCTGGTGCTGACCGCCCCTCCGCCTCGCCTGCTCGACCTCGCCGTCGTCGCCCTGCCGCTCCTAGGGCCCCGCCGCCGAGCACATCTCCGAACCGCGCGACCGGCGACCGAGACGAGCGTCTCAGCCTCGCCAGGTCCACCCACAGCCCTCCGCCTGGCAGGGCGCCGCCACCGCCGCCGAGGACGGCGGCGGCAGCAGCCGGAAAACTCTTCCTTTCTCTTTCCTCCACCTAGGATTTAGATGACGTGGACTCGCTTATAGCCGGCTGACTAGAACTCATTGTACTTGCTCTTAGGCCACACCTACGTTAGGGCAGCCTCAAGACTCGGACCAAACAACTACCCTAGACTTGCCCCACATTTGTCATGTCCAAGTCGTTGCGTACACGATATTTTCTCACATTGGTCGATCGAGTATATATACGGCATTCTGGATTGATTTTCAGTAATGCATTGTTTGATTCTTCAGAATGAATCTTTTTTTCGAGGGATGGTAAGTATCAGGTGAGACATCTTGCTGTTAAGATGAAAAAAATCACGATCATGCGCCTTATTCCCTCAAGCCAATAATTATGTGTTTTTTGACACCGGAGGAAGAAGATTAGATCTGTGTTTTTTGCTTCGTACTCCCATCTCTGGCAGTTGCGGCTCTTCTTGATCGAACTGGGGCGCCTCCTCGGCGGTCCTCTGCGCCCAAACCATCTCAATTGCTAGGGTATGCTACCGACGCCAGTGCCCCATTCGCCCAATAAATATTTTAGAGACGCCAGTCCCTAGCAATACAAATTGCTAGGGACCACACCCATAAGCATGGAAATAGAACACATAATCATTTCCATCTATCTGCCATTCTGTTTTCTCCATCACCTCAATCCCAAACCGGTGAACATCAGTATTCAGCACCGAACTCAGATGGAAGCCGCTGGCAGGGATTGCACAAGACAATACATACAACAACCAAAACTGCTTATTCCACAAACAGAAGTGAAGTGAAGAAACACCAAAAGAAAAACAGGAAAAACACACGATGTTTCATGACATCTTCAAGTAGCAGGTAACGAAGGACAGCAGCCAACATGGCTATCAATGCCACAGCTACGTACTTCCAGTTGAGCAGCGAGGGCTTGATGGTCAGCGCTCCAGCGCTCTCTATCGTACTCACCAGATGAGTCCCCCTCCTCTCGAGTCCTCACCTCCTCCTTGTCGATTGGATCTGCAGGTTTCTCCACCTGAGCAAAACATGGTTATAACATTTACAAATTAGCAATCAGATGATCCAGTACATGTTCCCTAGAATTTTAGCACAATTAAAGTGTAGATATCTGGAAGGAAAACAGACTAATAATACAAGCTGCAGCAGTGTAAAAAAAACCAGCAATGCAAGCGTAGTTCGGTTCTTTAGTCACAAGGATCCAAATTGCATATGAGTCACAAGTCAAAGCAACATTTATACCATGCATTGCAACAACCTCTTCCGTTGTTAGCTGTTTGTATTCTAAAAGTTAGATGGGTGGAGATATAAGTACGTAGATATAATGTTTGAAAGGGAAATCATACATTATTCACTTTCCAAAAATACAGCTATAGAAAAGTAAATAAACCAAATTTTTATTTTGACCGTGAGTAAACTAAGTTATTTTATTAGTCCAAATAAAGCCTCAAGATCATGTAGCTTCTACAAGAGCATATATTAACCAGAATTGTAAATTCATTACTGTGTCAAGCCCATGAAACAGAGGATGTCTAGATGAAAAGGTAACTACGCACATGCACGTGCGCTCTGTGAGCGAAAGAGAGATTGTCTGGAATCCATTCATAAAACTGATGGAAGTTTTTCATGTAGGCCATCCATTTATCAAAACATACAATGGCAATTAGTATTTTTTATCAGGCATATTTCATATAGATTATTTCTGCAGAAAATGGAAAAGTGATCCCAATTGAGTAGACATAGTTTTTACTATAAAATGTTCAGCTAAAGCTTGAGCAGTCCAATTAACATGCGAACAGAGTTTTATTTTCCGCCACAAATGAGAAATCAACCCCCACATGTTCATTACTAAGGAAAAGACATATTCTGAACATCAAATGTTCATCTGGTACAAGCGGCATATGAGCAGAAATATATACAATCCGTTTCACAATATATGATGTTTTAGGTCTTTTCAATATTCACATGTATACACATATATCTAGACACGTCTTAGTTTACATGTCCACTCCTTTTAGTCTGAATATAGACAATATGTGAACCACCTAAAACATCTTATATTGTGGAACGGAGGGAGTACTATTTAGTAGAAACAGCTAGTTAGTTTCTAAAAAAATGGCCACAAGGGAAATTACCTCCAACGACTGCGCACACATTAGCTGAGAAGCATAAGGGTGACACACGGTGCTCCATAAACGTGACTTGTGAAAGGCATGGAAGTTATACTAAGAAAATGCCCTCATAAAAGAGTCAACAGATGCTTTTGATCAGTTCAATGGTGCACCATCATGATGGAGAATTATTTATCTAGACCGCAGACTGCAACCAATGCCTCCCTCGAGACCACCCCTGAAGTTCGCCGTAAAAATTAGTATAACATTTGGGTCTAAGGCAATTACTGATGCATAGCTTTACATGGGTGATCCTGAATTTTGACATGTTATGCTTCTTCTTACCAGTCTATAGGAGAATCTGCGTACTATTTGTTCAAACAAGTGAACATAATATATGAAGAAAAACATATATCTGCCAGTCTAGACAGCAGCACTAAATAGTTTAGCAATTGTGTCTCTAATTTCTAATGGAGGAACTATCAAAGAGGTAGCAAGAAGATCAGAAGTGTGCTAGCAAAGCAGAAAGTAGAACACCAGGAAGCAGACCTTCCAAATAAATACTTATACTGGAATTTTAAAAACAGAAAGCGACCTTGATACATAAACCACTGGATCTATTAATGATCTGCAATACCAAGTTTCACTAAAGGGCACATGAGGCAAGATGCATACACACAAACAGTCCAGTGCCTGCTACCATTGCTGATCTCAGTCAGAGAGCTAATCTGGGCATAAAAATAAGAGAACGAAACAAATAACATGTGAGTTATAGCACAACACAAAAACATATGAGTTATAGCACAACATTAGCTTTGATATCATACTGACTTTTTAGTGCATTTATGATCTTTTTCACAGGTGAGTAGTAAAGAAGAAGGTACACAACAGACTGGAGAGCTGGCACATGATACAGAAATGCATAGAGAAGTGCCAAAAAGGGTGGCACTACATAACAGTGCTTAATTAGACTCGGGATATATCCCTAGAAAATAGGCATTTTAGCTTGATGTTGTTGTCTCTTGCTAACAGTAATACCAATAATATGTTACATTGACAATGCCACATATAATAATTTATTAGTAAAGCTAAATATGATTAACTCGAACAAAAGCATAGTAGTTGCAAGTAACCAAATAAAACTTGTTATCTATCAATGGTTAGCATAACTGCTGTTCTAATCCATGTAGATTTTGTTGAGAATCCGCAGAATAAACAATAGGCACGATGGCTACGCTTTGAGTACTCTAACCATGATGGGAAAAGACCGAACCAATTGTATCAGAAGCGGCGTTGATGGCGTATTTTACCAGAAGTTTCATAATGGTTCAGACGAGGTTGCACAGGACCTAGCATCAAATATCCTCTCCAAACTATCTCTCTGATTATGTGGATACTACCAGATTTGTGACCGCGACGCAGGGATTCGCTCCAAGAATAGTATACCTTGAAATACAACAGGAATCGGAAATGATTCATTTGCTCGAGGCTCTTCATCTTGATTTTCTTGCTGCTGTTCCAATTGAAGAAGCAATAGTAAAGGTTGTATGGTAAATGAAGTAGGGAGGATCTTCCACCCTGAAGAAGGTGCCTCTGTTCTCTGTCTCTTGAAGTAGGACCCAATGTTACACACCTTAACCATTTTCAGTCCAATTCACAATTCCTAGAACAACTGATCTCTCTCTCTCTCTCTCTCCTAGTCTTTTGCTCCAAATTCAAGCAACTACTCAACAGGACAAATCTACAGTTCAAACAAGAAGAGAACCCCCAATTAGGAATTTGAGAATGCGGATTATGTATTGATGTACTCGTACTGTAAATCCCTACAACTTACCGAAAATAAGGAGGGAGGACTGGATCGGTGGAGCCGTGGAGGGGATAAACGCCATGTCCTGATGTCCATGGATCGATGGCGGAGGCGCGGAGCTGTCGGCTGCGTGGTCTGCTGCTGGCCGCCGCCCGCCGGGTTAGGGGAATGGGAGATGAACTGTGTCCGTGTCGCCGGCGCTGGTCTCGGATCTCCGCTGCTGATCGCCGGCCGCCGGATCGAGGGGAGGGGCGTCGTGTCGCCTCGGCAAGTTCTCGAGCTATGCGAGGACGAGAGGTCAAGAGCTGTGCTGACATCGTAAATGGGCCAAAATCCTAAGGCCCATAATCTGCAGCCTGGATCCCTGGAGGGGCCAAAGCTCTGTTTTTTCTCTAACCTGGGAGGAACACGACTAACTAGCTGCTAATTCAAAAGAATCTAAAAAAAAAGCTGCTAATTCAAAAACACATTGGAGTGGGGTGGGGACGGGGCACATCCTTCTTCCAGTACAAAAATGGGAGGTGTTAGACGTGTACGTGTAGGACACGTCTATCCAGCCGAAATCAAGGAGGATTAGATTTGATTAGTTTATTTCCATATTTGTAATCTCCTTACTTGACTATCAAGTCACCTCCTTGTACTATATAATCCCATCACGGGATCCAAATCAATCTAAGTGCAACAATTGCAATTGCCTTCATGGTATCAGATTAGGTTTTCGATTCTCTCTCCGATGGCGCCGCCTAGCGCCGCCGAAATCGCTGCCGAGGCTGCCCTATGGGCGCTCGCGGCCGCGCTCCCAAGCATCCGCGCCGCCGTTCCGGTCACCCTCGAGCTCTCCACCTCCAACTTCCTCCAATGGCGAGGCATGTTCTCCGACGTCGTCGAGAAGTATGCCCTAGAAGACCATCTCGACGAGAAGGAGTACCCCACCGATCCCACACCACAGTGGAGTCGGAACGACGCCATCGTCCGATCGTGGCTCAACAGCACCGTCACGCCCGAGCTTCTCGCCATGGTCGTCGACACCACCACACCACTTCCTGCTCACGCCCTGTGGACGCGTCTCTCCAACATCTACCACGACAACGCCGAGACTCGTTCCTCCTACCTCGAGCAAGAGTTCCACGGTCTCCAACAGGGGTCCATGACCGTGGCTGATTACTGTCGCAAGCAGAAGCTTCTCGCCGACGAGCTCAACGCCTTGGGCACAACCATCACCGACAAGCGCCTCGTGCAGAACACTCTTCGCGGCCTCGGATCTGGGCTTGCCTACATGCGCACCCTGACCCTCAAACAGCGCCCACTGCCGTCGTTCCTCGACGTGCGCTCGTCTCTTCTGCTCGAGGAACTCACGCTGAAGCAGTCCGAGTCGCCTTCTCCTGCTCCGACCGCCTTCGTCGCCCGGGGCCCCCACGCCTCCCACACCACGCGGCCCAACGGAAACCGTGCCGCCTTCGCGCCGCCCCTACCCATGCCGCAACTTCCAGCAGCGAGGCAGCTGCCAATATGGGGCGCGATGCCGCTTCCTCCACTCCGGACCTCCTCCACAGCGAGGTGGAAATTCCAACACATCCGGGAAGGGTTCGCCGGCGTCGTGGCCATCAATGCAAAACCCTTGGGCGGGGTCTATCCAGATGTGGCCCGGTCCGCCTCCGCGCCCGCCGCCTCCCGGCCAGCCTCAGGCTCATCATGCCATGATGTTGCCTCCGCCTTCGTGGGCCTACGGTGCTCCCTCGTCCACGCCATGTCCACCAGCGCCAACCATGCCCTGGATGCAAGGAGCTCCACCGTCGGCTCCGATGCCTGCACCGACTTATGCTGCGCGCCACCGTCTTTCGACCAAGGACAACTCATGCAGGCTTACAACACCATGTCCCTCGCACCACCACCTCCGCATGAGTGGATCATGGATTCTGGCGCATCCGCCCACATGACCGGCAATCAGGGTAACCTTTCACATATCCTCCCCTCTAGCTCTCCTTACCCACATGTCATCGTCGGCAACGGTCATGCTCTTCCTATAACTCGCACTGGTCACACCACCCTTTCTACTCCTAATCACTCTTTTCTCTTAATAATGTCCTAGTAACACCTAACCTTGTAAAAAATCTTATTTTCGTCCGTAAGTTAACCACTGATAATCTTGTTTCTGTTGAGTTTGATCCTTTTGGTCTCTCTGTGAAGGACCTCCGCACCAAGAACGAGATCGTCAGGTGCAATAGTTCCGGCGACCTCTATCCCTTCTGGTGGCCGTCTTCCGCTGCGCACGCCCTCTCCACCACCACGTCATCTTCAACTTTGTGGCATCGTCGCCTAGGACATCTCAGTAGTCAAGCTTTGTCGCACCTAGCAAGTGCTTTTTCATTTCCTTGTAATAAAAATTCTACCGATAATCAATTGTGTCATGCTTGTCAATTAGGAAAACATGTTCGTCTACCTTTTGATACATCTACTACTCAAACTATGCGTCCTTTTCAGCTTATCCACTGTGATTTATGGACTTCACCTCTTGCTAGTGTGTCTGGTTACAAATATTACTTAGTTGTCCTAGATGATTTCACCCATTACCTTTGGACTTTTCCCTTGCGTGCAAAATCTGACACTTTCTCTACACTTAAACACTTCTTTGCCTACGTCTCTACCAATTTAACACAACTATCCAATCTGTCCAATGTGACAATGGTCGCGAATTTGACAATAAAACTGCTCACTCTTTCTCCTCTCCTCGGCGCCACCCTTCGAATGTCTTGCCCCTATACATCTTCCCAAAATGGTAAAGCCGAACGTGTCATTCGCTCCACTAATAACATGGTGCGTTCCCTTCTTTTTCAAGCTAGCATGCCATCAACCTACTGGGTTGAAGCTCTTCACACTGCCACGTTCCTGTTCAACCTTCACCCTACCAAAACCCTCCAACACCGTACTCCTTACGAAGCTCTCCGTGGCCTCCCTCTACCTCTTGCGCACCTACGGGTTTTCGGTTGCCTTTGCTATCCTAACCTATCCGCTACAGCACCACACAAACTAGCTCCTCGCACAACCGCGTGTGTTTTTCTCGGGTACCCCTCTAACCATCGCGGCTATCGTTGCCTTGACCTCGCGACACATAAAATCATAATCTCTCGCCATGTCGTCTTTGACGAAAACACCTTCCCTTTCGCCCACAATCCACTACACCCCCACTGCCACCGATCTCTCCTTTCTTGATGATCATCCTATCATTCTGCCCTCCCAAACTACCCCACTTGCACCAATCCGCAAACACCTATTCCACCCGAGCCAAACACACCACCGCCACCGAACCCCATACTCCTCTCACACCTCAACCCACTCCTCCAATTCGCCAGTGGCCTTGGCCCCGTCGGCCCTCCCCTCGCCGACAACAATCACTCCATGCTTACTCGTGGAAAACGTGGCATGACTAAACCTATTGACCGTCTTAATCTTTGGCTGCTGTTCTTAGTCCGCTCCCAAAGAGCTACCGGGGCGCTCTCAAGGACCCTAATTGGCACTCCGCAATGATGGACGAATTCAGTGCACTGCAGACTAACCGGACATGGGATCTTGTTCCTCGTCCGCCTGGCGCTAATGTCGTAACTGGCAAGTGGATTTTTCGGCACAAGCTTAAGCCGGATGGGTCTTTGGATCGCTACAAAGCCCGTTGGGTCCTCCGTGGCTTCACCCAGCGTGCAGGCGTTGATTATGGAGAAACTTTCAGCCCGGTTGTCAAACCGGCCACCGTTCGCACTGTCCTCTCACTTGCCGTCGTGCAAGATTGGCCGGTTCATCAGCTCGACATCAACAATGCTTTTCTACATGGTACTCTTGCCGAGACGGTCTACTGCGCACAGCCGTCGGGGTTTGTCGATGTCTCCCAGCCCGACCATGTTTGCCGGCTCAATAAGTCTCTCTATGGGCTTAAACAGGCACCACGTGCCTGGTACAGCCGTTTTGCCGACCACCTGCTGCGCCTTGGTTTTGTCAGCTCCCGCGCGGATCCCTCGCTCTTCATCTACAACAGCAACACTGAGATTGTTTACCTGCTATTGTACGTCGATGATATAGTCTCACAGCTCCTCTGCACAGCTTCTTCGGCGAACCATCACGGCTCTCGAGCGTGAGTTCTCCCTCAAGGACCTTGGTACATTGGACTATTTCCTCGGAGTCGCTGTTACACGGTCCTCGGCTGGCATGTTCCTCTCCCAGCGGCAGTACATCATTGAGATCCTTGATCGCGCAGGAATGAGTGAGTGCAACCCATGCTCCACTCCCGTAGATACACAGTCCAAGCTCTCAGCTGCTGGCGCCACCGTCGCTGATCCGTCTGCCTATCGGAGCCTGGTTGGTGCTCTCCAATACTTGTCTTTCACAAGACCAGACATCGCCTATGCAGTGCAACAGGTCTGCTTGTACATGCATGACCCACGGGAACCGCATCTCAATGCGGTCAAGCGGATTCTCCGGTACCTTCGCGGCACCGTCGACCATGGACTTCAGCTATATCGCTCGTCGCCGGCATCACTCACTGCATACACGGATGCTGACTGGGCTGGTTGCCCCGATACTCGCAAGTCCACCTCTGGTTATGGCGTGTTTCTTGGTGACAATTTGGTTTCCTGGTCTCCAAACGTCAGCACACTGTCTCCCGCTCGAGTGCGGAAGCTGAATACAGGGGTGTTGCCAATGTTGTTGCTGAAGCATGCTGGTTACGCCAGCTCCTATCCGAACTCCATCGACCTCTTCAGAGAGCTACGGTGGTCTACTGCGACAACATATCTGCTGTCTACCTTTCGACCAATCCGGTCCAACATCAACGCACCAAGCATGTGGAGATTGACCTACACTTTGTTCGTGAGCGGGTTGCTTTTGGAGATGTCCGTGTTCTGCATGTTCCGACATCTTTCCAGTATGCTGATATCTTCACCAAGGGGTTGCCTTCCACCATCTTCACCGAGTTTCGCTCCAGCCTGAACGTCCGCGTTGCTCCCGCTCCGACTGCGGGGGGGGGGGGGGGGGGGGGGGGGGTGTTAGACGTGTACGTGTAGGACACGTCTACCCAACCGAAATCAAGGAGGATTAGATTTGATTAGTTTATTTCCATATTTGTAATCTCCTTACTTTACTATCAAGTCACCTCCTTGTACTATATAATCCCATCACGGGATCCAAATCAATCTAAGTGCAACAATTGCAATTGCCTTCAGGAGGAGCTCAAATTATTTACCCTTGTAATCAATGGCACCGCCGAGAAACCTTTGTTGCTTGGACCTATCGGCGTCCTCCCAGACACTTGCGTCACTGCCAATCGCCTACGCATTGACAAGAAATGGCATTTGGGTTGGAATGACGTACATCGATGTGCACATATATCGCACTATCCTAAAGCTCGTGAGTTTCTCGGAACCACAGCGTTTGGCCTGTCGCTATCAGCCTTTTCATGTGTGCCCCACCACTCTCTGGTATAGGTGGTGTTTTCCTGTCCAAACACGTCATCAGGCCTGAGGTGGGCTTTTATAGACCCTGCAAAGCCTCATTATAACCCTGAAAAACTTGTTTCCATGGCCCTGCGTGACCCGTTTTCTCTCTCTCCTCCTGGCCAGAAGCTCCCGGTGGCCACCTTCTCCATCCGGTTGCCATCCCTTCCACTTGGTCTTTCCGGTTGCCTAGCTTTTGGATGCTCGGTCACTGGGAAAACAAGTTCCCATCCTTACTGATGGTAGACATGGACCTCTTCTTGATACTCTATATGAATAAAAGATATTTTTTCAAACCGATCATTCAAAAAAATATGTCAGCCACACCTTCTTAATAACATAATTTAGTTCCAATTAAATCCATGTCCAACCAAAAGAAGCAATTAGAGCATCTTAGATACTACTCCCTCCGTTCGGAAATAGATGACTTAGATTTGTCTAAATACGGATGTATGTAGACATGTTTTAGTATGTACATACATCAAATTTGGACAAACCTAAGTCATCTATTTCCGAACGGAGGGAGTACTTACAAAAGTCATAGTTGCATATCAGCCATGAAAATCAATAATTCACACCCAAATAGAGGTCAACACTCTACCTACACGCAATCAATATTATAGGGGCAATGACTCCTAACATCGTGGGCATCTCCCAACTGTACAAAATCGAACAACAAACTCCAGGGACAGGTTTCTTCCAAAATGAGAACTTGATATAGAAATTCAGCCTGGTAATACCAGAAAAGCTAAAACTTCAAAGCATCCACAAAATTTACACAAGGTATTGTTATCTTTTGGCATTTAATTCATACTACGGTGCCACCATAAGTCACCCCATTGCCAAATTAGAAAACCCCCATTGCGAAATTAGAAAAATACGAACGGGAGTGGCCAGGTGCTTCGAAGCCAAATTTGCCCAAGTAGGAGTAAAAAACATTGGTCGACAGAAGTCATTGGTCCAACTACCTGCTCAGGTCACTGTTGAACGGCTGAAAAGAATGTTGAACACATAAGCGAGTAAAAAACATTGGTTGACAAAAGTCGTTGATCCAACTACCTGCTCAGGTCACAGTTGAACCGCTGAAAAGAATGCTGAACACATAAGCAAGTAAAAAATATTGGTTGACAAAAGTCGTTGATCCAACTACCTGCTCAGGTCATAGTTGAACGACTGAAAAGTCTGAGCAGCGTCCAATGGTGCAAGCCTTCTTGATGCCAGATCCGGCCGTCGGGCTCTGCCTCGAGCCACACAAATTCTACCACGGCTATCCTGGCATCCCCGCCGATTGGAGGAGCAACGTTTCCTTGGAAATGACGGTGTCCAACAGCTGGGACCTCTCGCCCCCAAGGCGCTACCATTGGGAGAACGGGTAGGTCAAAGACGAGCATATGTAGGTGCCGCTTGCCGCATCACCTTGGGAAACGCCTCCAGCCATCTCAGTCACAAGCTCGCGCCCTTAAGTCCACATCGCAGTCATTCTGCAACACAGTGAAAAATGAATTAGATTTAATGGATGACTCCAGTGTAACCCACAACAGCTATACAACAAAAGTTGATGACTGAATCAAATGAGAGTGTACCTCATAGCGGTCCATGGTAACATACATCCTCCACCACCAGATGCAATCCGTGCATAACACCATTCTCGCGAAGCTGACCAAGATCATTTCTATTGTCTCTACGAAACCAACACTGCTGCATTTCTATTGTCTCTACGAAACCAACACTGCTGCCATCCAACACATACGCCCATCGGTAAGAATGTGAAGGCGAATTCTTTTTGCTCCCGTCTCACTGGCACCTTTCACAAGCAACTGAAAATAAAGTGAAACCAGGAACAAATTAATATAAGAAAATTCATCACTCAAACTACAGCAAGATAAATCAGAGATTGCTTCACAAACCTGCACTTGATCTAGCCGGGAGTGGACGCCTCCATCACTCAACAGACCAATAAGGTGCAGAGTACCTTCAGCAAAAGATTCTTTGATGTCATTGAACCCCTCGTCTTCCCAAATCTTTCCAGTGCAAAAGCAGCATCAATTAGCTTCGCGCTATAGAAATTAAGTAATAGTATTAACTAATTGGCTTAGTTAAAAACAATATGAAGGAGCTAATCGTTATATCATACAGAAAGTGAAAATGTGAAAGAATCATGAGAGTGAAACCAAGTAATGCAAAAAAAAAGTACATAGATTTTCTGGCATATGGTTATGCAATCTACTGAAACAGTTCAACAGAAAAGTATGTATGAAGCTTAACCAAAGCAAGCGCAAATCAGCATCCAAAATAGATTGGTACTAGCTCGGAGTTATACTAAATAATAAATGACGATGCAATCTAGAAGACTGTACAGATACTAGCCCAGGTGTCCCTATTTTTTTTGAACATTCAGGTGTCCCTATTCACTATTGGATTAAAACATGCAAGAGAAGGTGCACTGCAATATTACTAACTATATATTAAGGCAGCACAAAATCGCGGCCTCTCCGCGCTCGGCCACTGTAGCGTACTGTTGCAAATGAACAGTACGCTACAGTGCACCGATCTCGGCCGCCCACACGCGATCGTACGGCCCGCAGAAGACGCGCGTGCCAACTTTACGAATAAGCCCCTCGCGGCCGAGAAATCGCGCCACGGCCCTCAGCTCTGCGTACGGAAGGACCTGTTAGCAAATTACGAAAACCACGAGGGCTGTTTTGTAAAACGACACAGATGCCCCCCCTCCTCCCTCCTCTCCCGCGACGCCGCCGCTCGCCGCAGCCGCCGCCGACGCGTCCCGCCGGCGCTACGCGCCTCCGAGTCCAGATCGGCGAAAACGACGGGCGCCGCCGTCCTCGCCTCCACCTCCTGCCCACGCGCCGCCTTCCGGGACGCCGGATCCGCGCTGGAATCACCGTTCGCGCGACCGGTGGCCGTCGCGCCGTTCCCCGCTCGCCGGCGACGCTCCGGTGCTCTACAGGCGGCGGCGCCGGCACGTACGTGCTGCCCGCGTCGCCGCGCGTCTGGTGCGCTCCCTCGCGCGTCCCAGATCGCCGTGTCGCGCCGCCGGCAACGTCGCCTCCGCCGCTGTGGCTCCGCCACCTGTGACGTCAGCCTGACGTCACAGTGGGCTGGGCCTCCCCAGATGGGCCCGCTGCTGGGCCGGCCCAGTTCACGCGCTGCAGATTCGGTTTTTTTTTTCTTTTTTTCCCCACCTGTTTTCTCTCATTTCTATTTTTTTTTCACTTTTGTTTTTTCCAACAATTCCCTAACTTTTCAAATAGACATCCAAATCAATTCAAGCCAAACTCAAAAAAAAAAGGTGTACACATCAAAACATCCACTATTTGAAAGGAATACAAAAAAACCATTTAAAATACATTGTGTTATTTCGACTTTCTATTTTCCAATAATTCCCTAACTTTTCAAATAGACATCCAAATCAATTCAAAGCAAACTCAAAAAAAAAAGGTGTACACATCAAAACATCCACTTCAAATACTTAGACATTATTTGAAATGAATACAAAATAGCCATTTAAAATACATTGTGTTATTTCCAGATTTATTCCAACTCTCAAATTTTAGGCAATATTTGAAATTCATATCTTTCTTTCTAACTCAAATAAAAACCACAGTAAATAATACCGGTAATGCCATGGAAAATATACCAAGCTACCTAAAAAAAACACACACAAAGCCTACTTATGACATAAGACCACGATTGAAATTTCAAATTTCCATATTTCTCACAACCTTGCCAAACCACAGTATTTTAACACTCTAAGAGATTCAAACCCGATGTAACCATTTCAAAAATAAATTTCTTCATACCGCGTTACTTACAAAGACACGGAACAGAAACTCCACGAAAACACAGAACCTATTAATGCCATATGAATTCCACAAAACCCAACAACTTCTAAACTATGGAACAAAAAAAATACAAACTCACAAAACAATCACATAAATGAATGCTTGATTTTTATGCCATATAGCCGAAATTCAAACATGCAAATTTTAAATATTTACAACTCCTTCAAATCATATCATTTTGTTAACGTTAAAACCGTTGGACATAGCAACATGAACAAAAAAAAAGGTCAGCATTTATGCCATGCCAACAAATTCCAAGTTTGAATATTTTATACATTTACGTATACTCCAAATCTCCAAAATCCTAAAAAACTTACAAAAAAAAAAATTTAAGGAAGGACGTTGCTACTTACATGAGATAGATAAATCCCAATATTATTAGTTACAACTACAGGAGAAAAAAAGACACACACAAAATGCATACGGAAAAACACGAATATTTATTAAAAACTGTGGAAAATAATTCAACAATTTGCATGATTAAAATCTTTAGTTCTATCAGTTGCAACAATGAAAACCGCGTTCAAAAAAAAAAGTGCATTGCTCCACGGTATTTAGGCCATTTTATAAAGCTATTAAATGCCACGAAATCAATAACTTCAGGTATATCCATCAGAGAAAATATTTAAACCATTCGTCAAAACGAAAACGATCAACCTGCTTTACAGAAGTTATAACACTTTCCGAATATTGTTTCACGACATTTTTAAGAAATCCAAAATTAGAATAGAACATTCATTAGATAGATAATTTCGCCCACTTCAAATATACTTTCTTACGGTATTCAAATCATTTTACAGAACTACTAGATGCCGCAAAAATAGTAACTTCAGTTAGATTCACTATAAAAAAAATTGAAAATATTCATCAAAACGACCAAAAAAACATGCAAGGTGCAATTACTTATTTATATCACGGAATAAAAAAACATAAACATAACAGTACCACAAATGTAAATGTTAGGCAACATCTGTTAAAAAAAAAAAAACCAGAATATTCGAGCTACGGGAAAACATAATACATACATGTAACATATTTCCCAATTTTATTACCTGATATTTTTCCCTAATTCTCTTTTCCCACCAAAAAAAAAAATTCCACACCTCTCCAAATAGGAAAAAAAAACGACAGATGTTGTCAATACCTTCATATACAACCACAATCGAAAAAAAAATTAAACTGCTACAAAATTATAGACACTCTAAAATATATCTCCCAGATTGCATTCCCTCTAGCTACGAAGTTAACCCGGATTTTATGTCATATTTCAAATATATCCAAACATCCCAAATTTGCAAATATCTAAAAATAAACGACATGGCAGGTTGCAACATTTTGTCTTCATTTTAAACAATTTACATCTGAACATTTTTTTTCCCGTAAAAAAACAAACCATCATCAAAATTTTACGTCAAGGGCGCGGCGTGCGCCGCGCCAAAAACCACTAGTATTTCTAAAAAGAAAATGCCAGCATACCCTTGAGCGAAAATCCGACCAGCGCCAAGAGCATTGTGGCCAGCTTCACTGTTTGCCCATGTCGTTATCGCTACGGAGACCAACAGCATCGCCACGGCTACACAGGGGATATGTAGCTCGCGACGACGCTGGTACAAACGGCCGCGCGCGAACCTCGGTGACGCCGCCCGCTCGCATTCGTCCTTCTTGGCGAAGCTGCAATGGATCTGGAGTCAGCACGCCATCCCCCTCGCCTGATGTCGTACCGTTGCTCATGCCATCCTGATCCAGTGGCTTCACCATCAGAAGCGGCAGATATGTGGCCATTGGATCTATTGGACTTTCTCATCTCTGGCGCCCGCAATGCTGCTGGCAGTCACGCTTGTGAAGGTAAATGGAGGAAGAAAATGAAGATGGGGGTGGGTCGCAGTGTGGTTGCAGTGGCAAGGTCAGGAGGACGCGTGGCTTTTGGTGAGGGCGAGTGGAGACAGCGGCACCGTTTGGCCCGCGTTTCTATCGAGGGAGAGTTGAGAGCGGTTTTTTTAGAGAGAGTTGTCAGGACCCGATGGTCACCGACATGGAGAGGATCAAGAAGAAGGGGATTTTGAGAGGGATCGATAGATAAAACTGATAAATTGCTGAACTAAATAAAAGTAAATTGCAGGAAAATAAAGATAAGAACTAGGGTTCATATTTCTTGATTGCAATCAAAGGATACAATGATGGCTATATAAAGACCTAGCCAACTAATAGATGCCAACATAGGAAATAACTAAAGTACCCTCATACTAATATGACATACTAATACTAGTCCATCACATACCCATACTAGTCCCTGACATTACTCCCCCTTGAGACCATTGGTCACCAATGGAACAAGTTTCTTCAGAAACTTTTCACCTTTACACTCATTAACCAAGGAGTAATTCCATAGAACCTGATGTCTTGGTGCCAACAAGGCTGAGAATTGTTTGTATGGAATTTTTAGAAATTCTGGCATTAGTGCATAGAATTGTCCAAGGGAGATTGAAAATATCCTCCAGAATTAATTTAACCTTGTCAAGGAGGTTGAAAATGAATCAACCAAAGAGCAACTCCATAGCACTTGATTTCTGTGAGCCAATTGATCTTTTCTTCTGTGTACAGTGACCACCATTTGCATTTGTACCAGAGTAACATAGTACCAGGATCCCAAATATGAGAGGTTTTGCTCATTGGTAATTGAGTTTTTGAGACTTGGTACACAGCTACAGAGTCATTTTCTTCTTGATCGAATTGGTTTCCCTGAACCCGAAACCAGTATCATGCACACTGTACTAGCAGTCGACATACACATTGTGGAAAGGATAGTTGATGTTGAACTGCGCTTGCTAGAGTAGCAGACTGGTACTGAATATGGGCAGGCCAAAACCATTTGCAAGCAACAATACTGTACCATATGCTTCACCCAATCAGCATAATTAATACTTGTACCCTGAGGCATGTATGCTAATTGTCCATCTCTGAGCTCACTGCCATTCTGCAACAGCTCATCTATTAACCGGAACTCCATATGATGACACTGTTTTGTCACTTGGACTGTTGTTGCGGCACATAGTAATTGCATGAGCAGTTTTGAAAAATAATGGTTTGCCATACTAGTGCCACCGTTTGACAGGAACATAAAATGTTTAGCTACAGACCTGCCTGTAGAACATTGAACAGCTAGGATAAATAGCACTGATTCACTCACTTCTGTCCATCCCAAACATAAAGCATCAGAGCGCATGATATCAGATTGGAAAATGGGCACCCTTCTTGTACCGAACTTCACAGCTAGTTTATGTACTATGGCAAGCTTGTAAACATCTGGACACTGCAATTTTGTAGCACCAGCAGCATTAATAAATAGGTCATTGAATTTTGTATCTCCTGGATCCCATAGCAGCCTCAGTTCTCTCACATTAGGCACAATATTGAACTGGCTGAACCTCGTGACAAATGAATCGGAGGCCTTTAGGACTGGCCAATTGTGTGCTTTCTCATCATCATGTTGCTGCAGCTCAATCACATCTGAGATAATGTTCACACAAGCATTAGTGTGTTCAGTTCCTAGTGCCTTGCTTAAACACTTGAGAAGTTGTTCACCTTCTTGTTGCTCTTCTTTACATGGCGGCTGCTCAGGAGTGCTAACAGACACATAACCAAACACATTCGAGCAGTGCTCTATTTTAACATCATAAACATCAAACACTGGCTCAGGAACAGCTCGCTCTAAAGGATAATCATGTGTTCCCTGCCATGAGCCTGGTGTTGGCATTTCACCGAGCACCTTTGGGGCGACATAAGCAGTTGTTGATGCATCAGAAGGAGAGCTCGCTGACAAGCCTACTGCTGCACCTAACAGCGATGGAGCAAAAGCAGCCATCGTCTTGCTTCCTGATGATGGTATGAAACCAACTGATGGTGTGGGGGCAGTGGTGGTCCTTGCCGCAGGTGAGGGTACCATGGAAGTGCTCATCTAAAGAGTATAATCATGGGGGTGCTAGGAGGCTCCTCAGCGATCAGGCAATGTGGACCGTAGATAAGGATCTCCATGCGATCTCAGCCGTCCATCTCCTAGCTTTACCCAGTCGGCGGGTCCATTTCTACACGCTTGGAGCTACTTCGTGACGCTGCCGGTGGTCCCAAGTAATTTCGGGACCCACATGTCAGCGTGTGTGGTGGGGCGTTCCCGTGTGCGCTGCGAAATAGCGAATCGGCGCGGTGGCAGGGGTCGTTATTCCGACGGAGCCGCTCTGGGCAAAATAGTCATTTCGCATGTTTGGTATATAAGTCGCTCCCCGCAGTGGAAAACCCTAGCCGCCTCGCGTCTCTCCTCTCCTGCCTCGCGTCCTCTCTTTCCCCCAACCCTAGCAGGAGCACGGAGGCGGTGGCGGTCGACGCGGCCAAAGAGGAGTAGGCTGCTCGTCCCACCACGGCGAACTCCAGCAGCGGCGGCAGTGGACGGCGGAGGCAGCCGACCGACCTGCCTCCTCTTCTGCGCCTCGGCCCGTAGCCGCACCGAGCCTCTCCGCCGCCGGCGCTCAACAGGAGGACGTCTCCTTCCCCCACAGGCTCCTCCACGAGTAAGCGTATCTCGTCCTCCCCCAACTCCCACAAGGATGCTCTCTCCTCTTCCCAAATCAAGAAACCCCAATATCAAGATCTTGCTCTGATTTGAGGGTGTTGGTGCTTCTGTCTTCTAGGGATTTCGTCAATCTGGTGCGCTGATCCAGGATTGTTTGAGTTATTTTCTAGAAGCCGTGCAACTGGTGAGCTCCTGCTGGGTTTCTTTGGGTTCTTTTGGGGAGCTGCTGGGTTTGTTGATGCCCAAGTTGACCTTGTGACCTGATCTTGTCTCAGTAGATACCAGCGCCACATGGTCGCAAGCCTGCTCGGCTGCGGCGTCGCGGTCGGCGGCTCGGCGAGCCCTGGAGCCGGAAGGGACGGCCGTGGCATGGTCGTTGTCTTGAGGGCTCCCGCGAACTGGCCATCCGACCTGGACCTGGAACCAGGTGTGTGCCTCGACCCCTGGTCCTAGTCTGATGCATGCTTCAGGCGTTGATTATCTGCCTAAGTTTTGGCCCACATCTCATTATGCTTTTTTTGCACCTGTAATAATACAAAATTTGGGTTTGATTAATTCATCAGGTACCAAAGCCCAGATTATGAGAACCCTGCTGATCGAGTTCTTGGCTGATCTTATATCTACTGATTATAGCTCAGCTGAAAGTGTACAGTCATCACATAAAAGGAATTTTGTGAAGTTTATGTCATTTTTGTCCCCCACTTTAATTTTTGAGACAAATATATATCCAAAATCAGAGCTGCCAATTTTGATCTGCCAAATTTGGCTTGGTTTCCATGTGCTCCTTTTGGGCACAAACCAATTAGGACTATTTCTTTTGCCGCATGTATTTGCTTTCTTTGTTTCTGCCTACTCATTGTTTTCTAATTTTATTATGTGCAGGATTAAACACACATACATCTTGGATGATCCTTTTGAGGATCCTTCTCAGCTTGCTGAATTTATTCCTGAGAATTCTCCGTTGGGAAAGCCACATGGTTAGGTAATTTGAGTCATGCCATTTGTGTATACCGAGTTAACAAAAGAGCTCATTATTTAAATGCAATATGTTGCCATCTTGTCTTACTATATGGATATGTCATGTTCTTTTTCTTCTTGCAAATACACAGGTGGCAGAAGAGCGCCTAGAACACAACTGGGTCTCCTTAGATGAAACAGTGGATCCTCTTCAGCTTGAGGAGATGATCAGCTCTAAATAATTACATACTAATGCAATGATCCTTGAGAGCGTAAGTCTCGGTGCCATATCAAAGTCATCAGCTTAATCATTCTTAATTACTCATATGGCGTTCACAACTTATGAAATACCGATTGTTTATTCAGGTTGGAGACATTCCAGATATTGAGGTCAAACCACCGGATAATGTATTTTTTTGTATAATCAGCCCAGTGACATGGTGAGTGCTTTTATTAACTTCACAATTAACATAACCATCTCTCCTGGTTTATGCTCTCCTTTAACTTCACATCCCCTGATTGCATGTTTTGCTCGGTGCTTTGTATGAGTTTGTTCTTTTTTCATATACTTCACATATATGTTCTGAATCTAAGAGCTCCTAATAATTGGTTTTCCTCTTTCTATCAGTAAAAACTTACTGTGCTAAAAGAGCAACGTCGAGGAAAGTTTTCTTTCAGTTCAAGAGATTAGGTTCAGATATCTTTTGTTTGGTTTTCAATGCCATTTTATTTTAGGCTTTGGTTAGCTAAGGATGATACTTCACATATATGCTCTAAAGCTAAGAGCTCCTAATAATTTTTTTTTAAACATGACAATAAAAGGCAATAATATTAATTGTTTAACCTATTTATAAGACTCTTCATTATACAAATAGTGAACCAGTAAGTAACTCTTGACACTCTTTCTTAGGTAAAGTCTTAATTTCTCGATACTTTCATAGCTTGGTCAATTAGCAGCATAGATATTTCCAAATTCTGCAATACACCAATACCTGATCCAAGGATTTTTTCTTGCTGCTACTTTCGATATAAATGAGTTGAGTTACCATGACTTCCATGCCACAGTCGAATATTTGAGTTATATGTGAGTATTGCATGGTCTCGCATGATCATGTCTTTTTCCTTTGTCTTGAACTTTGTTTGAGTATACCTGCTTTACTTACTCACTTAACCTTGCTGTTGCATCCTTTGCTCCAAACTTGTGTTCATATTACATTTTTCTCTATTGAATGATTTCCCTGGTAGCAATATATAAATTGCATGGAAATCCATTTTTCAAAAATCTCTGGGCATTTAAGCTGTTGTTTCAGCTTCTGGTAGCTTCCATCCTGTGACGTTTAATAATTTTCTTCATCCTGCCTTTGCTCCTATTGGAGATTCTGAACTGAATCTATGCTCAATTTTTTATTGACCTGCTCTGTTACGTTCTTTAAATGATAAGCCCCCGGTTTACTGATTGAAGTTTTCCTATTTGTGTCGTGATTTGCTTATCTCTGCATTTAAAGCAAGGAAATGGTACCTATCCAGGATAGTAATATTGAGTGTCAAGCGTGGCTGTAGGCGATCTCGACCTCCTTAATCCCCACGAATAGTTATATGATGCTAAGATGGTTGGAAAGCTTCTTTAGTTCTATCTCTTTAATATCTCAAATATTGCTAATGTTATTAAATTTATTATTTTTGTCCTTTCAGGTCCTGATTCTATAGCTTTCTTGTGATCAATGGGATTATATTTCCTACTGTTCTATATGTCACAGATAATGATGGCGACTTGCAAGTATGAGTACGTCTCCAAGCATGTTATTGAATCTAATTTGTTGCATGTTCGTAACTAACCTATTTGGTCTGTTTGGTGTCGTCAATATCTCTACATCATTTTTGGCTAATTTACCTGCTTGGTTATTATTCTTCTAAGATATTCCAAATTTGATTTTGCAAACTTGCTTGATGTTATTTTTAGATGAACCATAAATCTGCTGTTGCTTCTCCTTTTTCCCATGTGCTTGATATAGTGAATTGGTCATGTCTTGTGTATATCAATGGAGAATTAGTAATTGGTACCACAATTGTTTTACTTTGCATTTATTAGCATAGGTAATTATATTTTACAACCTATATATTATTGTTAATGATTCTTTCATGTGTTGATTTTATTTGGAATTGTGCGGCTGCAGACCTAAAGTAGTTATGATTCAGCATGTTCAAGGTTTTGTGAGTACCTGACTGTGCTGAAGATTTAGTACTATCATCTTTTGTAATCTCATTTCTCTTGCTGGTCAGGAACAGAGCTCATCCTCATTTTTCTTGTTGTTGGCCTTTTTCCCTAACTCTCCCACGTATGTCTATACTTGAATGTAAGAAATGGCTGTCGATATCCATGATAGTAAGAGACAGTTGTAGTCATCTTCCTGTTTCCTGTGAAATCTCTTTATCAATGTGGTCAGTGAGCCATTTGGTTCTCCTTTTTTGCAGAATGAGCCAATAGTAGGAATTACTTTTCAGAAATCAGAATAGGAAGGCACCAATTTATTGAGAAGGCACAAAATATATTCGGCATTTGACATTTTTTTTGATTGTGTGTTATCACGTAATTAGTTATGTACTCCTCCTGAAGTTAAATCAAAATAGAGTCTGAAGCTTAGTTAAAATGATGACTTAGTCTTCTTATTAGTTTGCATTTATTTTTACCCTTTTGGTATCATTAATCATGTCTTGCTAAACCAAATGGCATCTAATTTGTATACAGTTTTCAACTTAATTCCTTTGGTTTTCTTTATACCAACATAACCAGTGGCCTAGCATGTTAGCTCCCTTTTTTATTATGTGTTGATTAGAGCTTGAAAATAATTCTCTAGCAGATATTATATAGTTATGTCGAACTTACTCCCGTAATCCGTCTTATGGGAAGGATAGAGAAAATGTTCATACAGTAGTCGTGCGAATTCTGTATCATTCTTCCTGCACTAATATGTCACTTTCGTGTTTCTCGCTGTAGTGTGTTAGCCCACTCTATCTGCTAGGTAGCTTTGTTCCTCTCCTACGGACCAGGCGTTGGTTTCTGTTTTAGTAGTGTGTGACCATGTGCTATTAATTTAAATCATGCATCCCTTTTAGCTTCTTATGCATTGATAACAAAATAGTTAATCACTTGCTGCATAATACTGGTAGCATATAATCAATTCCCTGGTTGCCATTTTTGTTTCTTGCAGATTTCATCAGAAGTACCTCTCTGGGAAAGTGTCGAAATGAGTATCCTGAGTGACTCCACATCGACCGAGAGTGGCGCCATCTGGTCACACAGGAAAGCAGGGCACCCATGTGCCACCCGTGGATCCCCAGATCTTGGTTGTCATTGCCGTCCGGTCAGAAGTTGGCCGGCTTCAAATGGTTATTCACCAGGGCTTACACCATTCGATCTGGTAATCTCTGTCACCTTCCTGCTTTCTATTTTCTATTTGTCTTCCTGCTGTGCTAGGTGATTATCATTACTGTCCTTTCTCTGTTATAAATATATTGTGTTGTTATATCCTGTTCGTCTACCTATTTAGGGTTCTCTCCAAATATTATTGCTGGCTACGTATCCGCTCGCGTCGCTCTCTCCCCCAATCCCCTCGCGTCTCTTCTCTCCAATCCCCTCCGCTCCGTCTCTCCCCGCGTGATGCCGCCGCCAGTCCCTACTCAAGGTCGAGCTCTCGTGCACGCAGGAGGCAAAGGAACGGAGGAGGAGGCAGTTGTCTTCACAGCTCGGCGACCGGGCCGTAGGCAGAGCCTTCGACGACGCCGCCGTCGTCCCAATCCCGATCTGCACGTGGTGATAGAGAAGTCAGTTCGGAGGTCGTTCTCGCACACGAGGGATCAGGTATTCAGCGAGGAATGGCTGGTGGCCGGTGGGAACAGTGCAACCGACGCTGGTGAAGGTAGGCTGCGGCATGCTCTTCTCCATTTTTTCCTCTTTCTTCTGTGCTGTTCGATTTGATCGATGGTGACCTTCCTCTTAGCCCGAGAAAATGACACAAAACCACCACATTTGGGGGTGAGTTCTAGCATAGCCACCACAATTCAGATTTTTGACACATAAATACCACTTCAGGGGCTGGTGTGGGACGCAGAGCACTGATTTTTGCCTGTTAACGTTTTAACCATGTTTCTGCCAGGTGGGACCCACTTGTCGGATATACGTGGCAAAAGAAAAAATAGAAAAGAAAAGATCAGGTCAACGCCGGAGGAGCTGGAAGATGCGCTTGCAGTGCGGACAGCCACCGCCACCTCCTCTCTTGTTGCCGCATCCGGCCAAGTGCCTCACGAGCTGCAGGATGCCCTGCCGCGCCGTGCAGGTTCTCCCGCTGCCGGCGTCGCACGGGGCCGGGGACGCTTAGGCGAAGACGCGATCCAGGGAGGCCCGCGCCCCTGCTCGCCGGTCGGGGGCCGCTGCCGCCTCGGCGGGCCACTGCCCCAGCGCCGGCCTGGCGCCGCCGCGCCCATGTTCGCCCCCGGGCGCCTGCCGGGCACCGTCGCCCCGCCGCGCCCCTGCTCGTCCCCGGCCGCGCCCATCCTCGACGGCCTGGCGCCCCTGCTCGCCGGTCGGGCGCCGCCTCCACCCCGCCGAGCCCCTGCCCCAGTGCCGGCCAGGAGCCGCCGCGCCCCTGCTAGCCGGTCGGGGGCCGCTGCTGCCTCGCCGGGCCACTGCCCCAGCGCCGGCCTGGCGCCGCCGCGCCCCTGTTCGCCCCCGGGCGCCTGCCGGGCGCCGTCGCCCCGCCGCGCCCCTGCTCGTCCCCGGCCGCGCCCATCCTCGACGGCCTGGCGCCCCTGCTCGCCGGTCGGGCGCCGCCTCCACCCCGCCGAGCCCCTGCCCCAGTGCCGGCCAGGAGCCGCCGCGCCCCTGCTCGCCCCCGGCCGCGCCCGCGCCCAGCTCGCGCCTCCAGTCCGCGACGACCACACGCCCTTGGCCGCGCCCCGGCGGCGGCCTTCACGAGCGGGCGCGAGCACGGACTCCGGCGGCGCCGTGCGGCAAGAGCAGGCCACGACCTGCACGGGCGCGGCGGCCTCCCACGCACGGCTCACCGTCCGCCCATCGTGCCGCCGCCCGGCTCGGCCCTCGCCCCTCGTGCCGCTCCTCCGCGCCAATCTGCCCGGCTCGCCACGCCTCTATCCCTCGTGCGGGCTCACCCGCGCCTGAGCAGCACGGCGCCGCCGGAGTCAGGCCACACGGAGAGGAAAAAAAGAAAAGAAAAGGTAGATAAAGGAAAAAAGAAAAGATGGTGGTGTTGACCTGCTCTTTTTTTATTTTCTTTTTTGCCACGTCAGCCCTGACAACGGGTCCCACCTGGCAGAAACATGGTTAAAACGTTAACAGGCAAAAATCAGTGCTCTGCGTCCCACACCAGCCCCTGAAGTGGTATTTATGTGTCAAAAATCTGAATTGTGGTGGCTATGCTAGAACTCGCCCCCAAATGTGGTGGTTTTGTGTCATTTTCTCTCTTAGCCCTCTCCTTTTATTTCTGGTACGCAGTAAGCTCTCCACTACTGTTAAGATCCCCAAATCGCCCAGCTCTTCAAATCTGATCTGGTCAAATTTTCTCTTCTTGTGCGTACATCTCGGACTCTTTAGACCTTCGATTTTGCTTGGTTACCGCGTATCAAGAGACCAAAATTAGTGTTTGACTCTATCTATTGGTGTATCTCTCATGGCTGCCTTTTTTTGCAGGAGGTTGTTTCGTTAATCATTGGTGCACTGCTGGACCTAGCATCTGGTTGCACGGCGTTCAACGAGAGAAGCTGGGTGGCCGCTGCACACGTGCTGCATCTCCCTACTCTCATGCTATTTTCTCAACAAGAGAAGCTGGGTGACCTAGCCTCTGGTTTGGATTTGTAGGTTGAAGGTGATGGCCATGATGAATTTTTCTTGCTTTATATTGATTTGCTCTTTGAGGGCTTCAAGTATTTAGTCTGCTAACTATTTTCCTTGGCTGAATGCAACGAGATTAGTACTATGGGCTGCTAATTATTTTTCAGCATGTAAACAGAATATTTGTCCCTCTAATTGTTTCTGTTTTCATGATTATAGGTATTGCAGCAAAGTTCAGATCTTGTGCCCAGAGTTGATGGGATTGGATCTAGGAGATGAAGAGCCCAGTAAGGAGTGATCGAGCCAAATGTTGAATCTGCGATTTGATGAATGTCGAGGTGATTATACGACTAGCTCTTCATATGTTCAATAAATTAATACTTTTGCACAAATACAAAATTGTTGTTCTCAATGTTTTATTTATTATAAGAAATGGTACATGCTCTTAATATATAAGAAATCATCTTATATGTACCCATAGATGCCTACATGACTTCTTTTTATTTCCGATAAATATGAATTCTATTCAAATATGCTGGGGTCATTGAGCTGATCACACATAATTTTTAATCTGTCACCCAGTTGTAATGAGATGAATTTATATATCCTTACATACAAGGAAAGTAGTCACTTTTCTGTGTTTCTTATCCTCATTCATGGAATTGCATATTGCAGTTTACTGGCAATTCCCAGTGGCATGCCCTTTTCTTTGCCTGGATGAAATAAGATAGGTTGTTACAGATCTTCGATTATCTTGGTTTAGTTTTTTACTGCACGGGAATAACAAAGTTAATATTGTTGCTCACGTTCGTGTTTGTCGTTACCAAACCAAATGGTTGCAGTAAACAAGGGATTTGGTAATGGTTGCACTTCGACCGGCGGTTTTGTGGCTGGCACTTCGACCAGCGGTGTGGCGGCTGGCACTTCGACCGGCGGGCTTCGTCTTTGGCGACCGTGCAGCGGCTTGCACCTCTGGAATGTGTGCAAGCAGGTTGGGGTCTATCACTTCTTGCTTCTTTGTCGTCTGAGAGGTGGAGCTAGATACTGGATGGCAGAGCTTATATTTGCTGCTTTGTCGTCCATGTATCTGAATGAACGTACGCACCATTGCTAATTTATTTGGTTTCTATTTCTTTTTAGCAGGATGTCATTTTCGTGGTCTTCTTTCCAGCCTTCCAGAGCGCTTCTGTGAGACTAAATTGTCACTTGTCAGGTATATATTTGTATTCCCTGTCCATGTATATGTATGTGTATTGTGTATCGATAAGAAAAGGCATATACATGAGCGTTGGATTAAACAATATCAGGTAGAGTTGCTACCGGTGATAATTAAATATGAGAAAAGCGATAGTTCTAATGCACCTCTTTTGCTAAGAACATATATTCAGTTCGGGTGTTTGAGAACAAAGGTAATTATAATGCATCTCTTTTATATGGGAATCTGTGCTCTTTTTGGATCTTTGATGTCACCTTTTTTTCTGCTATTAAGTACCGATGTATGCCTTATGTCATATGTGACCTATTGCTCTACTGCAGGATTTATTCAGTTTAAGATGGAGATTTGGGGGAAACTTCAAGAACTGGGCCATATATATTGAGGGCTGAAACTTTTATCCAACGGTGTGAAGTTCTCTCCCTTGACATCAAGCTTCTACACCTGGCTCACAATTTTTCCGCTGCTTGGTTGAGGTTTGTCTCGGAGCATCTGTATTCATCTAGCTTTCCTTTAGCTTTTTGATTCTTTGTGTGGAAATTAAGATGACACGATGCAGTATGTAAAGCATATAAATTTTGCAGCATGTTAACTAAAATAAGTTTCCTCCAATCAGGTTTTGTTTACATGGGTTGCTACTAGGTTCAGATCTTTGGCTCACGTCAGCTGCTCCTTGCAGGTTGTATTGTGGATTTCATCTTATTAGCATCCTGTTTCTCCTACTCTCACTGGCACTTTTGTCTTGAGCAGAGACATTCCATATTATTGTAAGAACAACTTCCTCGCATTGATGTTATTAATGTTTTTGCCCACCCATCCACTGCAGTGCATGTTTACTTTGTGGAGTTTCCTTTGTTCACTTATATTTGTTGAATTGGTGAGCTCATTTGGGGCTTCTCTTCTTTGTTCGTGCAGCGATTGGAGGCTTTGAAAGATTTGAATCGAGCATAGGTAGGAAGTTGGATCATGTTGTTAATCTTAGGTGAGTGTTGTTTATCGAGAGTCTACATTAATCTTAGGCTTGATGTGTCGTTGATGAAAAGGCATGATCTTTAATGCAGTTACTTGACTTGCAGGTGAGTGTAGTTTGAAAAGGCATGATCTTTAATACACAGTTGGTTGATGACAAAGGCGGGAAGGATTGGACTACCATTATACTGAATCTTACTGGAATCATCTTACAGCTGCAAAGTTTGATCATTCAGGTTAAGAATCTTGGCTTATAGCATTTCTGCCTGCCTCTAACTTACTAACTATTTTGCCTCTTTCGCATAGATAGATGGTTGATTTAAGTGGTGTACATTTTTGACACTTTTTTGCATTCTTTAGCATAGAGCTCCGCGATTGTGCAATCAGTTATTTGGGGATGACTGTTGATGCCTTAATTATATTGATGAGTTTATATTTGGGGATGTCCATTATGCTTATATTGCGTCTAAGAAATTTTTGTGGTGAAATCTAGCTTTGTGCTTGCTTCTATTATTCCTTCCCTTTCTCTAATTTAATTTTGGTTTCGCAGTTTAACTTGGGTGCCCAGGAGATTTTGCACCGCTGATGGCAGCGACAAGCAATTGTTTTTGTGGTGTCTACTGCACTAATTCATCCTTCCTCCCACATCTCTTCTTCTATGATCTCTAGGTCTCTTTCTTAGAAGAATATTCTAAAATTTATTTTTTTCTCACATTTTCATATGCCATACATCAGGCTGCAATCGCTGCTTCCGAAGAGACGGAGAGGAGCAGCGATGAGAGCTTCAGGATACTTGATAGGTACTGCAAGAGGCAATTTTGTATATGCTAGAGCATGATATATGATCCCTTTCCTAGCTTTTTGCTGCTTGGTTTGATACATGGAGATGTAGAGCTAGCTAGCCTGCTGCTAGCCTGCTATGTTCGATGAGAAGATGCGGGGAGGCAGATTCTAGCTAGCTAGCTTGCTTTGTGACGCTGATGCTTGCTAGCTTTTTCTCCCTATTGCGAACTAGCCTGCTAAAAAATTTATGCAGATTTATTTCCTGATTTCTTCATTTGGTTTGCAGCAGTTTGGAACAATACATCTACTGTAGATTGGGTGTTCCTAAATAACATGTGTTTTGATCAAATTTCAGTGTTTTGATCAAATTTCAGTGTCTCCTAAATACATTTTTTTCTGTACAGAAATTCTTTTTAAGCAGAAATTCTTTTTAAGCAGAGAATTTGTTTATGGTCGTCATTTATGATGGTATCCGGTCGGATCATTATTTGGATTGTACCATGTTCTGTTGTTACAACTATCAGGTGTTCTAGAAGGCATATGTATTTATTTTCCATGGAATCAAAACTTATGTATTCTGGAAATTCCAAAACCTGAACTACATGTGCTTCAGCATAGCTTCAGTTTCTATTGCTTAAGGGTTTGATCTTATAATATTCCTATTACTCATTTCATATGATCTGCAAGATGCCTTTTAAATCTGTATAATATGATCAAGTTCATATGAATATAAATGTCCTTTTAGTGGTCTGTATAAATGATCGAAACCACGGGCAAGAAATTCAAAGAAGAAACAAGCGGTGCGCGGCGGGCCGCGCCGTTCGAATCTAGTAGAAGATAACCTGTCCCTAAGATTGGAGAGCTGGCCTTGCAGGGATGCAAATGAAGGCTGAGATTGCACGCAGTGCTCATCCAATCGGTGCTTGATGTTGAGGACCGCACGGGGCATATGCTCGGTGATGGTACCCTCCATGCGATTCTGTTCTTCTGAATTGGTAGCACTAGAAAAACAGTCTTGCTTGGACGCAGCAGATGAGGCAGCGCCGAACGGACCTGAGGAATTCATGCTGGCTCCAAACAGGGGTGAGGCAGACGAGGTGGTGGGCTTGGTGGGCGCGGAGGCAGACGCAGAGGTGACGTTGGGTTGTGCTGCTGTTGATTCCGGCTGCATCTTGGAGGCGGTGGTGAGGAAGGTTGGGATCGAGGATTCAGCGAGGAGAGGATGACAGGGGACTTGTTCGGGATGGGGCCGGAGTGCGGTGGCCGGCGGCGCTGTCGTGGGTGGCGGCGCGAGGAATTGAGAATAGGGGAGGTGGATGGTGGAGGGGTCGTACGCCGGGGCGGGGGAAAAGCCTGCAGCTGGCGTGTACGCTGAGGCGGGAGGGTCGAAGGAGGAGGGCCCGTACGCTGGAGCGGGGAAGAAGCCAGGCACTGGCGGCGCTGGGTAGGAGGAGGAGGCGTAGGGGAAAGGGGATGGGTAGTAGTAGACGCTGGGAAAAGGAGGAGGTGGGTAGGTGGCGGCGGAGGGGTAGGAGAAGGAGTAGCGCACGGTCGCCATGGATGCGAATCGAACCGAAGAAGAAGAAGAAGAAGGATCGCCGGGGAGAAAATCGAATGGAATCGCGAGGACGAGGGAGGGAAGGGAGGGAGCAGGTCCGATGGATCGACTGCTCTGATACCACTTTGTCAGGACCCGATGGTCACCGACATGGAGAGGATCAAGAAGAAAAGGATTTTGAGAGGGATCGATAGATAAAACTGATAAATTGCTGAACTAAATAAAAGTAAATTGCAGGAAAATAAAGTTAAGAACTAGGTTTCATATTTCTTGATTGCAATCACAGGATACAAGGATGGCTATATAAAGACCTAGCCAACTAATACAAGGGTGGAGCTCGGCGGCAGCGCGCGGTTCGGCGGTCACCGTGGTGCGGCGGCGTCGGTGGGGCTGGGTCCTCAAGGACGGGTTTGTAATTTCCTTGTTTCCTGAGGTTGTACTGCTAGTTCGGTTTTCTTTAGATCTGTATCCCTTGTACTCGAAAAAAAAAACTAATAGATGCCAACATAGGAAATACCTAAAGTACCCTCATACTAAGAGTTGAGAGCGGTCCTTATGTTCACGTACTGCTGCCATTTGAGCTGAGTGTCCCTGTACGTGTCCTTTTCCTGCGGGAGAACGTAGACACATGGATATGGCTTCTCCTGCACGGATCACTAGCTAGCTGAACGATTTAAAGAAATTGCACAAACCATCAAGAAAACGACTGGTGGTCTTTTGTAACATGTAGGTAGCTTTTTCAGAAATGTAACATCATTTTGCAACAATTCTCACCCTGAATTAATAAAAACTTACGACATGTATCGAAAAAGGGTATAGCATTTTGGACACAACATGTAGCAAAACTCAACAATATATGCAACAAATCTTAATTTAATTGTAGCAATGCTTCACTAAAGTGTGTGACTTCTGCAACTAAAAATCCCAGAGCATCCAACATTTGTGTCAAACTCATCCAACGAGACGATACAGGAATACGTATACAATATTGCAGCACTCTTTTTGTAGCATGAGCCCAGAAATCGTCGTATCATTTTGCTCGTGTTTACACATAAAAAATATACACATGTGTAGCAAAATCGTGTATCGCATGCAAAGCTACCTTCACTATCGACCATGGAGGCACCGCCATGGCCAATTTGAGCTCATCGGACACGATTTCGTCACGTAGGAGGCTTGTCTCAACCATATAGGGTGAACCTTGATCAAATCAACTTGCGGTCATCCTCTTCCCTAGGTACTGCTGCCAGCCTTGTGTATGGACCTGCTGACCATGGCGCCCATGATGAGATTTTACATGGCGACCGGCGAGGGAGGAAATGCGGCGCAGGAGGAGCGGCTGGTGAGGAACAGCTCCGACCTGGGAATGGGCTGCGGTAGAGTGGCGGTCATGGGATCTATGGCGAGAACTGCCATGGCGATCAACAAGGAAGGAGCTATGACACAACACGAAGAAGCAGCGGGAGGAGCAGATGGCGAGAAGCAAAGCCAACCAGCGCAGCTGGAAGGGGCTGCAGTAGTGGGGCGGTCATGGCGTCGAAAATGTACTAGAACGAAAAGGAGACGTGGGGAGAAGAGATCAATACTGTGCGCGACAAAGCGAACCGACTGTAGTTATAGCCGGTTGGAAACAAGTTTTTTTTTCATTTTACAACTGCTAACTTTCCGAAATAGTAGTTTCATATATTCTACAAATGAGAAATATGTTTATTAGGCTAGGTTTAACTAAGTCTAATACTATGTGGTACTACTATGCGTTAATTAGTTGATGATCTTGAAAGTGCATCACAACCTAAGATGTGATTCTAAAATTTTATTTTGTGGTAAATAAATCTAAAAAACAAACAATACCAACATTTATATAAATTAGCGCGGAATACGAAATTGGTGTCGAAATAGTTATGGTACATCAACGATACATGCTTCGAACATGTGCTTATTATATTTCGTGGTCAGATGATATAAACAAGAAAATGATACCACCAAGATAAATATAAGATAAATTATCGGAAAATATAATATTAGAAGATAGTGAGGATGATAATAGTAAAACATAGTATTAAGACATATGTGTGTGAAATCCAGGAAATGAATTGCAGTGCATAAGGAAAGAGAGTCTTTTAGGGAAGACATAGAGAAAATATATAAGGAATGAGAAACATTGTGTCATTTACCAGACCTATCTGGCCAGATAATGTCTACGCTACCATGTCATACACAAAATTCATATACATAGATTTTGATCGTATACAGTAACTTATATAGGGAAATAAGCAATGACACCCATGTAGAAAATGAGAAATTATAGGCAAAAAAATTAAAATATTTCTACGAAATTATAGACCTACAAAATTCTCCAAACATAGCAAATAACCAAGTACACCTCGTTTTAGTAAAAAATCAATTTACCAAACCTTTTCGCAAAACAATAAGTACATTATGCTATTTAGGAATACAAAATTTGAAACATCGCAACAGTTAAAACACACAACCATATATATAACTGTACCATTTCTTAAACAACTGATAAAAACATCATAACCATGGGCGCGGCGTGATGCCGCGCCGAAGCCTACTAGTTGTTCATAGAGAGGTGGGGCCTGAGGAGCGGTGTCGGGTGATGAACACGAAACGTCTCTTTGATGACCACCTTCAGGTAGGTCATGGTGGCGATGCCATCTTTTTAGGAATCTCTGTTCTGTTGGGGATGCTGCTCCTAAACTCCTCTTGCAGCTTAGATATGGCGTGCGAGTTTGTTTTAAGCTCTGCCATGACAAACTCTATAACCATAGACGTTGAGCGTGTTGCTCTCAACTCCTCTTGCAGCTTAGACATGTCGTGAAGCGACTCTGACTGTGCACATCATACTTGAAATGAGACCGTTCACATGCTCGGTTGGAAATGAAACAAATGGATCGGATCAAGGCAAAGCTCGGGCATGAAAGTCGGGTACGTTAAAACCTGTACAGGCTCCGAGGAATGTGCAGTGTGATTTCAGTGGGCACTAGGTGCGTGTACGTTCACTAGAGCCGATATGAAACGTGGATTCTCCTCTAATAGCACAAGCCTCAAGCCAACAATATCTCGATCGTCCACTCGTCGGACGGTGATGTGGCCATCCCCACATGTCGTGCCCACGCTCAGGAACTGCTCCCCATATTAACCGGCGAAAACCCCTTCTGCACCGTTGTTCTGTCGCCACCCTGGAAATGGGCATACGAATAGAGGAAGGTCTGTGATATTTGCAAAGAGTGCTCGTTTCCTTAGTGTTTTTTAAAGGATAAAACACATAATTGCTAGCGATACCAAATTATAGCCATATTAAAACTCGAACATACTTAATAAACAAAATATAGAGCTCAATTTAGGTGTGAATCTTTGTGACATGATAATAACAACACGCGATTTACATGTTTTATCTACATAGTAAATTATTTTCGGAAATTTTCAAGATTTATATGTCTTATTTTCCTGAGGTTGTTGTTAGCGATGTAATACGAGTCGTACACGGTATGGTATAGTATACCAACCATGTATGGACTCCTCTATGTATACACCTGTTGACACTGATTTTGTCTTCAGATATAAAATAAATTTCAAAATATGATAAAATGTTTTAATAATGAGATAAAGCTTAGAAAATAAGATTTGCCTCATGATAAAAAGGGATAAATTGTTCGACGCATAAATCATCGATAATAATTAATATCTTCATGATATTAATATACTCTCTTTATAAAAAATAAAACCATCGACAAATCACCAAATATTCGCCATCGGTGGCAACCCTATATTCTCATAAAATATAATAAACACATGAGAAATTCAACCGCAAAATAAACATAGGCCAGTCGATTTGTATTGAAATAAACACTCGGTGTCAAGACAATATATCAAATTTACCAAATATTTGACTGCGAGACAAAACATCGCGTCGTTCCGACAATACTGTGAAATACGGTCAGATTATATGTGCAAAACACTGCATCAAAAGAAATCTTACGATTAATATTGGCTAACCATTTGAGCTTGACGTTCAGTTAGCTAGCTAATTCGTATGTATTTTTAAGCCATATACATAGCGAGAATATATATATATCAGCTAGGTGCATGCATGGATTAAGCGGCGAGATTACTGACTAATTAATCACCCAGCCCATGGCCCAAAACCATGCATGGTTGCATGCATACAATTGAAGCCCATACAATGATTAAAAAATAGTGGCAGCAGATGTGTGCACATGCAAAGAACTAAGAGCCCATCTTAGCAACTTGATTAACATAAACATTTATGGATCAGTGGACAAAGCCCACGCAGACGCACTGGGTGCTCGGACGACGTTCCCCAGGCCTTCTTAAATCGCTCCAAAGAAATAAAATATCTGTAGACCGCTCCAGTCTACGGAAGGAAACTTGACGCTCAATCTGTTGTCATACACGACGCCCACTTCCGTGCCCACGATCTCCAGGACGTGCGCGCTCCGTCTCGAAAAGATCCTGCTGCTGGCCGCCTATATAAAGACCAGCACATATCACGCCCAGACTAAGGAAGAAATCACCAGTCGCGAAGCACCCATCGACTAGTCCATCACTGATACACGCGCTGTCCATCGCTCTCTCGCCGCGCTGCTCATCTGCATATACGCTGCCGGTCTCTCGTCGTCGGCACCGCTAGTTGTCAGCTGCTCAACAACCACGCTGCCAAGCGCTGGTTGTTTAGTATCTGCCGGCCGGCTGTTCGACATACGCGAGTGTACACGTCGCAACCCGATCGACTACGTCATCGTTCCGTTCGTCTTCGCCGCCAAGGTGAGAAAAGGAGGCCAAAGCTATACTCTTTCTCCTTCGTTCTTGATCATGCCGTCACAATGATCGATTAGCATGCTCAAACCAACTTGTTCCTTGTTTGGTCTGCATGGTGACTCCGGTCCCATGATGATACAAATCAAGGATACAAATATAAATCAAACTAATTAATTTGCTCCTTGTTTGGTCTGCATGGTGACTCCGGTCCCATGATGATACAAATTAAGGATAAACATAAAGGTCAAACCTCATGTTGTTCAGGTCTCATAAAATCCTACCTGATAGAAATTAGGATATGTTCTATATTATGTTCATGCCATGTTCAAATAAAACTTGTTCCTTGTTTGGTCTGCATGATGACTTCGGTCCCATGATGATACAAATTAAGGATATAAATAGAGATCAAACTTCATATTGTTTGTACCTCACAAAATCCTAGCCCATAGAAATTAGGATATATTTTGCGCCATATTGCGTTCATGTCATGTTCAAATAAAACTTGTTCCTTGTTTGGTCTGCATGGTGATTCCGGTCCCATGATGATACAAATTAAGGATACAAATATAAATCAAACTAATTAATTTGCTCCTTATTTGGTCTGCATGGTGACTCCGGTCTCATGATGATACAAATCAAGGGTATAATAAAATTAGAAACAAAGTTATTGTCGTTTTGGTCTTATATGCCACTGTAAATTAAGCCATGCCTAATAAATCCAGATCATATTCTAATTCCCCAGATGCACGAGCTCCTGGTGCATTATTTGGTGCGAGGATATAGGCATAAAGTGATTAAATAAAATAATATTCGCATCTGTCTAGCTGATAATCTTGATGGATCTAAGCCCACTGCACGCTAAAGTATTCACGTTAGTTCCGAGTAGTACATACACTCCCGGGCTAGTAATTTGATTGATCTAAACTTAGTGCATGCTCGGCCATATATGCTTAGAGTGTCCACTGACCTAGAGTAGTAGCACGTTGTTCAAACAGAGCAAAGTCTGCAGCTTATTTACGTTGATTAATGAACCTGGTCAATCAACTATTAGCTAACCATGCTGCATACTACCGCATTGGCCTACCTCACTCAAATAGATTATGCATTCCCATATATGGATGTACGTATCGGCCATGTAAACTGCACATCCTCTGTTGCATATGACTAGCACACCATGTTGTCAGTACTAAATAAATATGATGATCAAATATACATGCATGATAATTACTCTGCACTGTTTAGTCTCATATAGCTAAACTGAGTTGAATTTGCATCTTGCCCATGAAATATAGAAATTGATGTATACTCTTGCTCGATTCCGTTATGACACGGATGAAGTAAAACTGCATCAAATATGCTTATATAATCATGTCGCTAGTTTCTCATATAAACTAGTGTATTAATATAGGTGTTGGAATCATATTACACTATTAAAACCCATGCATATGCTCAACATAAATTTAACATGTTTAAAAATGATATGTATGTTGCAAGCTTGGTTACATCACAAGCGTATGATTTATGCTACGTCATATGATAATCTCACATATAGATTAATGTCAAACCATGCATTCCTGTCATATAGGTGTGCGCATATACGTAATTAAATGATAACCAGGATCATAACATGTCTTGCACTAAATATAACGTAGTGCATCCTCCATATATACTATAGTCTACCCATATTGGCTTGAGCAATAATATATACGTTGCTACAAGATATTTTCCCATCCTATGCATGCATATAGAAATCAGATGCATGATAAATTCGGCTCACATAATGAGTCATGATTATATATTGCACCCATGCTTATTAGACTGGCTAGTTAACCATTAAATAAGTGTTCATATTAACAAAAAGGATAAGACACTACCCATTACTCAAATACAATGGTTAATGAACTAGGTAAAATATATTCAAGCATGTACGTGCTATATGACGAAAATTATGCTACCCATAGTTTAGCATAGACATACTTCATGGCTCTCCCAGTACGCCGGCGTCGACGATATCGAGGAGGACTTTATTTTCTACATTTTGTAGTTTTCTTTTCTACACTTTGTAGTGGTCGTATGTTGTAATCCTATGTAATAGTTATGTTGGAATTCTTAATCAGGGGTTTTCTCTCCGGAGATGTAATTAACAGATCTTTTATATATATGTAAGAGTTCTGGAAATAAAGTACCTGCAATCTTTGATATATTTAATCATTTATGCATTTACGCATTTAAATTATACTATCTGTCTCTATGACGTGGACGCGTACGTATTATTTTTGCGATCGCCCCATTTTCCCGTCATCAGATTCTGGCACGCCCGGTGGGACATATTTCTCCCCTCATCTTTGAAATTCCAACATAACATACAACATATGAATTCTCAAAATATATAGCCCAAATAGATCAAATTGCAGAGGACTAATATATGGTTCCTCCAGTTTCGATGGTGCGGAAAATCAATATGTGATTCTGAACATCGGATCCCTTTGGTTTGATGTGCCAATCGGTCCTCTTATGACATTACTAAGCCGAAGTTGACTAAGGAGCACGGCGCCATCACTAACTAAGCAAGACAAAAAAAAAAGGTCTTTTCTGTCGTGTCTTTTTAAAACCAGCAGAGTAGAATATAACATCTGCTATAAAAGTCATCGTCACCAGGTGATGAGACCCCAACTCCAGCCCCAAATAGGAAAGGGAAGGCTGTCAAAGTGGGGCAACCATCCTACCAACAGCCCAAGAACAAGGGAATACTAGCGGAGCTAAAAAAAATGAGTTTCCGCCACATATTTCCAAGGGAAAATATAAGATGGTGCATAAACCCATCGCATGCAACATGATGAAATATGTCAAGTCGTGGCCATATTGTCATGGAGATTTGGATCAATAGCGACACCTACGAGTGCTCTGAATAAACTCCAGCCCGATGCTCGAGTGTTTGCTCCTTCAGTGTGCGATAAACCTAAGGATGCTATGAAGAAATGTACAAGCATCCCATGGCCGTGGAACTGATCATGTTGTCTCGACCATGGTGCTACCATATGCCATACCATCATCCGCACCTTGTGTAAAAGAATCCTTTGAGGGTTGGTATGATCCGGTGCACCATCAACATTGTAAAAAAAAAAAAGTCGTTATATCAACCATTGCCGTGTTATAGTCGGCAAGGTACGTGTCCACTTCTCCAAGAATATGGAAAACAACCTCTTGGATCATCGTTTCAGCAAAGGTCGCCTCATGATCGACAAACTAAAAGGCAATTCCAGTTTTTCAAAAATATCTAAACCACGACAAGCATCATGTCATGGGCCTTGACCGTGAAAATAATAGATATATCTGCAAAAAAACAAAAGGAGCGGCAAAAGCCACTTGAGGAGGAAGCTGCTCTCTCAAACAAAGAGCCCCAACAGGCTGTTGTTTTATAGCTTTGCGTGGGTAAACATTGCCAGGCTTGCGAGCTATATCACACTCATGCCAAGGGTTTCGTCCCTCCACTCCTCCGTTAGTTCCTCGCCAACAACAAAATCTAATTTGCGGGAGCTGCCATTGACAGTAAAAAAACGCTCAAGTTTTATAACCCGAGTGTCACAAATGTTGTCGAAATTGCAACAACTTGATATCATGGTTCTAGGTCACAAAGAAGGCCATGGCGTCGTAGAGAAACTGGCCAAGGTGACGAAAATAAAACTCAACAAAGACTAGAGTGTTAGTGTGAGAATGTGGGAGAGCTGCAAACTGAATTATGAGCAGGTAAAAATATGCATGCCTGCCCGGATGCATGTGTGATCCTCGAAGTGTTCAGGCGGCATTCCAGTGTCACTTGTTATCTTAGGTCCCAATTAAATATCCGGACCTGAGTTCAATATTGAAAAAAAGGGTTGCAGACATGTGACATCTCCACCCGTTCATCACTATGTGATGGTAGGGGGCTGCTTGCAGATTTCATGAGGGAGATCATGTAAAGCATATCTCTATGTTCACAGTTACAAGCCACGGGTACCACGTCCTTGGTTTTAAAAATTGGAAGCACTTTGCACATACGTGAGACTGGTAATGGATGCAGCTACCTCATACAATGCTTTGCTGTGTCGACCGTGGTTACATGATAATCAGGTTGTACCATCCATCAGTGTATCAAGTACTTGGATCAGTCTGGGAAACAGTAAGAATATTCGCAGACAAGAAACCATTCACAGTGGTTGAATCTTTCTATACTGATGCAAAATTTTATTTTGAGCTTGTCGAGAAAGTGCATAAGCCAAAGGCAATCATAGTACTTGAATCAAATATCTCAGAACAAGATGTTGCTGAATCTTCGTCAAGCCAAAAAGGTTTATCAGTATATACCAAGTAGTCAGAGAAGAAAAGGGGACCCATATTCCGCGTCCTGAATAAATTATCTGCTAACAGAGGAACAAATTTTCCGACACCTCTACCTCCTCTGGTTCAACACAAAATTGAACAAGCTAAGAAGGATTCACATTACCAAAACAGAAATAAAAGAAGCCATGTGGCGCAGATCACTTTGTCAAATAAAGATGATAACTCGCTGCCTATTTCTTTGTATGATAATAGAGTTTTGTACATGATGCAGAAAGTAAGATATGATACCTCCACTGGCCCGTCCTTATGCGACGGCCGAGGCCAACTTGCGTCGTTTGAAAGGGCATTATCCCAGGAGCAACTAAGGCTTTGCATGAAGATCAAACTTTGATATAAAAAAGATATGGACTAGGATATGAAGTCTGCATGACCTCGACTGAACTTATAGACATGGTCGAGGCTTCTCCGCAAATATAAAATGGAAATCAACCTACCATCGACGACTTAGAATAAATAAGTATTGAGACGTCTTTGCTTGGACTTATGAAGAAATGCCGGGACTGGACCCAAAAGTCGCTGTCCATCATCTCGCCGTACAAGATGACTTTGCACCGGTCAAAGATCGGCCATTAATTCTTTATACTGCAGCCATGCCTACTTCGTTGGGCGCCCTCTTGGCACAAAATAATGATGCAGGGAAAGAAACATCCTTGTATTATCTCAGTCGTACCTTGGTAGGGGCTGAATGCAACTATCCGGACATGGAAAAAATATGTCTTGCACTAGTCTTTGCTGCACAAAAATTGCGGCATTACATGTTAGAACACACAGTGCATTTAGTCTCGAGAGCAGATCCTCTCAGATATATTTTAAGTAAAATGGTGCTCTCAGGGAGATTAGCAAAATGGGCGATGTTTTTGTCACAATTCGACATCACATATGTACCTCAGAAAGCCATGAAAGGTCAAGCCTTGGCGAACTTCCTGGCGGCGCATCCGATCCCGGATGATTATCCTATAGATGACGACTTGCCAGATGAGGACGTATTTGCCACAACCGTTACCAAATCAACATGGCAAATGTACTTTGACGGCGCTTCTCGACGATCTGGGGCAGCAGGCGCCGGAGTTGTCTTCATTACGCCTAATGGAGGGGTGATCCCATACTCATTCACCCTAACGTCTGCAATATCAAATAATTCAGCTGAATATGAAGCTCTTATCATCGGGCTTGAGATAGGCATGAACATGGGGCTAGATACGCTTTCTGTTTATGGAGACTCACAACTAGTAATTAATCAGTTGTTGGGGATCTACATGGTAAAGAAACAAGAACTAATGCCATATTTTAGAAGGGCTAAAGAACTTTTAGCTACATACACTGATATAAATATTCAGCATATAGTCAGAAATCAAAATGAGAAGGCTGACGCCTTAGCTGGTTTAGCTGCTAGTATGTCATTAAACTCAAATGAAACAATGGACGTACATGTAGAGGAGCGAAGAGTATTACCAGTATTTGTCGAAGAAGAAGAGATAATAGTATCTTCTGCAATGACAGCTGATGTATGTGAAATCGAAATAGGGGATTGGCGAGCACCATTCCAAGAATATCTGCTTCATGGATACTTGCCTCTCGACGCTAGCGAAAAATCTAGAATCCGGAAAAGGTCAATTCATTATACATGCATCAACGATACACTTTATAGGCGTTCCCATGATGGCATTCTGTTGCGTTGCCTTGCTGGAAATGAAATTATAGAGTCCTTAAATGAGGTGCACGCTGGAATATGTGGTTCGCACCAATCTGGTCCTAAATTGCACTACCAATTAAGGCGTTTAGGTTACTATTGGCCCACTATGTTTGAAGACGCCACCAAATTTGCAAAGAAATGTCACGAATGTCAAGTGCACGCTGACTTTATACACCAGCCACATGAACCACTTCATGCAACAAATATGTCTTGGCCTTTTGAAATGTGGGGGATGGATATAGTGGGTCCAATTAACCCTCCATCATCCAAAGGTCACAAATTCATCCTAGCCGCGACCGATTATTTCTCTAAGTGGGCTGAACTCATACCACTAAAAGAGGATAACGCACAAAATGTGGAACATTTTATAAGAACGCAACTAATATATCGCTTTGGCGTTCCTTTTCGGATCATGTCGGATAATGGAACTCCTTTTAAAAATAAACATGTGGACAAGCTATGTTCAAAATTCAAGATAAATCATTTCTACTCTACGGCATATAATCCGGCCGCTAACGGACAAGCAGAGGCTTTTAATAAAACTCTATGTAAATTGCTAAAGAAAGTTGTATCCGGCAATAAGCGAGAGTGGCATGAAAAACTTCTCGAAGCATTGTGGGCGTATAGAACCACGACGCGGACACCGACGGGGATGACGCCTTATTCCCTAGTATTTGGAGGAGAAGCAGTTTTACCTTTGGAAGTCCAAATTACTTCATTAAGGGTCGCCACTCATGAAAATCTATCAGAGGAAAAATCAACACAGTTACGCCTCGATGAACTAGAAAGACCTGAAGGCAAAAGACTTCAAGCTTTATAAAATCTTGAGGCATATCAGGCCAGAATGTCACGAGCCTTTGATAAACGTGTTAAGCGTAGATCATTTAAACAAGGAGATCTAGTGCTCGCCGTTATCCGCCCTATGAACATCACTCGGCGGATGAAAGGAAAATTTGAACCAAAATGGGAAGGTCCCTACGTCGTAAAAGAAGTTTATTCAAGCGGCGCATACAGAATTATATCGCCAGATGGCAAATACTCGCCATCACCGGTAAACGGAAAATTCCTTAAGCGCTATTATGCTTAAATAATAAATATTACTCCAATAACTTACGAGTCTAAACTGTGGCATTAAAAATATTACTCCAACATCTTATGAGTATAAACTATGATGCAAAAGAAATTAATGATGAGCACTCCAAAGTCTTACGAGTATAAACTGTTGACATAATGCATACTATATCATATGAAATCAATACTCCAAAGCTGCAAGAGTATAAACTGCCAGCTTCATGTAAATGAAAATAATGAATGTAATTACTCCAAGGCTAGAAGAGTCTAAACTGTCAGCCTCGTATATGTGAAACAAATAAAAGAATGATCACTCCAAGCACTCACGAGTATAAACTGATTGCACCATATAAAACAACCAATACAAAAAATTACTCCAGGCACACACGAGTATAAACTGACTGCACCATATCAAACAAACAGTAAATAAAACAGTACTCCAAAAGCACTCATGAGTATAAACTGGCTGCACCATATCGAACAAACAATAAATGAAACAAATACTCCAACCACTCATGAGTATAAACTGAGTGAAACCTATCAACCAAACGAAAACAATACTCCAACGCTATACGAGTATAAACTACAAGCCCCATCTAACTAAAATATTGTAACACTCCAAAGTCTTACGAGTATAAACTGTCGACATCATGCATACAGATTATATGGCATAAACACTCCAAAATATTACGAATATAAACCGTTGACTTCATGAAATAAATACTCCAAGCTGCAAGAGTATAAACTGCTAGCCTTATGGAAAATAAACTAATAAGTGAAACTGCTCCAATGTTGTAAGAGCCCCACTATCAACATATTAAACACTTTAAAGAAAAATGCTCCAACGCTATACGAGCCTAAACTATTAGCAAAATAAATCAAAATATGCTTCAAGAGCTAAAACTGCAAGCTGAAAATTTCTTCACTGAAAATGAAAGATTAAATTGCTCCAATTGCTTCAAGAGCTAAAACTGTAAGCTAAAATTTGTTCACATGAAAATGCAAGATTAAATCGCTCCAATTGCTTCATGAGCTAAAACTGTAAGATTAAAATGCTCCAATAGTTTCATGAGCTAAAACTGTAAGCCAAAATTTCCTTAATAAAAAAAACTAGAAGATGACACCACTCCAAAGTCTTAAGAGTATAAACTGTTGACGTGATAAATACTCCAAGAAACTTATGAGTCTAAACTATGCCAACAAAAAAAAAATACTCCAATAACCTACGAGTCTAAACTGTGCCGTCCAAAATATATTACTCCAATAACCTACGAGTCTAAACTGTGCCGTCCAAAATATATTACTCCAATAACTTACGAGTCTAAACTGTGACATTAAATAATATATTACTCCAAGAAACTTATGAGTCTAAACTGTGCCAACAAAAAAAAATACTCCAATAACCTACGAGTCTAAACTGTGTCATCAAAATATTACTCCATACCCTCATGAGTATAAACTGGGGCAGAAAATAATAATATGTGATAAAATTTATATAACTCCATACCCTCATGAGTTTAAACTGGGGCACAAAAGATCACGACCATGTAATGTATACTCCAATAAATTACGAGTCTAAACTGTGATATCAAAATAAATATTACTCCAAAACCTTATGAGTATAAACTATGACAAATAAAAAAATTACTCCAAAAAAAATCAAATTCAAAACGCGCAAGCAATTTGCGTGATGCATATGGACGCCTGGGTAAACATGCGAAACCCACCAGGAAAAGAGATGACGATATGATCCCTACTTTGTGAGATTGCCAAACCGTACCGAAGCACTGATACCTCCTAAAAAAGGAGATCGGATCAAATAATCATCACAACAAAGATTCAGATGGAAGAAAATAAACCATCAATTATCTAAGGACATACGTACCCAACGGCCAAAGGATGCAAACAGAAACTCGGTCGAAGGGTTAAGCTCTTGATTGGAGTACGTCTCATATAGCAAGAAGTTGAGAAAAGAAAGAGTACGCCGTGCCTAACAAACGAAAGGAAAGGATGAGATAAGATATATCTGTTAGCTGCGCCGTGGGATACTACTAAACGGCCATATTAGCTCGTTGGCAGATTTTTGGGAGCTCGGTTAACATCCAAACCGAAGGCTCCGCTCATCAGCTTTCAAATTTGACAGCTAGGTAGCCAGTTGCATGAAAAAAAAATCTAGCCCTTATCCCAAACGACATGCATATTTAAAAAAAAATGCACATATATATAGGTTTCGAGATCTGAATCCGAATTAAAACATAATTCGCATTCAGACCTCGAGGGGCATCTGTTGACACTGATTTTGTCTTCAGATATAAAATAAATTTCAAAATATGATAAAATGTTTTAATAATGAGATAAAGCTTAGAAAATAAGATTTGCCTCATGATAAAAAGGGATAAATTGTTCGACGCATAAATCATCGATAATAATTAATATCTTCATGATATTAATATACTCTCTTTATAAAAAATAAAACCATCGACAAATCACCAAATATTCGCCATCGGTGGCAACCCTATATTCTCATAAAATATAATAAACACATGAGAAATTCAACCGCAAAATAAACATAGGCCAGTCGATTTGTATTGAAATAAACACTCGGTGTCAAGACAATATATCAAATTTACCAAATATTTGACTGCGAGACAAAACATCGCGTCGTTCCGACAATACTGTGAAATACGGTCAGATTATATGTGCAAAACACTGCATCAAAAGAAATCTTACGATTAATATTGGCTAACCATTTGAGCTTGACGTTCAGTTAGCTAGCTAATTCGTATGTATTTTTAAGCCATATACATAGCGAGAATATATATATATCAGCTAGGTGCATGCATGGATTAAGCGGCGAGATTACTGACTAATTAATCACCCAGCCCATGGCCCAAAACCATGCATGGTTGCATGCATACAATTGAAGCCCATACAATGATTAAAAAATAGTGGCAGCAGATGTGTGCACATGCAAAGAACTAAGAGCCCATCTTAGCAACTTGATTAACATAAACATTTATGGATCAGTGGACAAAGCCCACGCAGACGCACTGGGTGCTCGGACGACGTTCCCCAGGCCTTCTTAAATCGCTCCAAAGAAATAAAATATCTGTAGACCGCTCCAGTCTACGGAAGGAAACTTGACGCTCAATCTGTTGTCATACACGACGCCCACTTCCGTGCCCACGATCTCCAGGACGTGCGCGCTCCGTCTCGAAAAGATCCTGCTGCTGGCCGCCTATATAAAGACCAGCACATATCACGCCCAGACTAAGGAAGAAATCACCAGTCGCGAAGCACCCATCGACTAGTCCATCACTGATACATGCGCTGTCCATCGCTCTCTCGCCGCGCTGCTCATCTGCATATACGCTGCCGGTCTCTCGTCGTCGGCACCGCTAGTTGTCAGCTGCTCAACAACCACGCTGCCAAGCGCTGGTTGTTTAGTATCTGCCGGCCGGCTGTTCGACATACGCGAGTGTACACGTCGCAACCCGATCGACTACGTCATCGTTCCGTTCGTCTTCGCCGCCAAGGTGAGAAAAGGAGGCCAAAGCTATACTCTTTCTCCTTCGTTCTTGATCATGCCGTCACAATGATCGATTAGCATGCTCAAACCAACTTGTTCCTTGTTTGGTCTGCATGGTGACTCCGGTCCCATGATGATACAAATCAAGGATACAAATATAAATCAAACTAATTAATTTGCTCCTTGTTTGGTCTGCATGGTGACTCCGGTCCCATGATGATACAAATTAAGGATAAACATAAAGGTCAAACCTCATGTTGTTCAGGTCTCATAAAATCCTACCTGATAGAAATTAGGATATGTTCTATATTATGTTCATGCCATGTTCAAATAAAACTTGTTCCTTGTTTGGTCTGCATGATGACTTCGGTCCCATGATGATACAAATTAAGGATATAAATAGAGATCAAACTTCATATTGTTTGTACCTCACAAAATCCTAGCCCATAGAAATTAGGATATATTTTGCGCCATATTGCGTTCATGTCATGTTCAAATAAAACTTGTTCCTTGTTTGGTCTGCATGGTGATTCCGGTCCCATGATGATACAAATTAAGGATACAAATATAAATCAAACTAATTAATTTGCTCCTTATTTGGTCTGCATGGTGACTCCGGTCTCATGATGATACAAATCAAGGGTATAATAAAATTAGAAACAAAGTTATTGTCGTTTTGGTCTTATATGCCACTGTAAATTAAGCCATGCCTAATAAATCCAGATCATATTCTAATTCCCCAGATGCACGAGCTCCTGGTGCATTATTTGGTGCGAGGATATAGGCATAAAGTGATTAAATAAAATAATATTCGCATCTGTCTAGCTGATAATCTTGATGGATCTAAGCCCACTGCACGCTAAAGTATTCACGTTAGTTCCGAGTAGTACATACACTCCCGGGCTAGTAATTTGATTGATCTAAACTTAGTGCATGCTCGGCCATATATGCTTAGAGTGTCCACTGACCTAGAGTAGTAGCACGTTGTTCAAACAGAGCAAAGTCTGCAGCTTATTTACGTTGATTAATGAACCTGGTCAATCAACTATTAGCTAACCATGCTGCATACTACCGCATTGGCCTACCTCACTCAAATAGATTATGCATTCCCATATATGGATGTACGTATCGGCCATGTAAACTGCACATCCTCTGTTGCATATGACTAGCACACCATGTTGTCAGTACTAAATAAATATGATGATCAAATATACATGCATGATAATTACTCTGCACTGTTTAGTCTCATATAGCTAAACTGAGTTGAATTTGCATCTTGCCCATGAAATATAGAAATTGATGTATACTCTTGCTCGATTCCGTTATGACACGGATGAAGTAAAACTGCATCAAATATGCTTATATAATCATGTCGCTAGTTTCTCATATAAACTAGTGTATTAATATAGGTGTTGGAATCATATTACACTATTAAAACCCATGCATATGCTCAACATAAATTTAACATGTTTAAAAATGATATGTATGTTGCAAGCTTGGTTACATCACAAGCGTATGATTTATGCTACGTCATATGATAATCTCACATATAGATTAATGTCAAACCATGCATTCCTGTCATATAGGTGTGCGCATATACGTAATTAAATGATAACCAGGATCATAACATGTCTTGCACTAAATATAACGTAGTGCATCCTCCATATATACTATAGTCTACCCATATTGGCTTGAGCAATAATATATACGTTGCTACAAGATATTTTCCCATCCTATGCATGCATATAGAAATCAGATGCATGATAAATTCGGCTCACATAATGAGTCATGATTATATATTGCACCCATGCTTATTAGACTGGCTAGTTAACCATTAAATAAGTGTTCATATTAACAAAAAAGGATAAGACACTACCCATTACTCAAATATACAATGGTTAATGAACTAGGTAAAATATATTCAAGCATGTACGTGCTATATGACGAAAATTATGCTACCCATAGTTTAGCATAGACATACTTCATGGCTCTCCAGTACGCCGGCGTCGACGATATCGAGGAGGACTTTATTTTCTACATTTTGTAGTTTTCTTTTCTACACTTTGTAGTGGTCGTATGTTGTAATCCTATGTAATAGTTATGTTGGAATTCTTAATCAGGGGTTTTCTCTCCGGAGATGTAATTAACAGATCTTTTATATATATGTAAGAGTTCTGGAAATAAAGTACCTGCAATCTTTGATATATTTAATCATTTATGCATTTACGCATTTAAATTATACTATCTGTCTCTATGACGTGGACGCGTACGTATTATTTTTGCGATCGCCCCATTTTCCCGTCATCAACACCTCGACAGGGGTTTTTCCTGTCAATATAACACGCAACCGAATCCTACGATCGGGGCATCGTTCCCGCATACGAACGCTCACATGGTATCAGAGCCGCCTCTCTCCCTCGTCTAGCTGAAACCCTAGATCGATCGGAAGAAGAAGAAAGAAGAAGAAGAAGAAGAAGAAGAAGAAGAAGAAAGAAAGAAAATCGCTGCCGTCGTGCTGCGATCTGCCCTCCGGTTTTGTCCGGCAGTGAAGAAGAACAACGAAGGAAGGAAGAAGAAGAAAATCGCTGTCTCCGAACGTGCGATCTGCCCTCCAGTCCTTGATCGGCGGTGAAGAAGAAAAACAAAAACCCACCCTCCCTCCCATGGCGTCCTCGTTCTCTGCCATAACGACCTTGGCGTCGGCCCTCGGACCGCCTCCCTCCGGTAAACTCACACGGTCCAATTTCTTGCTCTGGAAGATGCAAGTCTTGCCCGTTGTTCGTGGTGCGCTTGTGATGGGGCTCCTTGATGGCTCTGATGCGGCACCACCGAAAACCGTTGAAGAAGAAGATGATAAGAAGCAGAAGCAGATGAAACCAAATCCGGTCTATGGGGTGTGGCTCACCCGTGACCAACAAGTTCTCAGTTGGCTCCTCAAAACTCTATCTCCCGAGATCATGGCACACCTTATGGGAGTTGAGCACTGTGCTGAGGTATGGTCCATCATCATGGAGCTCTTCTCCTCCCAATCGAAGTCACAGATCAACACTCTTCGTACTTCTCTTGCCAACACAAAAAAGTTAGACAAAACAGCTGATAAATTCATCCAAGAGATGAAAGGATTCGCTATGGAGCTCGCTGCCGCTGGAAAAAAGGTTGATGATGATGAGTTAAAAGGATATATTCTTAATGGTTTAGGTGGTATTTACACCCCCTTTGTTGCTTCTCTCAATGCCGTCCCCAACACTACCCTTGCTGACATGTGTGCCCAACTCATGGCGTTTGATCAACGCCAAACGATGCTCTCTCAGTCCAGTCACGACATTGACTCTTTTCAGTCTTCAGCAAATGCCGCAGCTCGCGGTCGTGGAGGTCCTACTCGCCGTAATACTCCTCGCGGTGGTCATGATGGAAACTACCGTGGCAACTATGGAGGCAACTATGGAGGCAATGATCGTGGTAATTATGGAGGAAACTACTATCGTGGTGGACATGACAACTATAGAGGTCGACCCACTTGTCGGTTCCATGGAAATCAAGGTGGCCGTGGAGGCCGTGGAAATCAGGGGGGCTGTGGTGGTGGCCGTGTTGGTGGCCGCATCCCTTCTCCCTTCCAGGCTGTTCATTGTCAGATTTGCAAGAAATATGGGCACCCTGCAAATCAGTGTTGGTGGCGCTATGGGGATCGTGAAGATGATGGTGATGACTTCAATTCTGCTCACAAAGGTGCATATGGCATTGACACCAACTGGGAGATGGACACTGGCGCTACCAACAATATTACAGGAGATCTAAGCAAGCTTCACCATCATGAGACTTACAACAGTCGTGATCAAGTGCACAACGCAAGTGGTCAAGGTATGGCAATTCACAACATTGCTCATTCGATATTGCACACCCCTCATAAGTCTTTTCACCTTCGTAATATTCATCATGTTCCAAATGCTTCCATGAACTTGCTTTCCACTCATAAAATTGCCCTAGATAACAATGCCTTTGTTGAATTTCACCTTTTTTTCTCTTTGATTAAGGATCAGGCCACGAAGAAAATTCTGTTTAGAGGTCCATGCCATGGTGGTCTCTATCCTCTAGTGCCTCTTTCGTCCGGGTCAACCAAGCATGCTTTTGTCGCCACCAAGCCTTCATCATCTACATGGCATCGTCGTCTAGGGCATCCGTCATCGTTTATCGTTCAACAAGTTCTTAGGAAAAATAAATTAGAGTACTCCCCTGAAATAAATCCTTATATTTGTGATCCTTGTCAACAAGCTAAGAGTCATCAGTTACCCTATCCTACTTCACTAGTGTGTCCACTGTTCCTTTGGAGCAAGTGTTTTCTGATGTTTGGGGTCCTGCTCCTTTAACTGTTGGTAAACATTCATACTATGTCAGCTTCATTGATGATTATAGCAAATTTACTTGGATATACTTGTTAAAGAATCGTTCTGATGTCTATCAAGTTTTTCTTGATTTCCAAAAACTTGTTGAACGTAAATTTGGTTGCAAAATTATAACAATGCAAACTGATTGGGGAGGTGAAAAACTCAATACTTTCTTTCAACGTGTGGGCATCACATATCACGTTTCTTGTCCACATGCTCACCAACAAAATGGTTTGGCTGAGCGAAAACATCGACATATCGTTGAAGTTGGTCTTGCCTTGCTTGCCAATGCATCTATGCCATTAAAATTTTGGGATGAAGCCTTTCTCACAGCTACTTTTCTCATTAATGTGTTGCCAACAAAGGTTCTTAAATTTTCTACTCCCACGGAGAAACTTCTTAACACTACACCAAACTATGATTCTCTCTGTGTGTTTGGTTGTGCATGTTGGCCTAATCTTCGCCCATACAATCAACGCAAACTTGCGTTCCGCTCAAAACAATGTGTTTTCTTGGGGTATAGTCCTCTTCACAAAGGTGTTAAGTGTCTTGAGGTTAATTCTGGCCGGGTTTATATCTCACGTGATGTCGTTTTTTATGAACAAGTTTTTCTGTTTGCCTCTCTCCATCCTAATGCCGGTTCCCAACTTCGAAAATAAATTCTTTTGTTACCTCCCACTTTGTATTCTCCACAATCTCATGAGGGTGTGCATAATCATGATCATTTGCCTATTATACCTGTTACTGACGCTCTACAGATTGATGGAGATTTGCCTGGTCAAAACAGCATGCAAAATCAGTCAACGGAACATGAAATATCAAGTTCAGGTCAAGCCAAAACTGGCAATGATGAGCCAATGATTGGCGCAGATCCCACTGCCGATTCTCCTGCCCCCGCAGCGGGTCTCCGCCAGCCTCCGTCTGCCACGCATGTCGACAGCGACTGCATGCATGCAGCCGACAGCGATCAGCCGCATGCGGCTCACCGCGCCCTGCCCGTGCGCTCTCGTCCGCCGCGCGCATCTGTGCCCTCCCCACCTGGATCTTCTGTGCCCGAGCCTGCTGTGCTCCCGCCTGTGCCTATGTCCAGAACCAGATCGCAGAAAGGTATTCACACTCCTAAAATCTATAAAGACTGTACGCTACGGTTTATTCACTTCTACAGGAGAACCTACCAATCTCACAGAAGCACTTGGTCATGAGCGCTGGAAGCAAGCAATGAACGAAGAATATGATGCTCTTATGCATAACAAGACGTGGCATCTTGTTCCTCCCAGTTCGAATAAAAATTTGATTGACTGCAAATGGGTATACCGCATCAAGAAACATTCAGATGGTACAGTCGATAGATACAAAGCACGGCTTGTTGCGAAAAGATTCAAACAAAGGTACGGCCTTGACTATGAAGATACTTTTAGCCCTGTCGTCAAAATAGCCACTATTCGTCTTGTTTTTTGGCTATTTCTGTCTCGAAAGGTTGGAGTTTACGTCAGCTAGACGTCAAGAACGCGTTCTTAGATGGCATTCTGGAAGAGAAACCACCTGGTTTTGAGGATCCACGCTTTCCACAACACATTTGCAATTTAGACAAGGCTCTCTACGGTTTGAAACAAGCTCCCCGTGCATGGTATTCTCGTCTCAGTTTGAAGTTAACTGAGCTTGGTTTTAAACCTTCTACTGCCGATACATCTCTCTTTTTATACAATCAGTCCGGAGTTACCATATTTATGCTTATCTATGTTGATGATATCATTGTCACTAGCTCTTCAGACTCTGCCGTTACTGTTCTCCTTCGACAGTTGAGTGAACACTTTGCTATCAAAGACCTTGGTGATCTACACTATTTCTTGGGCATGGAGGTTACAAAGACTGATAATGATAACGGTATTGCTTTGAGTCAAGCAAAATATGCTGCAGCTCTCATAGCTCGGGTTCATATGAAGGGATGTACACCTACTCCAACACCATTGTCCACGGCAGACAAATTATCCTTGGTTGATGGTACACCCCTAAGTTATGATGATAGTACAAATTATAGAAGTATTGTTGGTGCTCTATAGTATTTGACTTTGACCAGACCTGATTTAGCCTTGTCTGTCAATAAAGTGTGTCAATATCTTCATGCTCCTACCACAGCTCATTGGACTGCTGTCAAACGGATTCTACGATATGCCCAAGGTACATTACATATTGGTATCAGCTTTCAGCGCTCGTCTTCCACTTTGCTTAGTGCCTTCTCAGATGCCGACTGGGCTGGATGTCTTGATGATCGTCGTTCCACTGGCGGTTTTGCCATCTTTTTCGGTCCTAATTTGATCTCATGGAGTGCAAGGAAACAAGCTACTGTCTCACGTTCTAGTACAGAAGCTGAGTATAAGGCTATTGCTAATGCGACTGCTGAGCTTATTTGGGTTGAAGCTTTGATTCGTGAACTTGGTGTTTCTCTTAAGGAACGACCATGTTTATGGTGCGACAATCTGGGTGCTACATATTTATCTGCGAATCCAGTTTTCCATGCCAGGACTAAACACATCGAGATTGATTATCACTTTGTACGCGAGAGAGTTGCACAGAAACTGCTGGATATCAAGTTCATCTTCACAAAAGACCAAGTTGCTGATGGTTTCACAAAAACTTTATCTGTAAATCTTTCACATGAATTTAGGCGTAATCTCAACCTTACTAAGGTTAAGATTAAGGGGGCTGTTAGCGATGTAATACGAGTCATACACGGTATGGTATAGTGTCCACCGTGTACGGACTCCTCTATGTATACACCTCGACAGGGTTTTTTCCTGTCAATATAACACGCAACCGAACCCTACGATCGGGGCATCGTTCCCGCATACGAACGCTCACAGTTGTAACAAATTAAACAATTGGATGCCTTCGTCATATATGGAGGAAAGGCCTCTTCTTGTTCGTGAAAATTTGCTTAAAAAATTTCATTTAGCCATATGGACAAAAGAAAAACACGGCCGAGAGATCCAACGAAGAGCATGGACAAAACTAGTCCTCCTATAGGCTACGTTCATCTCTAGTTAGGGCAATTAATTCCCGGAGCTTTTCCCTCGACGGCTTCACGGTGCACCGTCAGCAGGTGTGTACCTAGAAATGAGTAGTTAAATACATCTTTAAAATATCACAAAACAACTATCTCCAAGATGACGACATTCATGCATTTGCCAACAATTTATTATAATTTAAAAATATCACAAAACAACAATCTCCAAGATGGAGTCTCTCGGGTTCCACAACAATACAAGTAGATGTTGCGGTGGACACTAATTAATAGAAACAAGCACTTAATGAAATTCCCATGAATTGCGTGAGCCCACGTAGTTAACCCTTGCAGCTTTGGGTCAGCCCACGCGTAAGCCCATGTTCGGTGACCAGACGTAGACTATACATACTCATCAGGAGAAGGAACTCGAATCGGATTCCCTCAACAAAGGAAAAACGGAAATCAGATCGGAATTTCGGAAAGGTGAGGAAACGTAGTACGTACATACTCCTTAATATTTTCTAGAGATTCCCCATATATTTAGTCCTGTTTTTGTAACGGGCTCATTGAAGTCTCGATTGATGATCTCCAGTACTCGCCGTGGATTCGACTGCCACTCGCTCACCCAACCGGGACGAAACTTTGTGCGAGCCGTCATCAGCTGATCAACATCTACAACCGTGAGAACATATTACACTACGACCATACCCTCGATACGAGGTATACACTATCTTCTTTTAATCAGATCCATGAAGTAGCTGCTCGCTGAACTGATTGGTTGCTACATGCGTCGGTAAATCTAGACACCTATATATCTGACATTGCTCACGTTTGGTTTTAAACTCATCGCATTGACATATATGTTATGCCATTATCAAAAGTCAATTTTCTATTCACTTTTACTAGCCCGCGCCTCTTCAATTTAAGTCGCGTGACACATGTGCAAACAAAATCATATGTGGCTTTTAGATAATCAAACCTAAAGATATTAAGCTTTTAATACATATATTGAGGTTAACATAAGTGATGATAAAATTCACGATTATCTTACTTGCACACCACCAAAAAACAAATTTTGACACAATACTGACAATGTAATTAACAATAATATACCACTAATATTTTGCTCTGGCGAGCGCGACATAGGCGGCATGTTAAACCATCATCTCTTCATAAGATATGCTTTTAAATTTGAAATACTCTATTTAGTGTAAATCATAACCAGTTCATCTCAATAATAGTTTCATTTATATTATGCAACCTCTCATGCAGACAAGCGTTGGGTTGCAATCTCAAGTCATGGATATCAAGGAACAAAGAAGGAAAAGAGATAGAGAGCGGTATGCACAGATGACCGATGAAGAAAAGAAGGAAAAATTAAAAAAAAACGTCGTGAAGCTTATAAGAAAAACAAACCAATTAGAAAGACGAAGAAATATGCCGATTTAGAGCCAGAGCAAAGGACAAGACAATGCGCACAAAAGAAACAGAAATATGCAAATATGCAGCCAGAACAAAAGAAAGCTAGACTACAACAAATTCTAGCTAACCGTGAGTATAGGCAAAACACACCATGCAAATAGTCAATTGCGATGGTGAACCCTGCATATATCGAACCATAAGAAGAAGTTAGTATATCTACCTTCAATATGTACCAAGTAGTCATATGATATAAATTTATATCAAGTTATTACAGAATATTGTACAACACTTACTTTTACCCTTCGAGCTATTTTTATGCTTTTGAAAGTTAAATTGTTCTACACGGGTAGATTAACTTTTGTATAAAATTTGGCTTGTGCTAATACTTTTATTAGTACCTACGTTTTTTAACCCCCGTTGCAACGCACGGGCACTTCTGCTAGTAATTTTAAAAATATCACAAAACAACGATCTCCAAGATGGAGTCTCTCGGGTTCCACAACAATACAAGTAGACGTTGCGGTCGACACTAATTAATAGAAACAAGCACCTAATGAAATTCCCATGAATTTAACTTTCAATTGCATCAAGAACTGAACCAGACCAAGCGCTCAATCAGCACATAATATCCCGAATCAAACTGAAACCATAAACAAGTTGGAAGCCGGACGAAACTCAAAACACCAACTCACGACACATACTTAGTTAGAATTGACCTTCAATTCAGACTAGCAGTACTACCAGCGATCATTTTTATTGCCATTGAGATTCAGGTTGCTTGGGCCGGTCCAGATCGAGCACCGCCACAAGCTAGTTCTTCTTCGCACCACCGCCAATGGCATCAACGGCAGCAGCATCTCCGCCAGTGACGTCGGGCCTTGCTGAAGCCCCGGGCAGCCAGGGCTGCGATTTCGTGGCGGAGACCTGCAGCACCGCCATGCGGTTAAAGTCCTCGTACATGGCCCTGACGAACAACTCCTGCTGCCAGACGACGGAGCCCGCCACGGGGCCCAACGGCAGGAAGCTCACTCTCCAATTGTTGTCGGAGTCGGGCCCGCAGACCCTCACCATGCCGGCGCCCTGTGGCGCGTCGCCCGAGGGCTGGTAAAGGGTGGAAACGTCCACGGACTCGCCGGGGTGGAGGATTCCGAGCTTGTCTGAGTCGTAGTAGCCGAGGAGGACGTGCAGCGAGAGGTGCTGCCGGATCGCCTCGGGCGGCATGGCCTTGAGCAGCGCCATGTTGTCGTTTTTGAGGGCGAGGACCGTGAGTGGGTCGTCGCGCCCCATGATGTCGCGCGTGACACCCGTGGACGCGAGCAGGCTGCTGAACTCGCCGAGCTCCGGGAACGCTGCCAGGATGGCGGTGATGTTGTCGTCGGCGGCGGCGTGGCAGGGTGGTGAGCACCCTACGAGGAGGAGGATGAGCACAGTTAGGGAGTTCATGGAGGTGAGAACGAAGGCGAGCGGTGACGCCATCGCGTAACTTGTGATGAGCTTTTTTGTGTAGGATATGAAAGGTGGCGATGATCTGAACAACTTGTGGCTGGCCTTGGTTTTATAGCAAACTAGCATGGTACGTGGCCCTCACATATGCGAGGGCAACATCTGAAACTATCCAGAAAAAATATGTCTAATTCCACATATATATTTCTAGTATTATAATTCTATATTCACCATAAATATAAAATGTGCAAAAAATATCTTCATAATTTTTAATATGTGGACCAAATATTGTTTATTAATTGGGAAAAATACCATATCATTAACTGTACATGTCGTTTGTGCATGGTGATATCTTATATGTTTGTATAATTCAAATCATATAGTGATCTAGGGTGAAGATTTTGTTGTTGTTACATTAGTGTGAGGTTAAAAATGAAACTAAAGTTCATCGATATTAGCTCATTGGGCCTCGAACATGGCTCGGTAAATTCTTCATAATCTTTGTTGTTACTATTCAAATTAACATATTATATTTTCCCTTTTAACTATTATATGAAGTATAATAGAACACATATTTAAGATGCATTGAGATTCCTTCCATTTTGCTCATTATTACTACCCATGTTTATATGACATATCTTTCTATGATCGTGCAATTGAACCCATCTATCTTTGATAATTTTACATTTAAAACTAAGGCATTTATATTTTTCAGGTAAACATAAACCACTAGATTTTCCATTTATATTTAATTGACCTCATGTTGATGAAAGAATATATTGCTTTAGTTTGCATGGATAGCACGTCTTTTAAATTTGTCCTAATTATCATGGTGCAATCCTAGCTAAGTTTGCAGTACTCTCATGTGTAGCAAGACATTGTATATATCAAAATTAAGCAACAGGTTAAATACTTTTCGTTCAGATTTTTAAATTATTATGTAATGATTCGGAGATTCTTATTTATTTCTAATCATGTACTTAATATTTGTTATGCAAAATTATAGCTTTCATCCTTTTATCTATATTTCACTGGTTCTTGCATTTATAAGAAATTTGTACATATTTGAGATTACCTTTTGTTCATTACTATTACCATGTTTATATTCCATCGCTTCCTAAGAGTGTGCCATTAAACTCATTGATTTTTTATTACTTTAAGTTTAAAGCCGAGGCATTTATATTTGTCAGGTAAACATTAAACCATTAGATATTCTATTTAGACTTAATTTATTTTGTGTTAATGAATATAAATACATGGCTTTAGTTTCCATGAATAGCATATCTTTTCATTTTGCCCTAATTATCAATGGTGCAGTCCTAGCTAAATTTGCAGTACTCTCACATGTAGCAAGACATTGTCTTTATGAAAATTAAGCAATATGTTAATTACTTTTAGTTCGGATTTGGAAATTGTTTTATGGTGGGTATTTGTTATGAGATATTATTTAATGACTTGCAGATATTATTTCTTCCAAAACATGCAATAACTATTTATTATGAGGATTCATAGCATTTTCCTTTTTACTATTTTTTGGCAGGTTCTTGCACTTACAACAAATGTGCACATATTTGAGATGATTTGAGATTCTTTGGCTTTTCTTCATTATTACGACCCATGGTTATACATCAATTCCTCAGAGTATACAATTAAACTCATCCATATTTAATAAATTTAAGTTTAAAACTGACGCATTTCTATTTGTTAGGTAAACGTAGAACCATTAGATTTGCCATTTAGACTTAGCTAAGTTCGTGTTGATGAAAAAATACATGGCTTTAATTTCCGTGAATAGCACTTCACATTGTTCCTAATTATCAACGTTGTAGTTTTAGCTAAATTTGCAGTACTCTCACATGTAGCAAGCCATTGTCTTTATCAGATTTTCAAGTTTTTAATTACATGGTGAATATTGATTATGTTATATTATTTAATGACTTGCAGATTATTATTTTTTCCAAAATATGTACTATATATTTATTTTGAGAATTTATAGCTTTCGTCCTCTTTTTTGTCTTTGGCTGGTTCTTGCACTTACAACAGATTAGCAAGTTAAGTGTCTGGTAGATAGGATATTTCCATTGTTGTTATAATTTGTAGAAATAATAATCAACAAATAATATTTATCATATGATATTTGTAAGTATATATTATTTGAAAATTCATTGTGTAGCGCTCTTTATGGAAAAAAACTATGCAGACATACACATATTCTTTTCTTCTATTTAACATAGTATGCATACTTCGGTTACAAACATATAAACAAATACAAAATTACTAAGAAATCGATTTACCCGATGACATCAAAAAATTTGAAAGCCACACTAATATATATAGTCCTACAAACTTCCGACAGGTCATCCGATGAAACAGTAGATTGTATCCGAAATTAGAAGCTAATGGTAAAATATTACTAGAGCTAAAAGACACAAAATTAAAATGTTTCTATTTCTCTATCCTTTTTTGCCTAATTTACCCATGTTTCTCTAACTGACGAAGTGGTTTTCTTATCTATACCAATACAAAAATATATACAACCAGAAAACCAAACAATCACAACCATTCAAACAACATTCCCGTTTAACACTGTTTCACACTAAAACTTAATTAATTCTCATTTATTACTAGAGATGACAGTAAGAGATACGCATTGTTCGACTGATATGTATTGCCTTCCCTAGAGTTGACATGAAGGATATTTATCTAATTAGAGGAGAGGGAATTAAAAAGGGGATGATTCCTTCCCTTAGCTAAGAGATGTTCCACTACAAAATAAGAGAATGCTAGTTTTTTCCACTATACCATATTTCTTCCCTTGGGGAAAAAATGAACCCCGGCTCTTCCAGTTCTATTTGGAACAAGGAAATTATGTACATCTAAGAGGACACGGCGTTTCGGGTCACGGGTGTGGATGCACCCATTAACTAAATCATTTTAAAAATCTTTAAAACATCAAAAAATTCTAAATAAAATTTTGGTTATACTGCGCATAAATTAAATACTATCAATAATTTTCACCTAATTATTATTTTGAAATTTGTACAAAAAATACACATGAATTCTTCCCTTGGGGAAAAAATGAACCCCGGCTCTTCCAGTTCTATTTGGAACAAGGAAATTATGTACATCTAAGAGGAGTAGAGGACACGGCGTTTCGGGTCACGGGTGTGGATGCACCCATTAACTAAATCATTTTAAAACTCTTTAAAACATCAAAAAATTCTAAATAAAATTTCGGTTATGCTGCGCATAAATTAAATACTATCAATAATTTTCACCTAATTATTATTTTGAAATTTGTAAAAAAATACACATGAATTCTTAGTCAAGTTCATAATATATTTTCTGCTAACTCTAAGTCCATTGAGAATTAACTTAATCAATGTCGAGTTTCAGAATGTTGGATTGCGTCATGATTTCTTCTATCTTGGAGTTGCAGTAGATGTTGCAACTGAGTTTCCATTGTCTTATGGATCCGGTCTATCCTCTTTCCTCTCTCCTCTCTCCCGTCTCGCTCCGCAGGAGCACAGGACGGTGCCAGAGGATTGAGCCGGCGACCAAGAAGAAGAAGAAGCCCGGCACCAACCTTCTCTGGTGATTGTCCCCCTAAAAGTTCAGAGGTAAACCCCTATGCAAACAATTATATGTTGCAATATGTATGGATAGCGAGCATGGTTCTGTTCGTCGTGATTGTTGGGCAGTGAGAATTGTTCAGTCCTATGTCTCTGTGTGCTTGTGCATCATCTGTCCCTAGTTAAATCAACCCACTAGGGAGGGAGGAGACCTTCACAATTTCTGGGTGTTATTGTGGACCATTTAGATCCGCCCCTGCCCGGTGCTTCGCGTTAGGTCTGGCCACCTTGCATGAAACCCTAGCTTTTCAGTCCTTGGAATGCCCCCTTGTTAATTAGCAAGATTTTGATATTCCCGTGTTTTCCGTGTACAGCTACTGTAAAATATCTCAGTAATTGTCATCTTTCATAGTGATGCTTTGCTCTTTCTGTATCAGAGAGTTCTTGACATGCGAACCTTGAAAATTACTGAGATATTGATGGAACTTTATGGTGTATCATAAACATTTGAATGCCAGATCTGTTCCTAGCGGTAGTTATACAATGTTTCTCAGTGTAGTTGCTTGTCCAGTTACGTTTACATTTTCACAAGACGGTGTTACTTTGCTAAGGTGTATGTTGTTGGATCCATCAAGAGAGCCTAATCTATTAGTTCAGTTACACTAGTAGTAGTCGGGTGAATAAACTCTTTAAGTAATATATAAAACTCCCTTTATAAAAAAAACACTATGGGGTGAATAATGGTGGCACATCAGTAGCAAAATTTTGAGCGCGGTTTTTCCACACCCGCGTGGGCGTCCCCGTCCTATCGTGGCCGTCGGTACCGTGGAGATCCGGAAGAAGCGGGCGGGTGGGCGCGGGCATGCAGTGTAGGCTAATTTCAGAAACCTGCCTAAGTAGCTAACTAAAATGTACTTGACCCGCGTTCTGTACCTGGCAGCCGTGGACGGAACTAGCTGATTGGTCGCGATAGGGCTCGAGCTTTCCTCTACCCCGCTTCTCCCTTCTCGCACCTCACTCGTCACCGGCGTCCTTGCCACCATGGACAGAATGGAGAGTTACACAGAGCTCCTCGCTAGGCTCGAGGTTCCTGGAGTCACGCGGTAAGGGCCCCAAATCTCTAGCACCCTCGCACTTTTGTTTTGTTCTTTTGTTTTTACTGTCCTTCTTGCTATTCTGTCCCCTCAGATTCGCTGGAATGGACTACGGCGACGAGGGTGCCGGCTGTAGCGAGATTGGATCTGACTGTTACTTCAACGACGGGGGCAGTTCCAGGTGCAAAAATAGTTTCTGGAGGTAAAGTTGGTATAAAAGTGAATGGAGAGGTGGAGCCTTATTTCTGCACCCACCAGGGGCTAAGACAAGGAGATCCCCTCTCTCCTTTACTTTTTGACCTTGCAGGTGATGTTTTGGCAATTATAATGGAGCGAGCAGTTGATTGTGGTTTAATTAGTGGCTTGTCATGTCATTTATTAGATAAAGGGGTCTCGATTCTGCAATATGCAGACGATACGATTCTTCTTCTACAAGATGATTTTGAGCAAGCCAGGAACCTAAAGTTTATTTTATGTCTCTTCGAGCAAATGTCTGGGTTAAAAATAAACTTTCACAAAAGTGAAGTTTACTGCTTGGGCATAGATCAGGAGCGAGTAGATGTATTCGAGGAAATCCTCACCTGCCGAGTGGGGAAACTCCCGATGAAATACCTTGGGGTTCCGGTAGATGAAACCAGACTGAAAAATAGTGATTGGGACCCGGTTGGTGAAAAATTAATGAAGAAATTAGGATGTTGGAACGGGAAAAACTTGTCTATTGCGGGTAGAACGTTGTCAATTAACACGTCTCTCACCAGTAGCTTGCTTTATATGCTCTCCTTCTACATAATGCCTGTTGGAAAGCGAAAAGGTTTTGATAAAATCAGATCCGGGTTCTTGTGGAGTGATAAGATGGAAAAAAAGAAGTACCACTTGGTTAATTGGAAAACAGTTTGTCTCCCCAAAGATCAGGGGGGCCTGGGGGTTCTTAATTTGGAAATTATGAATATTGCTCTATTAGCCAAATGGCTGTGGAAACTAATAAACGAGAAAGGGATGTGGCAATCAGTGCTGCATGCCAAGTATTTGAGGAACTCCAGCTTAGGCCAATGTGTGACGAAACCTGGTGACTCACATTTTTGGCAAGGGCTTATGGAGATAAAACCGCTATTCTTGGCTTGTTGCAGATTTGAGGTTGGAAATGGTAGGAAAACTAGATTCTGGGAAGACCTGTGGCTCTCAGATACATGTTTCTCTGCTCAGTTCCCACTGTTGTATGCGATTACAAATGACCAAAATATATTTGTCTCTACGGTTTTTAGCTCGGGGATTAATTCTCTTTCTTTTAGAAGGAATTTAACTGGAGATAAACGTGTAGAGTGGAGGAATCTCTTGGACATTTGCTTAAATGTGAGGTTATCAGAAGAAGATGACAAGCTCATTTGGGTGTTGTCTGACTCGAGACAGTTCTCAGTAAAATCCTTCTATTTGGCTATGCAATCAATGGAAAGTGTCCCTTATAAGTTTTGGTGGAAAATAAAAATTCCTTTGAGAATTAAAACGTTTCTCTGGTTGATACTAAAACGAAGTATCCTCACTAGAGACGTTTTGCTAAAAAGAGGAGGAGTATGCACAAAGAACTGTCTATTCTGTGGACAGGACGAAAGCATTGACCATCTCTTTCTTAGTTGTCCTTTAGCTAGATATGTCTGGAATGTGGTGAGTGTAGCCACTGGTATGAATTGCCAATTCGCTAATGTTCACCAGTGCCTGACTAACTGGCTTGATGGTTTCGTTGATAAACAAAGAGGGAAAATGTCAGTAGGTATTGCAGCAGTGTTTTGGGGGATATGGAAGACTAGGAACCTTGCCTGTTTCAAAAACAAATGGCCTAATAAACCAGTTGAAGTGATACATCGAATTGGACATTGGATTGATTGGTGGGCAAAAATGCAGGTATCGGAGGACGCAAAAATGGAACTACAGGTGGGCGCAAAACTGTTGGTGCGGGTCGCTGATGAAGCTTTCAGAAGTACAAAAGGATGGGCGACATGGAGGCCAAGGATAGGATGTTGATGTGTTCTAAGTCTAGCTTTGTAGTTTCTCTTCTTTTCGCTAGTTAATTCTGAGAACTTTCAGACTATGTTGTTTTTACCTGGGTATGTGTTCGCTGGTGGTGGCCGTGTTGTGGCGGATATTGTAATAAATGGTTTCTTTTAATGAAATTGGGGGTCCCTTTGCTTCAAAAAAAAAACTCTAGGTATCACCACCGATTTCAGAAGCACTCCCACTATTTCTGGAACCCCCCCCCCCCCCTTTCTACAGTGGACAGAGGCGAGCGGGAGGCGACTCCGGCCCGGCCAGCTCCCGTCGGCGTACCGGGTGGATTCTTCACCCTCCGCCGGCCGCTCCGGCGGCGGGAGGGCGGGGAATCCCTGGATCTGCGTTCCGGACGAGTAGATCGGGGGTGTGGGCGGCGCTGCCGCGGCGGGAAGGGCGGCGCCGTCACGCTCGTGGTGAACTGCGGCTTCCCCTCCTCGGCTTCGTCTCCGGCGGGCTGTTGGGCTGCAGGTTTGCCTCTGACCTGCCGACGTTCCCTCCGGCGTCGGTGAGGCTCATGAGGAGTGTGAAGGAGGCCGGGGTCCAGATCTTCTGGGTCGTCTTCGGCGTCGAGGGCGTCGGCGCTGGTTCAAGGCGATGGCGTGCTCTGGTGGTCTTCCAGCTTCCTCTTCTCCGCCAAGACCCAGGCAGTTGACTGAAGACGGCGGCTTCTTGGCCGCGGTTCGCTGCGGTTGGCCGGCTCGGTGGAGATCGGCGGCAGCGCGCGGTTCGGCGGTCACCGTGGTGCGGCGGCGTCGGTGGGGCTGGGTCCTCAAGGACGGGTTTGTAATTTCCTTGTTTCCTGAGGTTGTACTGCTAGTTCGGTTTTCTTTAGATCTGTATCCCTTGTACTAAAAAAAAAACCACCGATTTCAGAAGAACGTTTCTCTTTTTTTTTCGTGCCATTCTCCCGGTTCCTCTTTTCCTGAGCTGTGATTTCTTTCCTCTCCATCCCAGCTCTGGGTCGGGCCTTTTGTCAGATTCATCTGATGCCGACGAAGAAGATGACCGTGACTACCTGCACGAGACGGTCGACCGCGATGCAGCAGAAGATTTCGCCCACTGTGGTCGAACGTGACGAACTTATTGGTCGAGGTGAGTGCATCTGTTTACTAGATTTCTTGCGTACTGGTTTGGACCTGTTTATGATACGTATCTTCTATAACAGGAAAACAATGCCCTTGCGAGGTCGGGCATGCTGTGTAAGATGTTGACTATGCCAGGAAACACCGGCGAGCTACCAGCATTTCTGCCAACAGTTTTTTCTATCGATGGATCTGGTGTCGTTTTGCTAGCAGGAAATTGTTGTGTTAGAATTCACTAGGAAAATTGCCCGTGCGATGCCTTGGGAAAAATCAACAGCGGCGCTGGGGACCATATGGTCGCGACTCTCCCAGGCGACGGCGAACAAGATCATTATGAGTAGGTGTAACTGTGGCCTAAACCGGGAAACATGTACGAGAGGAGCGATGAGTGAGCGGGCGACGGGTGCCGGAGCGGGAATCCTGCTCGCCGGCGTGCGACTCCGGCGGATCGCGGTTTTCGTGCTTGCAGGAGGGGAGCCCGTCGGACGAGGAAGACTGCCTCTCCGAGGTTCCGTTTGAGGCTGCCATGGACGTGTTGGTCGAGGATGTTGAGGAGGAGGCGCCGGCGGAGGGCTGGACGACGGTCGCGAGGAAGGGCCGGCGGTCGGACGAGGAACTCAAGCAGGAGTTCTGGAACAAGATCGGTTTCCCTACGCCGGCATCCCGGGTTTGTGAGAGGCAGTCTTCGTCGCCGGTGACGCCGGAAGGAGCCATTCCGTCGCTGCAGCCTGCGCTGGGTATGCCCTTGTGCCCGCCTGAGCCACACGGCGATGCAGGGCGTGGGCGGAATTCTCCGTCGAAGTCGGCAAAGGGCGCTCCGGTGGCCAAGCCCATTAGGGTTGGGTGGCGGGGTCCTCTTCCTCACCCTCGGATCTCGCCACCAGCCGTCCTGGGGATGTTCATGCCGGCCTCGCCGGTACGTGGAGACGGCGACCGGAGTTCGCCGGCGACCGCGGTCGATCCGGAAGGCGTGGATCACGCGGCTGCCTCGGGACCCAAGTTTCAAAATCCTCTGTCAGATGGACCCCCAGCGATCGATGATCCTGTCCGTGCATCGCCATGGGCGTATCTGGGCCGTCTATTCACTGGGCTGTGGAGAAACTCGGAGACCGCTCCGCGTAGGGTTCCAACCGAGGCCGTCGCGAGTTCGTCCTCGACAACCGCTCGACGCACTGCCTCGTCGAAGTCAGGACCCACCCTGCAGCGATCCCCGACTGAGAGCCTCTCCCTGAGCTGCCCCGCCATGCCCACGCCATCCCCGACACTCTCACGTTCCTTCGCGGAGGTCGTGGCCTCGCCGGCTACCATGTCCGCTGCCCCCAACCCTGGCGGTCCGGGCGGAGCGACGGCGATCGGACAAGCAGGGGGGCAACAGCTTCCAGTGCAGCTTCCGACCACGAGGCCGCCCATGATCTTCGGTCGCAACTCCGGTCCAGGAACCGGGCTGGGCGCGAGGACGGTTGCCGCGGCGCCGCGGGTCGTGGGACAAACTTCCGGGGCTGCGGGTGGCAGTGTCGCGCCTTTGTTGGTGCCGACGGTCATCACCCCGACGACCGTGACCATGGTGCCCTTTGTGGTTGCGGAGAAGGTCACCAAGAAGAAGCAAAAGAAGAAGAAACTGGCCGCGACTATGGCAGCCGGGAAGAGCCAAGTGGTACAACCCCTTCTACGGATGTAACACCGCTGCCTACTGCCGCTGCTGCTCTGGGAACTCAAAAGGCAAAGAAGAAAAGGTGCTCAAATTGTAAGGTTGACTCTCACGAGACAAGAGAATGCTCGGTGGACCGATACTGTTATATCTGTGATAGAATTGTGCATCCCACGGCTCGCTGTCCGATACTGCGGATGCCGAAGCCGTATGCTGGTTTGGCGGGCATTGGATGTGAGGACACCATGTTTAGCCACCTTCCTGACGGAGTTTTCAGGCCCCATCTTGCAGCTAGCGCGACTCCAGTGGCCATCGTGACGGTGACCGGTGAACCGGTGGCAGCGGATATCATCGAGACTTTACTAGCTCGCTTTTGCCCGCTGCAGTCTGTGTGGCGTTGGGAGGCTATTCCACACAAGGAGGACTCTTTTCTGGTTAATTTCCCCTCCATGGCGGATTTGGAGCGTATGAATGGGTCTGAGATTGGGGTACCAAGCAAAAAATCATGGATCACATTGGATATTTGGAGGGCTGAGGAGGTCATGCCTACGACGGAGTTGACACCGACTTGGGTACATGTAGGTGGAGTGCCAAACACGGTCCGTCATTTCCTGGGTCTTTGGGCAGTGGGTACTCTTCTTGGCAAGACCATGGATGTGGACCTGCTAGCTCTACGCCGTCACAATGTTGTCAGAATTCTTGTGGCCCTTCGGAATCCGAACTTGTTTGAGACAAGGGTGGCCAAGGCAGATGCATTTGTGATCCTCAAGGGGTACTCTTTTCGGTTCAGCAAGGAGGCGGCAGACTACGCCGTCGAGAAGGACTTTGTTCCATTCACATGGAGGCGGAATGAGAAGGATGATGATGCAAAAGGATTGGAAGAGCAGGGGAATAATGAAACCAGCATGAATGAACCTCCTAAGTCAGCAGATGGAGACACACCTATGCCCCAAGTTAATACGACGGGGCCGGGAGTTTCGACCATGGGATTGTCGAGGCATTCGGATGCTCTTATGGCTATTGTGGTGACCCCTTTTAACAAAAGCCCACAGACTCCTAGGGGAAAAGAGCTTCTAGCGCAGTACTACTCATCAGCAAAATTGGCTAAAACTGATGGAAATTCGCTGCATGCATCCGAGTCATTTCTGCAGGTTTTGGAGTGCTCGCGGGATTCAGCTTTCCGTCCTGGGCTCGATGTCATGCCGTCCACGGTGCTGGGCGGTTCGACGTCGCACGGGGCGGTCTTCAGCGCACAGGCTGGCCTGGAGGCCGACCAGGCAGGCCTGATGGTCGTGGCGGGCAAGATGCTTGCGACGTGCAGCTCGCTGTCGCCCACGGCGTTGGGCCGCATGCCACTGGCCGGGCCGGGCTGCGGTGCAGTGGCTGCTCCGCCTCGCCAGCTTGGCTCGCTTGGCGAAGTGGCTGTCCAGCTTGCGACGGATAGCACACCGCCGCCCAGGGCGGTCGACTCCGAGCTCGACGGGGCGCGGCTGGGCCACTACCTGCCGCCCAGGGCGGCGCCATCCGACGCTGTTCTGCAGGAGGCAGTCCAGCTCCCGGCTGCTTCCATGCACCAGGAGGTTGCTGCTCAGCTAGATGGGATCATCGCCTCTTCTCCGGCTTCTCCACCTGAGTCGACACTAGGAGGGGGCTCTACCACACAACTGCCCATCCCGGTGTTGACTCCGTTGAGGAGGAGCGGGAGGCACACTACGGCGGTGGACGGGGCCTCCGCCACGGATGAAGACTCCATGGGGAAGGCGATGAGACGCAAGGCCAAACAGAACCTCGACATATCTGGTATGAACAAAACGCCAAAGTCTTTTCTTACTTTTTCAAATGCTAGCATCTCAGCTAAGTTGAATAGAGTAGGTGTTTCTTTGGGTAATAATGATACTACAGTTGCTATTTCGACTAAAGCAATGAGACATTTGGAATATGACCGGTTAACAGTCATCCCAAAAGCCTCGTGCAAGTCGTTTACACCTCATCAGGATGAGGAGGAGCTACATGACACAATTGATGTCCAGCTCCTCTCTCATCTAGTAGGGGATGTATCAGAGGGTGGTTTAGGGGAGGCGATGCTTAGCTCATTATATGATCTCAAAGCATCTGACCGGAAATCTAAATCAGACTCTAATAAGAAAAATAAAAATAAAACGCCACAAAAAAAGGCGAAATTGTCCACTCCCCCAATTGTTTCCCAATGAATGGCATATTCGAAAATAGCAGAGGTCTTCGCGACTTGGCTAAACATGTTCGTATTGCTGATTTTATTCGAGAACATAAGTTGGATTTTGTGGGCATTTCGGAAACTGGTAAACGTGACTTCCCGGTGAGCCTACTAAACCGTCTATCTGGCGGTGTAGATTTCACATGGAAGTCGCGTCCACCACGTGGCAGATCTGGGGGCTTACTACTAGGCGTCAGAAAAGAAACCATGGATGTGTTGGCTAGTTCGGAAGGGGAATTTCACATTAAGTTCCACATCCATAACAAAGTCGACAACTTCACTTGGAGTCTTGTCGCTGTGAATGGAGCAGCCCAGGATGAGCATAAGTCTGCTTTTCTCCGCGAATTGGTAAATCTGGTAAAAGACAATCCATATCCTATAATTATAGGTGGTGATTTTAATTTACTAAGGTTCCCGCATGAGAAAAGTAGAGCCAGATTTGACAACCGTTGGCCTCTCTTATTCAACGCTGTAATTGACAGCCGAAGTCTAAGAGAGGTATCAATGTCTGGGAGGCAGTACACTTGGGCTAACAGCCTCCCAGAGCCGACATACGAAAAGTTGGACCGTGTATTGATGGATTCGGATTGGGAAGTTAAATACCCACTGGTCTCAGTACTGGCCCTAGAGCGTATTGAGGCACTGTCAGATCATGCCCCCATACTTCTAACCACGGGATCACCTAACCCACAATGTAAACGCCAGTTCAAATTCGAACTTGGATGGATACATAGGGAAGGTTTTTCCGAGATGGTTAAAATGGTGTGGGAGAGGCCGGTACCTGGTCTAAGTCCAATACAAAGGTGGAACAATAAAATACGCGCTTTGCGCAAACACCTGAGTGGTTGGGCTAGACATATGGTAGGCCAGTTAAAGAAGGAGAAGCTCCACTTGTCATCTATTATAGATGATTTGGAAGCTTTTGCTGAAGTGCGACCGCTGTCAACGCAAGAGATCGAACTGAAAAATCGATCTAATGCGGAGATGGCAAGTCTTCTTCGTGAGGAGGAACTTAAATGGTACCAACGATCAAAAGCTCAATTCATTTTGGAGGGAGATTCGAACACGAGATACTTCCATAGTCTCGCTAATGGCAGACATAGGAAGAAACTCATTTATTCTCTTAACCAAGATGAGGGCATGATTGAAGGCCATGAGGAACTCAAAGCATACATCACGGAGTATTACAAGAATCTGTTTGGAGCACCAGAGGATGATAATTTCTCCCTGGATGAATCCCGAACGGATGACATTGTACAAGTTTCCGATCAGGAAAATGCCCACCTTACGGCCCCTTATTCAGAGGAGGAGGTAAAGAAGGCGGTTTTCCAAATGGAACACAACAAAGCACCGGGTCCGGATGGTTTTCCTGCTGAGTTTTATCAAACTTTCTGGGACATAATCAAGTCGGACCTGCTAGAGATGTTTCATGCATTACATGCTGGACAACTCGAACTATTTCGCCTAAACTTTGGTGAGATAATTTTGTTGACAAAGGTTAATGAAGCAGAAAGGATTCAACAATATAGACCTATCTGTCTTCTAAATGTTAGCTTCAAAATTTTCACTAAAACCGCTACTATTAGGCTAAATTCGGTGGCTGGTCATGTTGTGAAACCGACTCAGACTGCTTTGCAAGGTCGCAATATCCTTGATGGGGTAGTAATCTTGCATGAGACTGTTCATGAGATGCATCGGAAAAAGCTAAATGGAATCATCCTAAAGATCGACTTCGAAAAAGCGTATGATAAAGTCAAGTGGTCATTCCTACAACAAACACTCAGAATGAAAGGTTTTTCTGATGAGTGGCGTGCTATGATTCATAATTTCGTTTCTGGAGGAAGTGTTGCCATCAAGGTCAATGATGACGTTGGTAGATACTTCCAAACGAAAAAGGGATTACGACAAGGCGACCCATTATCACCTATATTATTTAATATAGTTGCTGATATGTTAGCCATAATCATTGAACGCGCAAAAGTGGATGGGCAAATTGAAGGAGTGGTTCCGCATCTTGTTGATGGTGGACTATCCATCCTTCAATACGCCGATGATACGATTCTCTTTATGGAACATGATATGGAAAAAGCAAAGAACCTAAAATTAATATTATCAGCGTTCGAGCAACTTTCCGGCCTAAAAATTAATTTCCATAAAAGTGAGTTGTTTTGTTTCGGCGACGCTCAGGAGGAGGCTACCCAATACGCTGTGTTATTTGGCTGTGGGATAGGCCAATTTCCGATAAGCTATCTAGGCATCACAATTCACTTCAAGAGACTTACGATTGCTCAATGGAAACATGTTGAGGAACGACTACAAAAAAGGCTGAGTAGCTGGAAAGGAAAACTATTATCCCTAGGTGGCAGATTGGTGCTCATAAATTCATTACTAACAAACATGGTACTGTATATGATATCCTTTTTCCAAATACCCAAAGGAGTCTTGCATCGATTGGATTACTTTCAATCTAGATTTTTTTGGCAAGGGGATAATGAAAAAAAGAAATATCGGCTAGCCAAATGGGACGTAGTGTGCCAACCTAAGGACCACGGTGGTCTTGGGATTCATGACCTTGAGGTCAAGAATAGAGCCCTGCTTGGTAAATGGCTGTTTAAGCTTCTAACCGAGGATGGGGTATGGCAAACTCTTCTCAGGAGAAAATATATAGGCTCAAATGCGGTATCACAGGTTGTTTGGAAACCTGGTGATTCACACTTTTGGGCCGGTCTAATGGCGACAAAGAAATTCTTCTTCCCCTATGGCATATTATCCATTAAAGATGGTTCGGAGATAAGGTTTTGGGAGGATAGGTGGCTTGGAACTACCTCACTCCGAGAACAATATCCGGCTTTATACAATATAGTCCTTGGACGTCACAAAAGCGATACACTCGCCCAAGTAATGGAGGAAAATCCTACTAATGTGACGTTCAGAAGAGACCTCATTGGACCTAGGCTGGCCGCTTGGCATGAACTGCTACAGCGCCTAGCTAATGTCAATTTGACACAGGGTCGCGATGTGTTTCGGTGGAATTTACAAACCAATGGTAAATTCTCTGTGGACTCCATGTATACAGCTTTAATCCAACCAGATGTGCCGGTAGATAATAATAAGAAAATCTGGAAGATGAAGATCCCACTAAAAACCAAAGTTTTTGCTTGGTATCTTCGTCGAGTGGTTATTCTTACTAAAGACAACCTTGCAAAACGCAACTGGCATGGAAGTAAATAGTGTGTCTTCTGTCACAAGGACGAGACTATAAAACACTTATTCTTCGAGTGTCAATTTGCTAGTTCTATATGGTCAATCATCCAGATAGGTTCTACTATTTACCCCCCACAAGCATTGCCAATATTTTTGGCAGTTGGCTAAATGGGGTGGATAATAGGTTTAAACAACTTATTAGGGTGGCAGCGCTTGCCGTTATATGGTCGCTATGGCTATGTAGAAATGACAAGGTTTTTAATGATAAAAATAGTTCTCTTATGCAGGTAATCTACAGGACTACAGCTACGCTCTGTTCGTGGTCTCAGTTGCAACGTGTGGTGCATCGAGACCTGTTTATGGAGGTGTGTACAAAACTGGAGGATACGGCGAGAGACTTTTTATCCCAACATGGATGGCAGCATAATTTGCGTCTTGGCCCTCCACCTGCATAGGCGTACTTACATTTTCTCATGATGATATGTAATTCGCCTTTTAAGTTTTCTAGAATCTTTAAACTTGTTGCGGCTGTGTGCATCCTGGTTATGCAGAGGCTGGGTGTAATACTTAAATATTTTAAGTAATAAAAGCTCCCTTTATCTAAAAAGATAAACGAATCACAAACTTATTCTCTACATGAACACTTAGTGACCATACATCTTCAGCTCCAGAATTTAACCAAAAATAGCAGGTCACGTAATCTATAACCAATCTACTGGAAACGACTGTTTCCATAACTGCATAATAATAACCAGTAATCACTACTCTAATATGTTATTGCCTCATGCAACATTAGTCAGACCGGCCACACAAGTAAGCTTGCTGACAATATGTAAGTGAACCATTGAAGCGGATGTATTACCTCGTCAGGTTTCCTTGTGATTTCACACACTTCAGCAACAATAACGTCAGGAACTTCCTTTTATTCCAACAAGACAATGTTATTTACTGTGATTCAACCGATGGCCAGTGCGGCCAGTTCAAATAATTTGCTGAAGTTGATTGGTCTTCACCCAAATAATTTCGTTAGCACCGTGTATCCCCAGAGCTCCAAACTGAAGAATAAAAAGAGGTACATATGGATCTGTTAAAACAACTGGTTTCTTTAGCTGTTCTTTTTTAATCTATCAAGTTTATGATCAAAGAGGAACACAAAATTGCGGGCAGAAAATTAAAATTCGCTAGTCAAAATCCTGATATAAAGTAACCCTGAAGGTTGTGGGGGCTTGCCTTTGGCGCCGGTGGTCGGCCTGCTCGTTGGAGGAGGAGGCGCTCGGCTTGCCGGCGAGGCTCTCGCAGAGGCCGTGGTGTCCGGATCCGGCGCCCTGGTCCCGGATCTGGTCTGCTGCGACCGTTGCGCGCGTCATGCCGGACCGATTGCAGATCCGGTCTGGATCTGCCGAGTGTTGGCTGGGAGGCAACCTGTTCTGGCGTGGCCTAGACGACCGTGCGCGCGGGGGTGGCCGGGAGGTGTGAGGGCGGTGGTGCAGAGGCAGCTGAGGACGACCTGGGATCTAGGGGGCGGACTCTATGCACGGCCGCCGGCCGGGGAGAAGACGGCAGAGCAAGAGCGACCTAGGCGGCGGAGGGAGATCGAGCGAGGTAATAGAACTGAGCACTTTTATTTTTATTTTTGCGAAAAGGTCCCTAGATTTTCTGAAAATTGCAAATAAGTCCCTACGACGTACGGAACGACGAAGGGTCCTTTGCCCTGTGGACTGCGGGTTAATATCCCTATTTGTCAGGGTTTTTTTTACAAAATGGCGGCGACGGACGAAGGCATCCTTTATTCGTAGGTAGATAGATTTGTGCCGGCTATCTGCTTCCCAGGAATTTACTATGTTGGACTCACGTTAAGTGTGATTATTTTGTAGTCGCTACTTCTTTTTTTAGGGAACTGTACTTGCTACTTCTGTTGAGACAATTGTTGCATAAAACCAAATCCAGACTTGTTTTATGTTCCTATATTGACCCTATATGCTACGATTTACAGTACTGATCTTGATATATACTGGTTTTCTCGATAGTTCTTGCAAATTGTTTTGGAGACTGACATGCAATGTTTCTACTTCTGAAAATGAATTTAGCATCCTGAACTTCACTCTCAGGTAGTGTTCGACATGCCATTGGAGCAAAACAGGCACAACATCAGCCCCAAGAACATGAACAGTTTAAACATTTTGTCTAAAAACTGAAAAAAAAATAGCGTCCACATGATTCTGGACAGAATGATCGACTTAATAAAGAAAGAGGTGAGACAAAAAATAATCTGATTTCATAACTGATAAATGATTCTGGACATAATCTTCGACTTGATAAAGAAAGAGTTGAGTACAGAATCAATCATCTGATTAAAAAAGATGCTTGAAATAACAATATTTCATCAACGAATCTGACGGGGCAGATAAAACATGGCTTCTAACTCCCAAAAAAAATCGGGTCAAAACAGAAATTACAAGGGATATAAGATGTCCTCATCACGGAAATAGAAGAAATTAAAGTCGGGATTGCAGAGCTGCGATCTGAAGTAAACAGCGATCTACTTCCTCCGTTCGGAAAAGGATGTCTTGGATTTGTCTAGATTCAGATGTATGTAGATATATTTTAGTGTACACTTGGATATATGTAAGACATCTTTTTCCAAACGGAGGGAGTACAAAATTGAGGATTTGCTTACATTTGTTCCTAATTTCTGGCATTGGTAAAGTTTTCGGTCTGGATTCATTTGGGCGTGGGAAGTTTTCTGGCAAAGAGGGATCTTGCAAGCACAATAGCAGCTGCGAGATCGGGTCGGCGGCGAGATCATCTCCGCTGCAGGATTTCCATGCTGATCCATATCCTCCGCAGCTGCTGCAGCCAGGGCCGGCCCTGAGGGGGTCAGGGTGTGCGGCCGCCCCGGGCCTCCAAAATCAGGGTGTGCTGTATAGTCTATATTAGCTACGTATTGGTCTTGTCTAAAGAAAAAGCTACGTATTGACCAAGCCAGCGGAAGAAAAAGGCCTATGGGCTGTAATGGACGTGGCCCAGATAGGCAACTGGTACCAGATCGCTCATCTCCTTCCCGTAATCCCGTTCGGCTGGTAGTTCCAACGCGCGTCAGGCACAGATTCGAGCGATCCCCATACCTTCAGCCGCCGCCACCGTAAGAAGCTAGCAGTTATGTACCTACCATGCTAATATTTTCCTAAATTTCTCTTAATTTCCAATTTGCAATCGCCAATCGTCTCGCCGATTTCAATTCCCGGGCAGGCCCCTGATCGCGAGACCATTTTGCTCCTTTCCTTTCCATCTCCAAGCGTGGCCGCACAACACACACATCACCGATTTGACCAGTATGAGGTATTACAATTCCCTAACCAGTAATCTCTATCTTCCAATACATGATGCATACCTGTTATTATTCATTTTTCAATATTTGATGTAATGTTTTTACAACATGTGTATAAATTATTGGTTATCATATCTTATTTACTGTTCCCGTGACTATCACATCGACTGAACGGAGCTTTTCAAAATTAAAATTATTGAAAAAACCATTTGAGATCAACAATGACTTCATATCGACTGAATGGAGTAAATGGCATTGGCGGTCACTGAAGTCGTCGAGTGGGTGCACTTAAGTCACCATTTTCAAAAATCTTCTGAACCCATCACTCAACTCAGCATCCGTGTGCACCACTGGTCACTCCACCGGTTTTGACCGGTTTTTTACCAGTAACTTTGCAAAAAAACCCTCCGATTTCTTTCTCTCCCTCAAGTGTAGTGCGCCCTGCTCGCGCTCGAGCGGCCGGCCGCCGTCCTGGGCGGGGCACATCTGGTCTGCCGCCGCGCGACGACGACGCCGACGCCGGTCCGCCGCCCATACGGGTCCCTCGCCGGCAGACGCCTGCAGCTCCCCACCACCGAGTATCGTATTTTATTTACTTTAGGATTTGACTTGGGGAAGAGTTGGGCAACCAGAGCAGAGCAGAGCGCGACAGTGGCGATGGCTGCGCCGAAAAAGGGACGGCGACGCCGCTGGGCGCCGTGTTCTCGCTGGATGACACGACGAAGCCGAGGCCGTACTGGCCAACGCCGGCGCCGTCGCGGCTAAGTGGTTGATGGCGAGGTTGAAGGCCAGGTCGGCCACACCCGAGACGGACGCCATTGACGGAACAGGCAGAGGATTTTTTTTTTTTTTTTTTTGATTTTCCATACTTGTATTCATAGATAAAAAGGAGGATTACAAAGCCGGAAACAAGCAAAGAACAAAACGAGAAGGATACAAAGAACGTCGCTACTGCAGCACGCCGTCTTCAACCACGAAGAACTCCAGCACGGTCGACCTCCAACGCCGGAGACGAAGGAGAAAGAAGCCGTCCGGAGCTCGCGCCCATGGAGCAGAAGAGCTCCTTGCCCGAAGGCGTTGATGAGCCGCATCAACCACCAGCTCCGAGGAGCTGGATCAGAAGACGAAGGTCGTCCATCGGCCGGGGACACGCCCCAAGCGTCTTCTGCCCTGGATCCGGGCCTGCGCCGCACCACCTCACCGGAGGTGGCCAAATCCACCACCAACACACCACACCACCACGCAGCAGCCGCCTCGCACCTCCTCCTCCGGCCACCAGCCCACTCGTCACCATCCTGCCACCGACGCCGGAAGGAACAGCGGCAGGACAGAGACGCATCTGCGGCTTGGGAGCGCCGTCGAGGACGACGCCATGGAGGGGAAGCCGCAGAGCTGCAGAACGACGACGCCGGCCACCCCGCCTCCGCCGCGCCGCCCAAAACCACCTTATCTACACACCGGAACGCCGATCTGGGGATTCCCCATCCTCCCGCCGCTGGAGCAGCCGGCGGAGGGTGGGAAATCCCCAGATACGCCAGCGGAATCTGGCAGCGATCCCAGATCTAGAATCGATTGGTTTTGTAGAGGCTGGGGCACTGTTGCTGCGTTCGTTCATTTTGACTGCGGTCTGTTGGATATTTTGTGATCTAGGCTGCTCTCACTTAGGTTAAAAGTCAAAAACTACGGCTGCTACAGTGCTACAGTAAGTCAGCACTACATTAAATTGCTAGGCGGTGCTACAGTAGCTTAGTGTGTTGTCTTGATCGGAGACATCCAATTCTGATCCAACGGTTCTAGTTCCCCTAGTGTGTAGTGCTAAACAAAATAAAAGGGGTTAGATGACCCTAGAAGTTGGGGGTGATACGGTGGGGTGATGCGGTGGAAGCTCTCTCTGCCTCTCTCACTCACTCTCCAACTCTCTAACTATCAAAAGCAACCGATCTAGCAAGCACTAAAAACACTAGGAAGAACTAGGCATCAATTGTCCCATCCCTAAGTGGTGTGAGCAATATAAGAAGGCATGGCATCGTCTACAGATCAAGGTACTGCTAATCTTCCTTTTGTGGTTCAAACTTAAGCTAGATGATCCTTTAATATTCAACAATGGTATCAGAGCCATCTAGCTCTCAAGTTTGAGCCCTAGCTTGAGATTCTTGCTTGATCTATTAATTGTTATGTGCTAAAGTTCAAGGACAGCAAGCTTTTGTTGCTGAGATCAAGCATGTTATGTTGTTTATAAAGTTGTTCTTCCAAGTTATGACCATGTTTTGCTATAGCCCTGTTCTTGTTGAATTTTAGCCCTAAATCTTGAAGTTTTCAATACTGATGAATTAAATTAAGGCTCTAGGGTTTGCAATTGATGAATTTTAAGTGGGATTGATGCATTTCAGTATGTTTTTTTTAAGCAAAATTCCCAATTTTATGAAACCCTAGAACTGAAATTCTTTAAGTTTCCCTCTGTAATTAAGCTAGGGTCTTCGAATTAAGCAAGTTTTAGTGGGGAATTGTTCATTTGATGCAACTTTTAGTGAAATCCCCAAAGTTCCCGAAACCCTAAATTATGAAAAATCCCCAAATCAGTGGAACCCTAACCCTAAATTGAAGATTAAGGTGGTGGACTTTACCTTACGGGGCTCGTCGCCGTCGCTGGCCACGACGGCGTCGGAGTTACCAATTTATGTTGGCAGGTGACCTCGGGCTGGATCCCGAGCGACCTTGCCGTCCGCCGCGCCGGGCCGTGGCGGTGCTTCCTCGTGCGCTTGTCGCCGTTGAACGCCGCTGCGGTGCTGGATGCACAGGTCGCCGACGCCGTGGCAGGGACGCTTGCTTCTGCGCCGTCGCCTTGCAAAGGAGCGCCGCCCAGAACCACTCGACGGAGATGCGCGCTAGCCAAAGCCGCACGCAGCTCCGGCGAAGGGCCCTGGACGACGCCGAGGCTGACGCCTTCCTCCCTGCCGCGCTGGTGCTCGCCGCCATCGCCACGTGCACTCGGTGCCGTCGCGTTTGTCCTCGACGCCATCGGGGAGGAGAGGAGAAGGAGAAGGGGAAAGTAAAGATAGGGTTTTTTCCACGGCGGCGGCGTCGTGCTGGACTAGTTTCCAGTCGCCTCTGCTGCTAAATGGGCTACGGCCCAGATGGGGTCAGGGGGAGCTGAGGGCTGGGCTGGGTTTCGGCCCAGTTCAGCAGAAAGGTTATGTTGATTTAAAAAAAAATTGGGGCTGAAATAAATGAATTTCAGTTCTATTTTTCCTGCATGTTTTTAGCTATGCTTATTATGTCTTTTATTAGTCATGTTTTAATTGCCATGCTTAGTTATTTACATGTCTTTAATTATGTTTATTATTAAGTTTGCTTATGATTCATGAATTATGGTGATTTTTATCACTATGATTATTATGGAATAATGTTTCCGCTGCGAAATAAAGTTTAATGCATCCTCAAATAAAGTGTGGTTTTATGCTTTGTCATTCTGACCAAAGTTGTTTGACGGGCATTTTAACCGCAAAATTCTTTTATTGATCCGTTTCACTTCTGGCCAAAGCTGATGTGAACCGGGTTAGTAGAGGAAATTAATGAATGAGGATTATTAATGTGTGGCTTTTGTTTATCAATTTGGCCAAAGCTAATTGATGAATATTTGTCCACAAAATTTTGTTGTTCATTTTCATCTCTGGCCAAAGCTGTTTTGAATTTGATCAATAGAATTTAATGATAATTATGATGATGCTTACTAAAGCATTTTGAATTTTTCTTTTGCAGCAACTAATGTCTCTAATATTGCTGGAATGCTAAATGGCATCGAACAGCTAAATGGTAGCAATTATGTTATGTGGAAGGAGAAGCTGGAGATTACGATGGCCTTACTCAATATTGATTATGCTCTCCTTAATGATCCTCCTGAGGCACCTAAAGAAGATAATGAAAATTATGAAGCCCTCAAGAAGGAATATGATGTTATTAAGGCCAAGTGGGATGACTCTAATCGCAAGTGCCTTATGATGATAAAGGGCTCCATTACACAGAGTATGAGGGGAGCCCTTCCTGACTGCGAACAGCTAAAGGGTACTTTGCAAAAATTGAGCATCAGTTTAAAGGGTCTTCTAAAGTTTATGCAACAAGCCTTATTCGAAGACTAATTGATGAAAAATATGATCCCACTGGAAGCCTTCGAGAGCACATTATGAAGAAGTGCAACATGGCCGCCAAACTTAAGTCTATGGAGATGGAGATTTCTAGTGGTTTCCTCGTCCATTTTATTATGTCATCTTTGCCTCCTCAATTTGATCCATTTATGATCAACTATAATGCGATGGATGTCAAATGGGAGATTGATGAGATGATGGCGCGATGTGTGCAAGAGGAAGAAAGGCTAAGGCTGACAGAATTGAGCATATTAATCAGTTTGCTCATTCACAGAAGAAAAGGTATAAAAATTTGTGAATGAGTATATGAAGCCCAAGCCTAATAATTAAGGAAAAAGGCCAATCTTCAAAAGGTTCACAGCAGAAGAAGCCAGAAAGAGCGCCTAATGCGGAAGAAAATAAATCTAATGCTTGCCACTTTTGTGGAAAAGGGGCATAAGCAAAAGGATTGTTTTGGCTTCAAGAGATGGCTCAAGGAAAAAGGTACCGATGTTATTACTTTTGTTGAAGAATCCCTTTATGTTAATTATGCCACCAATACTTGGTGGATTGATTCAGGTGCAACAATTCATATTGCAAATTCGTTGCAGGGATTCAATATGAGGAGGACCCTAAAAAGAGGGGAAAGAACAATTAGAGTTGCTAATGGTGTTGAAGCTTATGCCGAGGCGCTTGGTGATTTCACTCTCATACTTCATGGTGGTTTTAGGCTTCAACTAAATAATGTTCTCTATGTACCCTCGATGAAACGGAATTTAGTTTCCGTCTCATGTTTAGATGATGATGGTTATGAGTGTCACTTTGGGAATAAGCAATGTATAATTATGTATGACAATAATAATGTTGGTCTTGCTGTCGACAAGACAAACTTTATGTAATATCCCTATGTGATGATATAAATAATGTGGGTTCTACCTCAAATAAATGTCGGTACCAAACGCAAACGTAATGATAATGAGACTTCTTCGAAATTATGGCACTATCGTTTAGGCCATATTTCGAGGGGGAGAATTGAGCGTCTCATTAAAGATCAAATTCTTCCTTCTCTTGATTTTACGGATGCGGATGTTGATCATTGTATTGATTGCATCAAAGGAAAATATGCCAAGAAAATTAAGAAAGGTGCAAATCGAAGCACGGGAGTTTTGGAATTAATTCATACGGATATATGTGGTCCGTTTAATGTGAGATCGGTGGATGGTTTTAATTCATTCATAACGTTCACCGATGATTTCTCCCGTTATGGATATATTTATCAAATTAAAGAAAGATCAGAGGCATTAGACAAGTTCAAGATTTTTAAAGCTGAGGTTGAAAATCAATGTAATAAAAGAATTAAAGTTGTAAGATCTGATCGTGGTGGAGAATACTACGGCAGACATACTACTTATGGCCAAATTCCTGGACCGTTTGCAAAATTCTTACAGGAAAATGGCATTATAGCCCAGTACTCAGCACCGGGCGAACCTCAGCAAAATGGGGTGGCTGAAAGGCGAAACCGCACACTTATGGATATGGTGCGGAGTATGTTAAGCCACTCCACTCTGCCGGTAAATTTATGGATGGAAGCCCTTAAAACAGCAGCACATATTCTTAACAGGGTTCCTAGTAAATCGGTGCCCAAAACACCGTATGAATTATGGACTGGGAAAAAGCCAACCCTGAATTATTTTCATGTATGGGGCTGTCCTGCTGAAGCAAGGATTTTTAATCCGGTTATGGGAAAATTAGACCCCAAGACAGTCAGTTGCCATTTTATTGGTTATCCTGACAAATCTAAAGCATATCGATTTTATTGTCCAAATCAGGCAACTAATTTGTTGAAACAAGACACGCAGTGTTTCTGGAAAATGATGTGATGAGGGGGAGCGTAACACCTCGGGAAATAATTTTGGAGGAAAAACGGGTATATGTCCCGGCTCCAATAATTTTAGAACCTATTTTCCCGGTGTCTGCTGATATTGCACCTCCTGTGAATAATACACCTGCTGAGACTCCTGTGACTATTTCAGATGTCACACCTGATGATACTTCTATTGAAGATACTCAGCAGCCTCAAATTGTTGATGATGTGCCAAATAATGAACCACTCAGAAGGTCACAGCGGGCTAGAAAGTCTGCTATTCCTGATGATTATTTCACTTATATGAGTGAGGATGTGAATGAGTCAATGTTGAATAATGATCCACCTCATTTAAAGAAGCATGCAAAGTGAATTTTCGTCTGAATGGCTTAATGCCATGAAAGATGAAATGAAGTCCATGAGCATTAATGATGTATGGGACTTAGTAGAAATTCCCAAAGGAGCTAAAATAGTTGGAAGTAAATGGGTCTATAAGACCAAACGTGACTCCAAGGGATATCGAAAGGTTCAAAGCCAGACTTGTGGCAAAAGGTTTCACTCAAAGAGAAGGGATTGATTATAATGAAACATTTTCACCCGTCTCTACCAAGGATTCATTCAGAATAATTATGGCACTTGTGGCTCATTATGATTTAGAGCTACACCAGATGGATGTTAAAACGGCATTTCTAAATGGTGACTTGCATGAAGATGTATACATGGCACAACCGGAAGGTTTTGTTGTGGAAGGAAATGAACATTTGGGATGTCATCTGAAGAAATCCATCTATGGCTTGAAGCAAGCATCAAGAGAGTGGTATTTCAAATTTGATCAAGTCATAAAGGAATTTGGTTTTAAGGAAAATAAAATGGACAATTGTGTTTATGTTAAGTTCAGGGGGAGTAATTTTATCTTCCTGATATTATATGTTGATGATATACTCTTGGCCAGCAGTGATATAAATATGCTAATGGAGACCAAGAAATTTCTGTCATCTAAATTCGATATGAAAGATCTCGGTGAAGCAGCTTATGTTTTAGGAATTGAAATTCACCGGGATAGATCCAGAGGAATATTGGGGCTATCTCAGAGAGCATATATTGAGAAGGTACTGAAAAAGTACAACATGCATAAGTGCTCAGCCTCGCCTGCTCCTATTGTAAAGGGCGATAAATTTGGGACTTTTCAGTGTCCAAGAAATAATTATGAATCTGCGCAGATGAAGTCAGTTCCCTATGCATCAATTGTTGGGAGCATTATGTATGCACAAGTATGCACTCGCCCTGATTTAGCATTCGTGACCGGGATGCTTGGCAGATATCAGTCTAATCCAGGTCAGGATCACTGGAAGGCTGCTAAAAAGGTCTTGCGTTATTTGCAAGGTACTAAAGGCCTCATGCTTACTTATGAAAAATCTGATAACCTTGAAGTGGTGGGTTATTCGGATGCTGATTTTGCGGGTGTGTTGACACTAAGAAATCCACATCAGGTTATATTTTCACCCTCGCAAATGGAGCTATATCATGGAAAAGCTCAAAGCAAACTGTCACTGCATCGTCGACAATGCAGGCAGAATTTGTAGCATGTTATGAGGCTACCGGGCAGGCGGTATGGCTGAAGAATTTTATCCCGGGACTGAGAGTGATTGACAGCATTTCCAGGCCTCTCACTCTGTACTGCGATAATCAACCCGCAGTGATCTATGCGAGTAACAACAAGTCAAGTGGTGCTGCCAAACACATTGACATTAAATTCCATGTTGTGAAAGATAGAATCCAGGATCAGACAATAAATGTCAAGTACATCAGTACTAAGTTCATGTTAGCGGATCCGCTCACAAAAGGCTTACCACCCAGCGTATTCAGAGAGCATGTTGCCGGCATGGGTTTGGTTGAAAGCTTTTAATCCTGGAGAAGTTGGAACTATTATGGCACCATCTCCCCAAAAGGCTCATTTTGAGATCGAATGGGAACCATAGTCACTTGGTTTAGCAGTACTTAATTGACTGTTGTAATCTATTGTCTTGGTGTACCATTTTATCAAAAGATGAGTCTGTAATGTTTATAATGTTTATGTAAAGAATTATGTAAATAAGTTAATGTATGTAATAATGTATAATGTAAATAAAGTTTATGGAGCTCATAAATTAATGAGGTTCATTTTGATATGAAGTGATGTACTATAGTCACTGGATTAAATGGTACCTAATAGACCGTTATAATCTTTTCGTCTTAGTGCATTATTTTGTTGAAAAGTGAGCTTATAATTTTCAGCCTTACGATTAAGGGGGAGAATGTTGGATACTAGATTCGAACGGCGCGGCTCGCCGCGCGGCGCTTGTTCCTTCTTTGAATTTTTTGCCCGTGGTTTTCACATTTTATACAGATTATTAAACAGACTGTTAATATCCTAAAGTATAGGCTAAACAAAATTAACTTCAATGAGTATAACCTAATCAATATAAAGTAGTGTTATAGGCACCGTGTCGCCCAGTGATAAGAACTGGGTAGCACGGGACTGGGATTTAGCTATCTTAATAAATGAAGAAACTATTACTTTGCTGGTAAACATTTACAGAATAAATAACCAGAGAAATCTGAGAGAAAAGGCAAGCATGAGGCTAAAGAATTACATGCACGGAGTTCAGAACTCACCAATCTAAGTTGCTCATGGAAGCAACAATTATCCGAACACACAAGCAAAACCTCAAGAAACAGACAAACAAAATGTATACAGAGCAGTGCTTTTGATATAACATAAGATGCTTGATAAGAGTCGCATCTAGGTACACATAATAAATACACAAATGGAAATAATTCTAAATACATAGGATCTGATCGGTTCACCTACCTAAACTGGATAGGGAATACATGATCTCAAATGGCAAATGAGTTTCATGCAACCAATAAAGTTACCGAAAGCCATAGTCAGATGGTCTGAGCAACATTAACAATGAGACATCTGGGCAACAAAACCTGGACGACGACGGCACCAAAATATATCTGAGTATGGTTTGCTTAGGGACTGTCACAAACAGACACTATGTACATGCAAAATAAGTCTAGCCTGCAAGAACAAAATTCATAATTAACTGAATGTTCAGTTTGTGTGTAGCCTGACACAATAGTATGCATGGTTTGACCTGATGTTAAGCAGTAGCATCCCCGCAGGATGCCTAGGTCTTGTCTCTCTTTGCCTTACAATTATTTCCACCTTCCAGCGACATCGACCATGGGTTCAACTGGTATACCATTGAGTTCATCTCTAATGTCACTGTCATCTGACATGTCAACGTGGTGATTTTCTGGGGTTAGTTCAATATGTTCTGGTTGTAGCGGCGTTGCGCGTTCACGGAATCCTTCTGCCCAGAATTGTTCTTCCTTTATTGCTTGGCATTTAGTTCAGGTCAGCATTACTGGCATCATAAAAAACAAAGATATGTCACTAAGATATTCCAAAGCCGCAGAGGAAGCAAACTCAATAGTTTCTTCTTTCCATGATGTATGTATCCTGAAGAATTCTTGGAGACTCGTATGGGAATATCCACGGTGTGGTGGCACATCCATACAAACATAACCCAGTAAATCATCATTATTCATGTGGGTAATTTAAATTTGATGCAAATTGACACCAAGCTTTTCTACTGTGGCCGGCAATTTTGGCATTGTGGCCATCCAATTTTGGCATTTTGGCCATCCAATCATGTGTGCATATACGGTTGGCATCCTTTTTTATGGTGGACACTGTCCGATATGAATGAGGATACCAATTAGAAATGCGAGTGTAAAAAAATAAATACCTATGGGCTATGGCTAATGCATTGGGTCTAGAAATCTAGCTTAGCTTAATTCTGAGGCAAACCGAGTTGATTAGAAACCTGAAAAATAGATAGCATCATCTGTTGTTGCTATCCAGAACTACAAAGCCGACTTGTCTATACTAAGAATAATTATTTACACAGCAGCAACCTGAGTAGACATTTTTTCTTTGACAATGAATATTGTAGATTTCTCTTTTTGAAGCAAATTTTGAGAAACACAAATTCAATTAAATCGACCGCCCTACAAACTAACAGGGGAGCAGCAGAGTCTTTTATAATTGGTCACAAATGTCTTAGATCATCTTTAAGGATTACTACAGGTGGTTGATTCGCCAGTACCAAGAGATACACAGTTTCAGAGGACATCTAGCAGTACATCAATGAAAAAGAAGGGGTATACCTCTTAGTTCTATATTGGACCAACAACATACAGAGAACAGGCGACCCTGAAACATGTGAATTTGGACCAAGAAACTATGAGAAAATCTTTACATGAACTCACCAAACGAAAAATATAGAAAATCTGCGAGCAATGGCTATAACTAATAGCACTCGAGCAAACGGCTTTTAACAAAACTTTCTTTTTCTAAACCAAACAAAGTGTTCTAGAAAAAATCCTAGCATATGGAATTATCTAATCCAACAGTCAAGCTGCAGCGCAAAAAAGAACACGACATATTGTGGTAGTGACGATTTAACAGAACATACGCATGGGTTGAATGGTAAGATAAAAAAATGGCAAGCAAGCATGAGCATAGTCAAAGAAACATCAAATAAAGTAAAAAAGCTCTAAAACTTCACAATGACTGCAGATACAAATAGGAGGATTTCAAGCTCATATGGTAGGGCTTTCAGAAGCACCCCTTTCAAATAATGTAAATGAAATTAAAGATCACAGGCTTTTCCCGGTAGGCTGTAGATATGAGCATAGTGAAGTGGGATGTAGTTTCTAAAAACATTAGTTGGAAAATAAGACAGTAAAGAACATGGGAAACAAAAGGAAGATAATAACAGTTTCTAGCTGAATTATTTCAGTTTAACTCATTTCCCTCAAACAAAGTGTCCAGATTCAGTCCCTAACTCCATGAAATTGCAAATGCACTCATTGAGGTTGTCTAATGTTCAGTTTCGTATTTCATATGTTGGCCTTGGCATATATATTAATGCCTACATATGCCTAATGAACTTATTCACGCGGGTCTCTCTGACAATAAAAATGACAGGTAAAGAAGAAGACGGGTGCTCGGAGATGTATCCTTGCACAGATGCAAATAGATGTCCTAACAGAAATGCACCAGCTATCATATATAGGTTAGGACAACAACATCAAGAGTAATAAGCCAATAGGTTCATTAGCATGATAAATGAAGCGTCATTAGTATAACTCACACTGCCAGGAACCAAAAACCAACTATAAATCACATAAAGCATTAATATGAATCCGTCAGAGAGGAACACAGAGAGATGGATGCCAAGAAAAGACAACTGGGCTTGCGGAAGCACCACTTTCAAAGAAATTTAAACAGGGGATAACATGCTCTCAAAAGTTTATTACCTGCATCAAGTCACTAAACCTTGATAATGGCTAATCTTCCTAGGGCTGTCAAACCTGCCACACAAAGAAACAATTCACTATTTGTAATTAATAGTAGTACCATGTGATGAGGTAAAAAGCACTCAAACATGTCGTAGCCATTTGGTATAGAATCAATTTGATGTGCAGAAACTATATATAACCGATCATGTTTTAGATTAGTCCTGCAGTTTGGTATGAAAGAAAAAACAGTCTGGGAAGCATACAATTTTGCTGGATATAAAGATATATTATGTTGCACCATGTACATGGTATTTTATCCAGCAGAGATTGAAAGGAATTTCGAAACCACTTAAAGCTGAACTATGTAACAATTGTTGTCTTGGACTGATGTACTCTCTAAAAAAGAATCGTAAGAGGAATTTGTATGAGAAGTGCCATCAGTATAGTGAAAATGGCTCCTCCATAACAAATGATCATAGAAAATTTGCTTCTTTTGTAAAGGAGAATATCTTAAAGAAAAGGTGGCTTACCATTTTCTCATGGTATTCTTCTATGTCAAAAAGCAGGCCGTCTTCCATACTCAAGTTCCGAGAACTGAATGTAAAATAGGTCATAATAAGGAATGGAGCAAGCACAACAGTAATGTAAGCACTGAAATAATAATGGACTAAAGATGGCAACACTCGCGTTTCTCACACCACTGAATCCTATTAGCAACTTGCAAATGTATAATAGAACCACACCAACTAAATAACCCACCGAACAACTTCGCCAAGTAATTAGCGTGTGGAAGGAAAAGATTTCTCTGAACATCAATTAGGAAATATTACTAATAAAAGGAAAACGTCATAATGGCTTAAAACACTACTCTATACCTGCACCCAAGATGACCAAACTATCATAAGCAATTTTTCAAGAAAGGACACATGTAATTATGATTAGCATATACTCCCTCCGTTTTTTAATATAAGATGTTTTAGGTGGTACACATGTTGTCTATATACACACTAAAATGAGTGAACATGCACACAAAAATGTGTCTACATACATTTGTGTGCATGTGCATGTGGACCAAAGCTAAAACATCTTATATTAAAAAACGGAGGGAGTATATAACAAAAATCAAATAATGTCTTTTGAAAGTAAACATCTAGATCACCATGCCTGAACCGTAATGCATTACAACATTTTAAGAATGTATACATTTGGTCAAATGACATGATGCCACGAAAAATATAGTTGCCTCAGTTCATGTCAAATCCAAGCCAGTGCATCACACAAGCAGACCCATATCAATTTATGTAAACGGAGATGCATGCAGAAGACATGTGAGCTAATTCAAACTTGTGCATCACACAAGCAGAAATAAAAAACACATTATTTATGACACTATAAATTAACAAATGATGATATAATCCATATAAATTAAAAGCTAACCTCTTCAGAAAATCCAAGTACTTTTCAGGCCCAAAATGGCACATGTGTATTATCAATGTGTTTTCTGGTTCGCTACCAATAGCAGGAGAGGTAGCAGCAAGACCTCCAACAAAACATGATCAACCAGGTCGCTCGGAAAAGGAAAAAAGAGCTAAATAAGCAAAGCTGAACCAAAAAAGAAAGTAGATGAATATCACCGAGCAATCTGTCAACAGGAATCAAACCTGATGAAGACAACGAAAACCTCAGGCAAGGACCCCAACTCGAGGCTGTGTGACATCCGACCGGAACACCTGGATTCTGGATGACAACACTCTCACGGTGCGCCTGAACATGTAGATAAGGACCCTCTGGACATGTCGATGTGTTAGGAAGTATGTCACTACTCGCATAACAACTGTATGCTGTGAGTCAACATTCAACTTGAGAAGAAAAAATATGAGAAGAAATAATCTGAGCTGGACCACCTGCAGCATGGAAAAAATACTGAAGGATTTAAGCATTTAACATGGGAATAGAAAGCAGACCCAGCCGCTCCATGCTTAACTATATCACAGTAATCAACATCGATGGAGCCTAATCTGATTGCACCTTCTATCCAGCTAGCAGTCATAAAAAGGGTAATCCGAGGAGCAGCAAGGGAAGCACCACTCAGTGATAATAAGACCACGTCCTGCAATTATCAATCAAAGAGCATTTGTAAAACATAGCATCAAAGACAAATTATCCAGAAGTCCTCCTAACGAAAAAAGAGCAGGAAATTGCAGCAAATGAGAAACTAATACAGTGTTACTTAAAATTGTTGGCAATGTATATAATTTGCAACAACTATTATTTTTAACCGCAGCTTTAATCAAAATAAATATGAGTTTTTGTGTTCAGCTTCCTAATTTTCAGTTACCGTTGAAAAAGGAATATCCAGTTCAAAAGATAACAAAGCTCCATCAGTTTGCCATATATAACTATTCATTTTGCGAGAAGGCATAACTACTTCTAGCTCTTGCCATAATAATTCATAGTAAGATATCAAAAAAGAGTATGTATTCGCCTAATCTCGCAGATTCAAGTGAAGAGTGTCGATACCTAATAACCAATCTATGGTCTGCACGTATTGATGCTCAAGCATAACCTAACATATTAGGTGGTACACATGTTGTCTATATACACACTAAAATGAGTGAACATGCACACAAAAATGTGTCTACATACATTTGTGTGCATGTGCATGTGGACCAAAGCTAAAACATCTTATATTAAAAAACGGAGGGAGTATATAACAAAAATCAAATAATGTCTTTTGAAAGTAAACATCTAGATCACCATGCCTGAACCGTAATGCATTACAACATTTTAAGAATGTATACATTTGGTCAAATGACATGATGCCACGAAAAATATAGTTGCCTCAGTTCATGTCAAATCCAAGCCAGTGCATCACACAAGCAGACCCATATCAATTTATGTAAACGGAGATGCATGCAGAAGACATGTGAGCTAATTCAAACTTGTGCATCACACAAGCAGAAATAAAAAACACATTATTTATGACACTATAAATTAACAAATGATGATATAATCCATATAAATTAAAAGCTAACCTCTTCAGAAAATCCAAGTACTTTTCAGGCCCAAAATGGCACATGTGTATTATCAATGTGTTTTCTGGTTCGCTACCAATAGCAGGAGAGGTAGCAGCAAGACCTCCAACAAAACATGATCAACCAGGTCGCTCGGAAAAGGAAAAAAGAGCTAAATAAGCAAAGCTGAACCAAAAAAGAAAGTAGATGAATATCACCGAGCAATCTGTCAACAGGAATCAAACCTGATGAAGACAACGAAAACCTCAGGCAAGGACCCCAACTCGAGGCTGTGTGACATCCGACCGGAACACCTGGATTCTGGATGACAACACTCTCACGGTGCGCCTGAACATGTAGATAAGGACCCTCTGGACATGTCGATGTGTTAGGAAGTATGTCACTACTCGCATAACAACTGTATGCTGTGAGTCAACATTCAACTTGAGAAGAAAAAATATGAGAAGAAATAATCTGAGCTGGACCACCTGCAGCATGGAAAAAATACTGAAGGATTTAAGCATTTAACATGGGAATAGAAAGCAGACCCAGCCGCTCCATGCTTAACTATATCACAGTAATCAACATCGATGGAGCCTAATCTGATTGCACCTTCTATCCAGCTAGCAGTCATAAAAAGGGTAATCCGAGGAGCAGCAAGGGAAGCACCACTCAGTGATAATAAGACCACGTCCTGCAATTATCAATCAAAGAGCATTTGTAAAACATAGCATCAAAGACAAATTATCCAGAAGTCCTCCTAACGAAAAAAGAGCAGGAAATTGCAGCAAATGAGAAACTAATACAGTGTTACTTAAAATTGTTGGCAATGTATATAATTTGCAACAACTATTATTTTTAACCGCAGCTTTAATCAAAATAAATATGAGTTTTTGTGTTCAGCTTCCTAATTTTCAGTTACCGTTGAAAAAGGAATATCCAGTTCAAAAGATAACAAAGCTCCATCAGTTTGCCATATATAACTATTCATTTTGCGAGAAGGCATAACTACTTCTAGCTCTTGCCATAATAATTCATAGTAAGATATCAAAAAAGAGTATGTATTCGCCTAATCTCGCAGATTCAAGTGAAGAGTGTCGATACCTAATAACCAATCTATGGTCTGCACGTATTGATGCTCAAGCATAACCTAACATATTAATGGCATCCCAAGATAAATTTTTCATTTTTCTAAACATGTAGAGTATCTATGGGACCATGGAGGATGCGAGAGCACGTACAACACGTCAGATAACCACTAAAACCTCATAAGCCAATGTTGGTCGTTACCGTTACCGTCATAAGAATGTCCCGATGTCCAAAGAAAAGCATTCAGGATGACACTTCAACATCTGCAAAGCAGTAATTAGAAAAGGTATAACTACGGTTGTGTTGACGACAAAATTTGATGCAAAGTCTGCAATATTAATTGTTAAAGTGATTACTTCACCACACAAACCAAATAAACAGCTAGAAGAAAAGACTATCAACAAAGCATGATTCAAACTGATCAAACTCTGGAAGAACACCCTGTCTTGTGTTAGCAAGTAAGAAACTTCAGATTTTATTCAAACGGATGTAAAAATTGAAGATGTCCCGGGCAGTCACTTTGCTTCTGCAAGATGTCAAGAAATAACTATAGACTGGGGTGCTCACCTTGTCGTTGCTTGGTGAGGCAGTAGCTAGCTTGGAGGAGGCAAGACGTGCTTGATCGCAGCGCTGCAAAACCATAGACCTAGTCAGCACATAATGAATCATTGTAAAACATAAATGAGCGGTTAGCATATTGGATATTGCACACCTAACAAAATGATGGTAGTGAAAGAGGTATCAACGATGTGGCTGACTGCTATATAGCTTCAACCTTGTTAATAGGTGAACACATAGAGCTGAAATATTCAAATACATACGGCAAATGGAGAATATTAGTGCTACAAATATCTTGCAAAAGAGGAATCGCATAACTGCAGGTCTTGTATTTTCTACGGTTTCTCTTTCTGTGCCATGAACTGGGAAATCAGGTGACAGCTGAGAGAGAATATCAAACCTGTAACAGGATAATCCAATGTTTCCATTGTATAAGAAAGATCTCTATGGATTATATCAATTGCAGCAGGTAGTGATACTTATCCACCTAAATATGAAATGCACAGAATCAATAGAGCATATTATTTCTGCAAAAGGTAGATTCACACCTTAAGGTATGCATCATATACCATTTGGAGGATAAAAGCATACCAAACGCACATTTAAGCATCACATGTATTCAAAGTAGCCATTTCCTGAACTAAAGTTCTCTACCATGAGAACTGGTAATTATGTTTATATCTTCTCCTAAACAACACAGTATACACAAAGGAAAAAATGAAATCAAGATCTAGCAGGCGTCATACCAGATCTGAAAAATGGCTACTTTGAAAACATCAGGAACTCATGTGCCTTTGAGCTGCCTCTCCTTACAACTTGCTTAAACTGCCCGAAGGAAAATTACTTGCCCTGCACACCAAGAATTTCATCAGGAACAGATAATATATCATGCTTCTGCATCACAATGTTTTTTCTAGTGCATGAAAATAAAACATGGGAGGATATAGTTGCAAGAATAATTAAACTTGTACGATGATTCTGATTTAAAAGAGTCAACAATAACCTGCTCGAATAGCAAAAGATTTAGGTCCAATCTTCCACAAAACTGCATCTCTTGCCCCTGAACACATCTGAACAAAAAACAAAAACAAAAACAAAAGGTAAATCAGAGGCACAACCAAAAAGAAATCAATCCGGTATAGAAATTAGCATCATTACCACGTCCAGGCACAACCGCCCTCTCACCATCACACGCCCTCGTGTTCCAACACCATAAAGAAACCGGTGGGAACCTGAAAAGGAGAGAGATAGAAACCTGAAATCCCCAAAATTGAGTGTTCGTGCTGCTGGTCATGTATGGTCACTTCCTGTGGCGGGAGGGAAGAAGAGAGGGAGGGGGCTAGGCAGCTGTACAGCAGGCCGTTGTACTTACCGACGAACCGAAGTATACCACCGTTCTTCTCGGGGGCGCTCCCACAGCCAAGGCAGGGAGTAATCAGAAGACATGATATCTGAGCAAGATTATCCACATAGTAATTATGACGCAATGATCTAAATTTTAAGATGCAAACGAAGTTAAGCAAAATGTTTAATGCATAGAAAGCCCAGGGCTCGTATATATTTTGATATAAGCAATTAATCATATATATTTTTACCAAAATTAATATCCACTAAGAGAGCAAATTAATTAAATGCACTTAAACAAAATGTAACACCACTGTGAATCGAGAAGAGAGGTGTACCATAGCCACGGCTGGGCTGAGTTGCCTTCCACGTTGGTCTGCCATGTCCACATGTGCCAAATATCTTCAAGAAGCATGTGTGGTGATATTTGATTCCAAAACTGAAGTGAACAAATGAAAGGAGATCAGAAATTAACATGAGCCATTGGACTGATGCACGTAGTGGATGGTGGAATCTAGCGGATGTGTACCTGAAACTTCCTATTCTCCATTATCTCGATCTACAGCTGCAAGAGCTGCCTCACACAGCGCTGCACCGCCTCATCCGCATCTCCAGTACAGGCTTAGCCTGAACATCAACATAAGAAAATGCAGAAATCTTAGTAGATACAAAAAGAAGCATAATATGCTTGTTCTCAAAATGCTGGACAACAAATAAGCACATGAGATAACATTGTAATCCTACAAATGGCCGGATGAACATTAATTAATCAGATCCCTATGTCATATTGACACAGTGAGCAGAGAAACCCACCGAAACTGAAAAAATCTAGTGCAACGGCTCCTGGCCTCGACCAGCAAGTTCCATGGCGACAGGCGATGAGCAGGAGTGTAGATGTGAACCTGCACGACTAACAGGGGAGGGAATCATCAAGAAATATACCAGAAAGACAAGCTCAGCCACATCAGGAAGAGGATCGTTCACCTTGAGCGGGCAGAACGTGAAGCAACATTTCTGGCGGCGGCTCGATGGTAGGTCAACGTCAGTGCGCTCTTCCCTAGCAGATCTGGACCAAGAAGTGACGGACGAAGTAGAGATGAAGGTTAGGCAGGGGACTCACACGAGTGTAGCAGAGAGGAGGATTGGGGCATGCGAGCGCACCTTTGTTGCACAGAGACGGACCGTAGCCTCCAGCTCCTTCCCGTGCGAAGGGCGGCGCTGGCACGGAGGGGACGGGACGGAGGGGTGGAGGAGGAGAGGAGGAGGACGCGGGGATTGGCCGTGGCGGAGCGGCAGACCTGGCCGACGGCGAGGTAATGAATGGTGGCGGCCGTCCTCTTCCCGCCCGCCCCTGCACCGGCCGCCCTCGTTGCCGACCGCCCCCGCGCCGGCCGACCTCGTCGGCGGCGCTCCTGCTCCGGTCGCCGCCGGATCCGGCCGTCCCCGTGCTGATCCCGTCGTGAGGGGAAAGGGGATTTGGGGAGGAGACGGGAGGGGATTGGAGGAGCGCCGCACGCGCGAGGGGATTGGGCTAGGGTTTTCCACTGCGGGCACGGTTTATATACCACGGGCGTGAAAGGACCATTTTGTCCATAGATCTTTGACAGAATTACAGCGCGGTGGCAGCGCCCCGATGCCAGTTTCGCAGTGCACACGGGAAAAAACTACCACACAGGATGACATGCGGGTCCAAAAAATGACAGGGACCACCGGCAGCGACACAGAGTAGGTCCGTGCGTGTAGAAATCGACCGGCCGACCGGGGAAGGCTAGGAAATGGACGGCCAGGATTCGATCAAATCTCTATAGGACGGCTGAGAATGTAAGTCGTCACTACAGTGAATTGCTACAGTAGTCGGTGCTACAGTAGCTTAGTGTGTTGTCTTGATCAGAGACATCCAATTCTGATCCAACGGTGCTAGTTCCCCTAGTGTGTAGTGCTAAACAAAATAAAAGGGGTTAGATGACCCTAGAAGTTGGGGGTGATACGGTGGAAGCTCTCTCTGCCTCTCTCACTCACTCTCCAACTCTCTAACTATCAAAAGCAACCGATCTAGCAAGCACTAAAAACACTAGGAAGAACTAGGCATCAATTGTTCCATCCCTAAGTGGTGTGAGCAATATAAGAAGGCATGGCATCGTCTACAGATCAAGGTACTGCTAATCTTCCTTTTGTGGTTCAAACTTAAGCTAGATGATCCTTTAATATTCAACACGGTCTTGCTGTGTAGCCCGAGGACCGACGGCGGCGCCGACCACCGCGATGCTTCAGGTCATCGTCAATGTGGCCGTCCTCGACGCCATATGACCGCTCTTCCGGCTCCGCCTCGTCCCCCTCCACCTCTCCGCAAGTAATGGTTGCAGCGCCACATCGACGACGGGCTTGGCGCCCTGATCTCCGGTGCGTGGCCTGGAGGAGCTCCACGTCCACGTCTCCCCGCCGGATTTCTACAGAATCCGGGTCGCCGCCTTGCCGTCCGCAGCCCTCTGCACGCTGCACCTCGACGGCAAGATCCTATCGCCGCCACAGCCCTGGTCGCGGCGCCCGCGTCGTTCGCGCGGCTGGAGACGTGCGGCTGCGCCGGCGCGTGGGTGCGTGGCTTAACTGACGAAAATCCAGGCCATCGTGCACGCCGCGCCACTGCTCGCCGCCCTGGAGCTCGACCGCAGCTACATCATGTGCGAGCTGGCTTCGTCGTCCGTCTGCGCGCTCTCCGCGGCCGTCTGCGCGCTCCGCGGCTCGCCGTGCTCAACGTGTCCAAGAACGCGCTCTCCGGCCCCGTCCCGGCTGGGCTCGCCGCGTGCCACGCGCTCGAGGTGCTCGACCTCAGCACCAACTCCCTCCACGGCGCCATCCCGCCAGAGCTCGTCATCTACAGCAACAACCTCACCGGCGGGATCCCCGTGCCCGTCCGCGCGCTCCAGCGCCTCGAGGTGCTCGGGCTCGCGCAGAACAGCCTCGCCGGGACGCTGCCCGCGAGCTCTGCCGCAGAGCTCGCTGTCCTGCCCTGAGCTACCTGATGGCGTCGCCGCAGAGCACGCCTTGGCCGCACTGCCGTCGGTCGCCTGGGAAAAAGACCAGCCGCACCAAAATATCTAAATGTACTGATTTGAGCGAGAGAAAGAAATCGGAGGGGTTTTTTGCAAAGTTCCTGGTCAAAAACCGGTCAAAACCGGTGGAGTGACCAGTGGTGCACACGGATGCTGAGTTGAGTGACGGATTCAGAAGATTTTTGAAAATGGTGACTTAAGTGCACCCACTCGACGAGTTCAGTGACCGCCAATGCCATTTACTCCGACTAAATGTACTACTTCGGGTGCATTTAAGTATTATTATGATATCTATATTAGGGGCCCCAAAATTTTGGTTTGCCCTGGCCCCCGGAAATTTCAGGACCGGCCCTGGCTGCAGCGCGACTAATCGCAAGACATGGCTAGGGTGGGAGAATCGCAGCACCCATCCCCGAAAGCAGCAACGGCAAAGACGACTACACGACGGCGAGGTGCTTCCCGGTGAAGCTCGTCAGGCCGCTGCTCCTCTTCGCGACACTCGCGACAGCGTTCTTCCTCTTCCTCGGCGGCGGACGCCTCCTGAGTCTCGCCGTCTCCGGCGGCCGGCGCCCTCCTCGCGGCCGGGAGATCAGCGCCGTGCGCGGTGGAGAAGGAGGAGTTGGATCGGTGGTGGGCGCGGCCGCCGTCCAGGAGCGCGTGGCACAACATGAGCGACGAGGAGCTGATGTGGGCTGCTTCGTTCGAGGCCATGGACTCCGAGGAAGGTGGCGTTCCTCTTCATGACGCGCGGCCTGCTGCAGTGCTGCCGCTAGCGCCGCTCTGGGAGAGGTTCTTCAACGGCACCGCGCCTGAGAATTAGGCGAAAAAATAGGACCAGGTCGAGGGATTTGCGCTAACTAACAGGGATTGGCGCGTGGGCGGGGGCGCTGACCGGTACGTCAGACGCGCGAATCTTACAGCATTTGACGGCCACGATAGGCCCGGTACGCCCACGTATGTGTGGTTTGTCATTTTCGCAAAATTTTCACCTAACATAGTGGTTTTGTTCACATACAGAGATGGGCTTTGTGGATGCTGCTGGAGGGTTTTCTGCTTCTCGCAAATTCATTGGCAATACTGAACGAAGACCGCTTTCTTGGTCCGAGGGGATGGAGCATGTCTGAAGTTTCAAGAAATGGGCAAACCAAGTCCTTGAAGGGCCAGATCGTGGGGCTCATCTACGCCACTCAGTTTCTGCGGATGCCCTTGATAGCGCTTAATATTCTTATCATTGTTGTGAAAATGGTCTCAGGCTGAGGCTCTTTTTCGTGTCTCTGCTGTAGGGTTGAACTGCTTTCAGTTCCAGCATTATGTAAAAAGCTAATCATGTACGGAAGTTGCTGCAAGGATGTTCGCGTCGACTCGAATGTGGCTTGTGCTGTAAATTATTTCTAGACATACTTGTATAAAAATGCATCCTTTTGCGGTATCGTTCCTCCTGCATTACTTCTGAATCCTTGTCTCTGTAGACGAAACCAAACACTTTCTCTAGTAAAGCCTCTATTTGCTGTCTATTTTTTGACACTACCCGTTTCCTTGTATTTTAGACTGCTTTTATGTTTAAAACTCTTTGTGGGCGTCTCAACTTTTTTTGACGGGAAACCGTCGAGCGAATGTTCCATTTCATTAAGAGAAGTAAATGAGTACAAATGACTCTAAAAATAAAAAAGGAGGGAGGAGAAAGAATGCTGCACTCAACCTCTACAAGGAAGAAGGGGAGAACACTACAACACAACACAAGGAAGAAACAAGAGAAGATCATCCTACATACGAGGAGTTCGTCGACCAAGCCAACACGGAGGGGGCGTCCGCTTCCATCATCCTTTGATCAAGCAAGTTAGAGCACTATGAACTTGATCGTGTGGTCGCCACCCAACTAACCCCAAAGAGGGAGGGGTGTCGAAGGAACGAGGCGATCCGAGGTGGATCGAACTCGCTAACCCGGCTTCAAATGGCAGCTTCAACTTCTTCCGCAACTTGGACTGCCGGCGAGCTCCAGGTACTCAACTTGGCAGGAAACAAAAGGCTTCACCACATCCTGGACGGAGATTTGCAATGTGCCGCCACCACACCTCGAGGACCAAAGGAACACTGAACACCAAAACAGCACCTTCGAGAAGGGATATGGCGACACCGTGCCACTACTGCCCGGACCAGCACGCTGGTCCTAGGGTTTCCCCGGTGTTCAGCAGGGAACGGAAGGACTCCCATGACACCCTCCAGGGAGGAATGGTGACGCCGAAGGCGCCACCGCGTCACCGTCGGACAAACCGACAGGGGATTTCTCCTAGCCCATTACCGCATCCCAGGAGCTCCCGAACCAAGAAGATGGCGACGCACCTCGTGCCGGCAACGAACTTCGCCAGGACGGCAATGCAGAAGGATATGCAGCCGCCACACTGTACCTGCCACCGCCACGCTGCAGCAGCATCGAACATGGGGCAACACCGCAGCACACCGGCCAGCCGAGGCCACCAGCCCACCTCCACCGAGCGCCAAGCCCTAGCAGCTGCACGCCCGCAACGCGCCGTCGAGAGGCCGAAGCTGAGCCGACGACGGATCTGGGCGGGAGCCCAGATCCATAACGACCGCCTCCAACCGCCACCAAAAGGAAGAAGCCAGGGCTCCCCGCGACGATGTAGGGGAAGCAGTTGCCGCCGCCCGGCCAGGGGCGCCGCCCCGACCGCCGCGCGCAGATGTGTTCCGACGGTGCCGCCCCAGCCGCCCCCAAGGGAACTCTCCGCCACGAACCACCCCTCCGCCTTTGGCTTCGGGCCCGCCGCCACTGCGGCTTACGCCAGCGGCAGCGGTGGCAGGGGAGCTGCCGGTGGCTTGGGCTTGTGGCGGCGCTAGGGTTTCGCCCCGGTGTCGCCCTGGGGGACGACACGGGAGCGGGGGAAAGAAATAGTTGATTTGCAATATCTTATGGACCATCTCTTCGGCGTCTCAACTTTAGAATGATGATCAAGCGGCAAGGATAGAATGGTTATCCATTTCGCTCATTTTGTGTTACAAGCTGCAATGATGTTCAACAAAGAATTGTGCTCTTTTCTTCACATGCTGACACTGTTAAATTTGCAATTTGTGTTGCCTTTAAATTTAGTTATTCACATGAATAACAACCGCAAAATTAATAGATGCTGAATGTTTATTTACTGGTCTGGGACCTTCCCTCAAATTCAGCCTATTTGAGCTGAACCTTAACATACACACGAAAAAAGGTCATACCTGTACAATATGAAAGACCAAACCTGAACAATATGGACCTGTAGTATCTGTGCATTTTTTATCAAGCTGCATCCATTAAATCGCAATTTTCTTTCCATCAACCATGGTGGGACCTAATAACATTACTTTTGCTCTTTCGTTAAGGTGAGGTCAGCAACCGAACTCTTGCTCCACGATGAGTTTCAGTGTCGGAGATTGCTCAGAGTGTGGCGGATTCAGTGCAGACATGGAAATGATGAGACATATCAGGATTTTGAGCTCTGCTGTAGCAGCTAATCCGCGGCCAATGTAGCTCTGAGGTTGACCTCCTCGGTCCCCATAGCATGGGATTCACATCTTTTGGTAGACCCGTACAAGACCTAATAACGTTCATTGTAGTCAGATCGCCGCCAGCGGCCCGACGCGTTCGGCGTATTAGGGCATACGGCGATTGATTGACGGATCTGTACGCTGCACGGCGGACGACGGACGACGACGATGAGCTTGACCCGGCGGTTTCTCTACTTGGTCATTGACAAGCACAGGAGCAGGCCCTCCTCCCCCTGGTACACGCTCCACCGCATCAACACTTCTCAGCTCTTCGACATCGGCGCGAACCCGGTGGTGGAGGCGCCCCTGCCCGAAGCCAATATGAGCTTTGACCTCTCCGGGAGCATGCAGTTCTCGCTCCTCGGCCGTTGCAAGGACAAGATCGTCGGCGTCGACTGCATGGGCCGCGGCGTCCTCTACGACGACAGCTTGCAGTCCGTCCGCCCGCTGCCCACCATGCCGGCGCCCAAACGTTGCCGCACCTTGTCTGTCGCCGTCGACAGCGTCAGCGCCGGGGACGACGGCAGCGCCTACGTCATCGAGGCGGACCACCTCCCGGCCGGCACCGACCGGTCCAGGAACTCGTGTACCAGCACGCGAGGACTGGGTATGGCGCTCCCTACCTCCGCCGCCCTATGTGCGCCAACGCAAGAGCGGCCGCTCCAGCGGCGAGATCACCTGCCACGCGGTGGACAGACACCGCGAGGGCGACGGCTCGCTCGTCTGGGTGTCCGCCGCAGGCCGCGGCACGTACTGGCTGGACACGGCGACGCACGTGTGGACCAAGGCCGGCGACTGGTCGCTGCCGTTCCGGGGACAAGCCGTGCCTGCCCCGGAGCTCGGCATCTGGCTCGGATTCTCAGCCGTCGACCGCGGCGAGATCTGCGCATCCGACCTTGCCGCAGTCGTCGACGAGGATCGGTCACCGGCGGCGGACCAGGTGTGGGAGGGATTCGCCGTGCCCGATGGGTTCCGCGAGCTGTACTCGCACCTTGTGTACCTAGGCGATCGCCGGTTCTGCGTCGCCAAGATCTTCGACTGGACTTCCCAGCTGCGCCACCGCCGCCGCCGCTGCCCCAGCTGCTACTACGATCTTCCGGACGAAGACGAAGGCAAGTGTTTCGCGATGCTTACCGGCGTGCAGGTGGCGCACACCGGCAGATGTCACCGCGTCATCAAACGCAGATCCCTCCGGTACTGCTTAGGTGAATCCTTCACCGGGTGTGTACTCTAGTCGCGTCATCAAGTATCTGAAATTCTCAATGACCATTTATTCAGATTTGAGGAATTACTACTCAAAGTAGGATGCTGGAGCCTGGAGTGGAGCAAGATTAAATCTCATCTACCTTGAATCGGAGAGAATACTTATTAGTACGAGCAAAATTTTAAAACATCTTGGAAGGCACTCCATATATGTGAGAGCAAACATGAGCAGCTAAAGCAACTTCATATGAGCAAAAAAACTGCACAAACCTTAGTACGAAAGAAAGCAAATGCAGCAAGTTTTGATGTACAAAAAGAAAAAATTTGGGCAAATCTAGAACAGCCAAACTTGAGAGTCAAGTTAAAAGGGATAGGAAATCGAGAACAAGCAAATTGAGAATATCAGTCCTGTTAGTTCCCTAGATCACTAGGGTAGATCGATACGAGCAGAACCGTGAGATGGGGAGGAGGTTTCGTGTACCTTCTCCTTGTGATGCCGAGCTCGAGCTGCCGGCCATGGTGGACGGCGGCGATGACGCAGTGGGTAGCAGTGGCGGCGGTGGTACTTCCCGTGGGCACTGCGCGTTTGACCTAGATCGGGTCGATTGTGTCGGTGGGGTGGTGGCGCACGGCGAACCTCGTAAGTCGTGCAGCCGGCCCCCCACCTCTTTATATAGCGTAGGCCACGGGGGCCCACCAACCATGGATCGGTTGGGCGCCCAGATCAGGGCGCATCGATCAGGGTCCGTGCGACCGTTGGGTGCGTACGGGTGGAGATCAACCTAACATTCTCCCCCTTGATCTCAACTTTACTTTTAACTTTATACTTTATACTTTACTCGTTTCATCACGGATCAGTACATAGGCATGTTTCATCGTCGCAGCTCAATTGCCGATAGAATCAGACAGCCACTATATACTTTTCTGTTTTGAATACATATCTGTTACTTGGGTCTCTTATGATCCAGGAATTATAGGCTTTCCATTAAAACTATGCCGGCTATGTGTTCCATGAACACGCTGGGTGGTAAGCCTTTCGTAAGCGGATCCACAAGCATATTCTTTGTCTTTATATGCTCGAGACTTATAGTTTGATCCTGAATTTATCTTTTCAACATAATACTTTATTTCATTGGCTTTGTAGCAATTACTCGATTGTTGTTTGTGAGCATAGAATACTGGGCTCGTTGTCACAGTACATCTTTAGTGGTCTGCTAATGCAGTCTACCACTTTCAAGTCGGGTTATAAATTTCTTTAGCCATAGCGCCTGCCCGTGGCCTCATAACATGCTATAAATTCTGCATACATCGTAGATGATGAACTATTAACTGTTTGGAGCTTCTCCACGAAATAGCCCTCCTGCGAGAGTGAACACATATCCTGTCGTGGACTTTCTATCATCTTTGCCTCCCGCAAAATCTGCATCTGAATACCCTCTTATTTCTAGGGAATCAGATCTTTTATATGTTAGCATGAGCCTTTTGTGCCTTGCACATAACGCAAAGCTTCCTTTGCCATTTTCCAATGCTCTGGGTCTGGATTCTCTTGATATCTACCGAGTACCGGTGATAAATGCTAAGTCGGGCGAGTACACACTTGTGCATACTGTAAGCTTCCAACAGCCGAAGCATATGGTATTCCTTTTATTTGATCGATCTCGTACTGGTTCTTGGGACTTTGAAATTTCTCAAAACTGTCGCCCTTGACTATAGGAGCAGGTGTGGCACTGCACTTATGCATATTATACTTTTAAAACTTTTTCAAAAATATGCCTTCTGCGATAGTCCTAAGACTCCATTTTTCCTATCTCGGTGATTTCTATGCCCAAAACATTGAGCTTCACCAAGATCTTTCATATCAAAATTTGAGGACAAGAACTTCTTGATTTCTAGTAGTAGACTGACATCACTGCTAGCAAGCAAGATATCGTCCACATACAGAATTAGGAAAAATATATTTCCCACTATTAACTTTGCATAAATGCAGTTGTTCTCAACATTCTCTTTAAATCCAAATCTTTTAATTGTTTCATTAAACTTTAGATACCACTGTTCTAGAGGCTTGTTTTAATCCATAAATGGATTTCTTTAGACGGCATCCCATATGTTCCTTCCCCTCCATGAAAAAACCCTTGGGTTGTTTCATGTAAACATTTTCTTCTAAATCTCCATTTAGAAATGCCGTCTTTACATCCATTTGATGCAACTCTAAATCAAAATGTGCAACTAGTGCCATTATGATTCTGAAGGAATCCTTACATGAGACTGGTGAAAATGTCTCGTTATAATCTACCCATTCTCTTTGTGTAAATCCTTTTGCCACCAGTCGTGCTTTATACTTTTCTACATTTCCTTTTGAGTCATACTTAGTTTTGTATATCCATTTGTAGCCTATTGTTTTGGCTCCTTTAGGAATATCTTCTAAGTCCCAAACATCGTTGGAACTCATCGATTCATCTCATCTTCTATTGCATCCACCCACTTTGATGAGTGAGTGCTTCTCATGGCTTCTTCATATGAGGTGGGATCACCTTTCCATATGAGCTATTTCTGTATTGTAAACTTTATAATCAGTAGAAATAGCTGATTTCTTAGCTCTTTTAGACTTCTAAGGGTCTCATTCTCTGGAAGTGGCTGCTGCACCTCCTTTCATGCTCAACAACAGGTTCAGTCGGTTCCTGACGGACAGGTTCTGGATCTTCACCCATAGTTGTCACGGGTGGAGTTACAACAGGTGCTTGCACCACAATCTCAGGGATTGTTGGTGCAGCTACAACAGGTAGTGTGAAAAATGGCTCCTGAATCATCGGAAAAGGTGCACACACCCTCTTCTCCTCAAGATCAATTTTCCGAACTACCATGCTCCCCCTCATCATTTCGTCCTCTAAGAAGACTACATATCTCGTTTCTACAAACTTTGTGTATCTGTCTGGGCAGTAGAAACGAACCTTTTGATCTATCAGGATAGCCAATGAAGTGGCAAGTTACTGTTTTGGGATCTAACTTTGCAATATTTGGATTAAATATATTTTTGCCTCAGCTGGGCTCCCCCAGACCCTCAAGTGGCGCAGAGAGGGAACTCTCCCTGTCCACAACTCGTACGGTGTTTTGGGCACCGACTTGCTTGGTACTCTGTTGAGAATGTGAATGGCGGTTTTAAGCGCTCCATCCATAATCCCAATGGTAGGGTGGAATATACTCATCATGTTGCGCACCTATCCATAAGAGTACGGTTACGCCTTTCAGCTACTCCATTTTGCTGAGGTTCGCCGACATAGAATACTGGGCGACTATTCCATTTTCCTGTAAGAACCTTGCAAAAGGTCCAGGTACTTGACCATATGGAGTGTGCCGACCATAGTACTCCCCCCCCACGGTCGGACCTGACTATTTTAATTCTTTTATCATGCTGATTTTCAACTTCTGCTTTGAATTTTAAATTTATCCAACGCTTCAGATTTCTTTAATTGGATAAATATAACCATATCGGAGTTAATCATCTGTGAATGTTATGAACGAGTCATAGCCATCCACACTTTTCACAGAAAATGGTCCACAAATATCAGTGTGAATGATTTCTAGTGTTGCTGTACTTGGTTTGCACCCTTTTTAATTTGCTTTACATACTTTCCTTTTATGCAATCTATGCATTGTTTGATATCTGAGAACTCTAACGGAGGAAGAATATCATTTTTAACGAGGTTTTCTATTCTTCCCCTCGAAATATGGCCTAATCGACAGTGCCATAACTTCGACGAGTCATGAGTTCGCTTTCTTTTCTTTTGTTCTTTGTTTGACAAGGAAGTTTGCTCACTCACATTACACACAGAATGCACTTTTTCACGTAAGTATAACAAATAAAGCTCATCGTGAAGTAAGGCAATACCCACACAAGCATTTTTAAACCATATGGCACACTTGCCATGTCCAAAACAACATTCATAACTGTCTTTATCCAAACGTGATACACTTATTAAATTTCTGTGAAGTGAAGGAACAAATAAGACATCTCTAAGCAAAATCGTGAAACCATCAGCCAACTCCAAGCCAACAGCTTCAACTTCTGTTTGAACTCCATTCGCGACTTCAATGCATCTTTCGCTTCTTTGCATAGTCCTTGTCGAATGGAATCCCTTTCTTTGCATTATTGAATTGAGCCAATCTGGGCAATCTTTCTTGAAATGCCCAGTCTTCTTGCAGTAGAGACACTGATCTTTATACACTGGGAGACTCTGATGATGATTACTGTTGGGGACCTTTGCCATATGGCTTGGAGGGGAAACCACCTTGGTTACTGTTGTTGTAGTTTCTTTTCCTGTTTTCCTTCACGTAGTTCAGGGAACCACCGTGAGAGGACTTGAGCCTTTCCTCCTCTTGCACACACATAGCGATGGTCTTTTCAATGGCCCATTTATCAAGGGACATGTTGTAGTTGATCACAAAGTTTTCAAACTCTTTAGGCAAAGATGCCATGACAAGGTGGACAAGCAAAGCAGGCTTGAGCTCCAGGTCATCATCCATGGCTTTAGCTTGGCAGCCATGTTGCATCATCCTCAGGATGTGCTCCCTGATGCCATGTGCACCTCCTTGGTACTTTTCTGTGACCAGCTGTTTGATCAGCTGGGTAGCATACACCTTTGAAGAGCCAGTGAAATGGCTTTATCTTTTCCAGGAACTGCCCAACAGAAGTGCACTCTGCGATTGAGCCCGCAATGGCGTTCTCAATCGTGTTCTTTATAAATGCCATGCATTTCTTGTTGGCATTCAGCCACTTTTGGTTTATCCAGGGTGTAACTCATCTCCACTGGAGAATGATCCCTCAACTTTTTTTGCCAAGCAGATTTATCATCATTAGCCTCTCTTACTGGCTCTATTGGCTTGACTGGCTGTGGAGTGTCCACAACCCAGTCAACCTCGGCACACACAAATGACAGGTCCACTTTCTTCCTCCACTCAGTGTAGTTGTCACCCCTGAGCGTTGGAACGTCCTTGAGGCAACTTATCAAATGGTCCTCCTGAAACTACAAAGATGTGAGATGACAAAAACAATTGCATGCTTTAATCCAACGTTGGTATAAATCAAAACATACAACTGTTTGTGTAATTAAAACTTTGGTCATAAAATAGAGATAAATACACCTTTTATACACATAATAACAAATCATGATCATGTCATTAACAACGTTGGTCATAAAATAACAGACCATAATCACCTTTAATATTTTCTTATAATTTAATTCTCTCTTTAGTTCTATTTACTTTTAAAAGAGCACTTTAATTTATTTGCAGCGGAAAACATGAAAAAATTCATGAACTTTATACTTTACAGAAGTATTTCTGTCATTTCGTTGGATAATTTTGAATAGAAAAAAACTAGATGAAATTTGCCAAAAAAATTGAACAAAAAACAGCAAAAACAGCTTCTGTAAAAAATAAATAAACAGAAGAGACAAAACTGGGCTGCAACCCAGCTCTTGCTGTGTGCGCGGTGCGCTTTCGGCCCAGCGGCCCAAGTGCGGCCCGACTACAGCCCACCAGCCGCCTCCATCGCGTCGCGCTCTCTCCTGGCCGTCGGATGGCATCCGACGATATCCGCCGGTTTCAGCCGAACAAAACCAGGGCACCGGTAGCTCCCGAAAAAACCCTAGCCGCATTTCTTCTCTTTCCCGCACCCGCACGCCTCTGCTCTCCCGCGATGCGGCGGTGCGCCGGCGGCCCGCCGTTTTCTGGTGAGGCACCGCGCCCCTAGCCCCTCACCTCCATACTCCTCTCTTTCCCATCTCTCTCCCCACGACCCGAAGACCTTACGAGGCGCAGCGAGGAGAGGATGGTGGCGGCGCACCCCGCTGGCCCTCTTGCCGGCGCGTGCGTGCACCCGGGTGGGCGCACCGCCGTCAAGCGGCTCAGCTGGTGGCGCCCTTTGCCGGCTGCCGGTCGGTGAACTTTCTCTTTGCCCCGTGAGGGGTGGTTCCTTCTTCCGACGCCTCGGCTTGCCGATGCGCGTCGGATCGAGAGGGACAGCGCGGCCTTGCGGCGGCGGCGCACTTTTTCGATGAGGTTTCTTTGCTCCCTTTGAATTAGGGTTTGGGGATCCGACGGGAATTTTTTTTCTTTTGTCTTTTCTTTTCTTCTACCCGAGAACGATCTAGCCACTAAGTGGCTCTGATACCAGTGTTAGTTCCCTAGATCACTAGGGTAGATCGATACGAGCAGAACCGTGAGATGGGGAGGAGGTTTCGTGTACCTTCTCCTTGTGATGCCGAGCTCGAGCTGCCGGCCATGGTGGACGGCGGCGATGACGACAGTGGGTAGCAGTGGCGGCGGGTGGTACTTCCCATGGGCACTGCGCGTTTGACCTAGATCGGGCCGATTGTGTCGGTGGGATGGTGGCGCACGGCGAACCTCGTAAGTCGTGCAGCCGGCCCCCCACCTCTTTATATAGCGCAGGCCACGGGGCCCACCAACCATGGATCGGTTGGGCGCCCCCAATCAGGGCGCATCGATCAGGGTCCGTGCGACCGTTGGGTGCGTACGGGTGGAGATCAACCTAACAAGTCCATGTTTAGATCGGCTCAAGTGCACTTACACGTACCTCATGCCACTGAGATCACGCTCCAGACTACGTGCAGATTCCTCGGAGCCTATACAAATTTTAACGGAAAAAAGTCCAAAATAAACCTTGAACTCATAGAGGTTAGCCAAATTGGACCTTGAACTTTGAATCCCGGTAATTGACACTCTGAACTTACAATTCCCGGTCTATTTTGGACCCTAGAGGTTATTTGGCGCCGGGAATAATACAATCCCGGTCAGACTAACATGCTACTCTCACTAACCATTGGGGCCCGCATGTCATTTTCATCCTCTACCTAGATCTCTCTGCATCACTCTTGAACAGATCTAATTCTCCAATCAGCATCACTCCGTATTAGATTCAGGAATACGTGTGCACTGCTAGTTAGCTAGGTAGTTCTCTGCTTGAAGCCTTGAACATACTGGAGTGCTAGATAGCACATGGGTTCCTTGTTGGAGATTGGAGAGGAGAGCAGAAATAATCGAAGCAGATTGACAGAACCGGTTAAGTACTGACAGCCTCCACTTGGACCACGCTGTGGCAAGCTCGGCGGGGCGGCTGCTGCTTGCCGACGGCGGCCAGCATCGTGCGAGCTCTGGGCCATATCAAAGCAGATGAGTGTTGAGACCAGATCCACGGAGACGTACGGGAGCAGCGTTGGTACTGGGAGGAGTTATCGATCTTGGTTTAACGAGGGGCGCCGGATTTCTGCACGAAGGCGAAGAAAGCATCCAGGCTGCAGAGTGCAGGCGATGGCGAGCACTTTGGGGGCGTGGGATAGAGACGAGGATGAACCACGCGAAACGACCGCTCTGAGGTTGTTGTGGATGTGGGCTTGCGCTATATTGCGTGTGTTGGTCGCCGGAAACATCACCGTCCGGCAGCGTATTTTTTTTTTGCCCGATGGCCGGAAAAATGTTGAAGATAGATATGACAAGTGGGTCAGGACCGACAGTGAGAGATGCAATTTTAGTTTTTTTTCCTAGCATGGGAAACGGGTATAGGGTTTAAAATTGACCGGATTGATGAGTTCAGAGTGCCAATTACCGGGATTCAAAGTTTGATGTCCGATTTGGCTAACCTTCATGAGTTCAAGTTTTGTTTTGGACTTTTTTCATTTTAACGTGACCGGCCAGTCTCGTTTCAAGCAGGAACTTTGCCTTGATCTGATCGATTACTTCATTTAGGCGACAGGGGTTCTGGGATGAGTGGTGGCAGGGGTCAGGGCCCCTGAACACCCGTTTCCCGAACCTGTTTGCTATATCCCTTTAGCCGACTGCCTCGGTTGCCCAGATGTACCAGGGCCGGGAGTGGCACATTCCCTTTAGGCGACAGCTGGGGCCTGCCGAACGGAATGAATGGGTTGACCTGCTTAGAGAGATTGCGGATAGTCATCCGTCAGCTGGGGCGGATACACTATCTTGTATGCTGGAGCCATTTAGGAAATTCTCGGTCAAATCCCTTTACCACAAGCTTTGTCAAGGTCTTCCGCAGAAACACTACTGCGAGATTTGGGGGATTGCCATCCCGCTTAAGATCAGGATTTTACTTTGGCAACTGGTTAGGAAACGTCTCCCATCTAACGACAATATTGCTCGGAGGCATGGTCCCTCCAATGGCCGGTGCGCGTTATGTGGAGACTTTGAGGATACTAACCATATCTTCTTTGGCTGCTCTTTAGCCAGTTCCTGTGGAGCGCAGTTAGGGAACTGTTGCACTGCTCTTGGAACCCCTCGTGTTTTGCGGACGTCTTTAGACTCCTTCAGGGTCATACGGGTCAATCACGTAGGGTGTTGTGGATCTGTTGCACCACTTTATGTTGGACTCTTTGGAACATGCGGAACAAGATCACCATTGAGGGAACTCTTCCCTCCCAACCGGCTGATACCCTATTCAAAATGTCTATGTATGCAGGTGTGGAAGCCAGTGGCTAGAAGTCAGGACAGAGACGTGGTGGAGTTGGCGATCCGTGAGATTCGTCGGCTCTACGACACTGTGAGGGATCGTCCTGTGTGATCTCCTCCAGCTTATCCTCTCTAGTCTTTTACTTTGCCTACGGGCGTTGTGTACCCTCTCCTTCGGAGTGGATGTGGTGTAGCCTGCGTGCTGCCTGGAACTTTTTGTGTGCCCTTCGTGGCGGTTGTGTTGTTACGTTGTTGTTGTTGAACCTGGCCGGATGGCTTTATTAATTTAAAGCCGGCTCCGCTCGAGCCTTCCGTCTTTATTACTTCATTTCCAAAAGTTCGGAATACACTGCTGCTGAAGTGAACATATCCGTACTTTTTGTGTGGTCGGTCTTATTTCGTTGGGCGCGCGTAGGACACAGCCGACCGAGATTAAGTTAGATTTCAGCCGCCTGACGTCACCCTAGGACGATTTTTCAATTTGAATAAGTTTCAAAATTGAACGTTTTTTATTTAAACAAATTTTTGATTTTGAACATTTGTTAATTTTGAACAATTTCAAATCTAAACAAAATTTTAAATAAACAATTATCAAATCTGAGCAATTTAAAATTTGAACAATTTTTAAATTGAACATTTATTAAATGAACAATTTTTTAAATGAACAGTTTTTAAATCTGAATAATTTTCAAATCTAAACAATTTTTAGATTTGAATAATTTTCAAACTTAAACATTTTTTAAATGAACAATTTTCACAAATCATAAAAAATATAAAGAAAATGAAAAGGAAAAAAACACAGAAAAGGAAACGAAAAAGAAAAAAGAAACGAAAAAGAAAAGAAAAAACGGAGAAGAAAAAAGAAAAGAAGGTAATTATGAAGGCCCAAACCGCGCGGCACAAATCCTGACGCGTTGATCCAGTGGCTCTTAAATCTCAGATGCCTAAGCGGTAGCAAATCCATATTTCGTTCTCAGTATGCCTTCATTCGTAGCCAGGCACACCTGCCATTTCCTTGAGAATTTGGACATTGATTACTATGGGATTAATTAGGATGGTTAGATGCAAATGGTACAAATTAAGAGATTCGCCAATAACGCTTGTCCACAAAGTCTATTAAAATCAAATCTCGTCTAACATGAAATGGATACAATACTTATTAGTCAGTGCAAAATTGAGTAAAAGAACCATGCATGACAGGGAGATGATGGTCCTCATTTTTTTTAGTTTTCTTTTCCAAAGTCCATCTCTATGGTACTCCCTCCGTTTCACAATATAAGATGTTTTAGACATTTTTCACATTCATATTATACACATGTATTTAGACACTTTTTAGTATATATGTGCACTCATTTTAGTCTAAATGTAGACAATATGAACATGTGAAACACCTAAAACACATTATATTGTGAAACAGAGGGAGTTTTTTCAGATATGGACAAACACAAGCAAGTACAGAAAGTTCTGTCGGAGGTCCTTTTTTCCGCAAATCTTGAACTAAGGAAAGCAAATGTACCGGTGTTTGGATGGACCAAAAAGTTGCACACAACTAGGACTAATATCGAAATGAAGTGTCAAAACGTAAAAAGCAAATCAAGAACTGTGGAAATTGGGAACTGCTGATTAAACTGTTGTGACGATGGCACGTTCAGTGTCCAGTTCCAGTGGCCACAGTCACTTTCTTTCACAGTACACTGAAATCACATTCCAGAGTTCAGGGCACCTCCAACAGCATCCTGCAAACGGATGAGCCTAGTCCGATTGGCTGGTGCTCAACGGCCCACCGCAAACAGACCGTTGTCCGTCTGGGCACGTGTTTCGTACCAAACGCGGCCCAACTTTGATCGCAGTTTGGGGAGGCGCGGACACAGCGCGTGTCCGCCCGTGGCCCAGCAACAAGGGCATGCCGCGTAACTATCGGCTCATCCATCTGGTAGAGCCTGGCGATGCAAAACCATCCGCCGTCACCTAGATGCTGGAGGTGTGACTCGCCGCGTAGGCGCGAGCATGTACCTCCTCTCGAGGTATCGTGGTTGTCAGTCGTAGGGACTAGGGAGACGGCGGGAAATAATAAAAGTAAGCGCTAGGAGATTTTCCACGGGAGGGGCAACGTAAGCGCTAGGAGATTTTCCCACGGGAGGGGCAACGTAAGCGCTAGGAGATTTTCCCACGGGAGGGGCAACGTAAGCGCTAGGAGATTTTCCCGCTGTTGTTTGGCACGACCTCCTCATCCTCCATTAGGTGACAACGCAATTTTGTGATGTTGTCTGGGTTGGGCACATATATTTGTATGTGTTCGTTTGTTTTATTGCAAATGGTGACACTCTTTTTTACGTTTTGGTACAACAAAACATATATTTATTGCGTAATCATTTTTTGGCTACATGAGCAATTTCGAAATGTTCCATTATTTTTACGCAACTTCACAAATAACAGGCAAACACATTGCAAAGGATGGTGCATACTGCACGCTCCTGATTTCTTCTCTTAATTAGCGGATTGGACGGCGGGCGGCTAACGCTGAGGGCTAGCCAAAAATATACTCCCTCCGTCCGGAAAAGGATGTCTTGGATTTGTCTAGATTCGGATGTATGTAGATATGTTTTAGTGTACACATATATCCGAATTCGGATATATGTAAGACATCCTTTTCCAAACAGAGCGAGTATTACTTATAGAAAATAAAATTTTGCACTTATGAATCGTTGCACGGTATAATAATGAGTAGAAAACTGAATCACCTACTGAAATTTATAGTTCTCTTGACGGTTATATATATTTTTTACATGCTCTCTTCCCATGAATATTACTGATGTCGAACAAACAATATGCATGCCATGCATGCCTTGTATTGAAATGTACTATAAAATTAAATATAATAGAGTCTCATATTAATTAAACAATATTGTTAGGAAATTTGTAGGCAACATGTGTGCCTCTAAATGTGATTCTAAAACAATGTGTGTCTCTAAAGCAAAGACATGAATCCTCTGTTATTACAGAATATCCTATAAAATAAATTTATGTAAATGGTAAAGAAATAATTTGCATGCATATGAAATGAATGTGGCAGGCAAATAGGAGGCAATAAATAGAACTAGGAAATTATGTCTTGGGCAGAAGATAAAACTAATTAAGCAACTTGAATGGGGAATTGCACATCTAGAGTAGAGCATGTGCGGAGTTTAGACCCAAGCTATATTTGCAGGACCTGTGCTTGATCATCCGGAGCTCCCCGCCGTCGCAGCGCTCCACCTCCACGCCGGTGAGCAAGGCAAAGCCGATCACGGGAGGGTCCGAGTCGCGGTAGCACCGCGCGCAGACAGACGCCGGCGGCGGCTTCGTCATCCGAAACAGCATTGTGACGCAGAACCGGCCGCCGTCGCCGAGATGGACGAGGTCTGACCTCAGACCGAGGCTCTCGTAGGGCTCCTCTAAGCCCTTCCACACTCCACACGCCTCGACGGGCGCGTCAGCACCGGCGTGCAGATCCCACGCGCCAAGGAGGCCGCTGTCGTAGTATCGGTCATCGTCGGGGAAGCCGAACCAGAGGGGTGCTCTGGGGCGTATACCGCGGGCCCGCAGAACGGCAGCGCCGAGTCGCTGACCTTGCTCCACTCGCCCTTGTTCGTGGACATGGAGTAGGTCCCGTGGCCGCGCATGGACGCCCAGATGGACCAGCCGCCGACCTGTCCGACCACCGCGTAGGCGGCAGCGGCCTCCTCGTCGGAGATGTGGTTCCGCATCTCGCCGGTGCGGCCCAAGTAGGGAGGCGGCGGGAAGGAATGCCAGTACCAGTCAGGGTATTGGTGGTAGCGCCCTTGTTGACGAATAAGCCCCGGACGAATATCCTGTGCTCTCTGGACTCGCCGTCGCCGTATTCATAGCTGTACAAGGCACTGTGCTCGTCCTGGACGTGGCGGTCATCCTCCTCCAACCCCACGAAGTAGAGGTCGTCGCCCACGGCAATCGGCACGGCATCGCGCTCGAGAAATGTTAGGCCGGGAAGTGCGATGACTGAGTGCGATGCGTCGTCGTAGAGGACGGCGCGGTCCACGGCAGAATCTTCTTCTTCGTATCGGAACATGGCGGGGCGGTTCACGGCGACGATCTGGTCCTTGTTGCGGCCGGTGAGCGCGAAATCCATATACTTGCCGGGAGAGGAGAACGTCATGGTGGGGCGAGGCAAGCGAGCCTTCTCCGCCGTCTTCATCGATGTCGTATTTGCCATCGCCGCTGCCGCCGCCGCCTCCAATGTGGTCGCCCTAGTACTAGCAGCTGCTGCGGCCGCCGCGCGCTCCGGTGAGTCCTTGGGGTAGAAAAGGCGCGACGGGTTGATGCGGTGCAGCGTGTACGATAAGGGATTCACCGAGCGATTCTGTACCACCATGTACAGAAACCGCCGGCTCATCGTCGCCGGCCAAGAGCTCTCAGGTCTCAGCCTCGATCCGCTCTGTAGATTAGAAGTTTGTCGGCCGACGCCTTCTGTTCGATTAGTATCACGGGACCATGGCCCATGGGCCGAACTAGAACAAGCTAGGTTTAGCAAATGCTACAAGGAGTATACTGTTAAAATTGGCGTGTATCGATCTATTTGCAAAAATAAAAACGAAAACACAGGAATGCTATTTTTCGATTGACTGGTTTTGAGTTCGGCTTCGGTCGATTTTTTTTCTCCTTGGTCGAGCTAGTCCATTAAATATAATAATATTACATGATCTACAACATGTTATTAGGGCAAACAACACTATAATTTGGTTACGGTCCATTTACACTAGTTTTTAATCAATGTTTAAAATAGCAGGCTATCGCAAACATCTGCAATCCTTCAAACCAGGTATGCGGGGCTAAATGCGGTTATAACGAAAGATTGTATATGGATTCATTCAGCGGAAACATGCTCAAACATCTATAGCTATTTAAAACTATGGTTTTTACATGATCTAGAACATGTCTTCGAGATCTCTCAGTGGATGTATCGTCGGTAGTGTGATGGCGGTGATCTGACATGACGGCTTTTGCCGACGGCGAGGAAGGAGATGCTTGGCTGCCAGTGAAAATTGAGCCGACTTTGGTTATGGTGGACGATGATGGCGTGTACGCACCATTACACTCATGAAGGCATCGGTGCAGATATCGTCTCCTCGCTCGGGCTACTCCGAGGGAACTCCTAGATTTGGGTCTATCGGATCGGATGATGGCGACGATTCACTAGTACAGAACGACACATCGGATACCCCTCCATGGAAACGGCACGAGTTAGGCAACGGAAAATCGACCTTTCCACGTGAGAAAATCCGCCCCGCCAGGCAAGCTGGCCCGCGTTCCGTCATTCATAGGCAACGGTCGCGAATGTTTAACCGTTGCCAATATATTGGTAACGGAGGTTCCAGTAATTCCGTGTGCGACATGTACTTCAATGGCATCGGACAGTTTTGTACAACTGTTGGGGAGGTTGCGTATATAAAATTTGTTTTTTAGGACTATCTTGGATATCATAAAAGACTGTCGATTCGCCTTATTCCTCTGCTCCAGCTTGTTTCTACTCCGCACTCGTGTCCTCCATGGCCAAGAGCATGAGCTCGTCGGGGAGATCGATGGCGTCTTCCTCCTGCGCCGTCGGGGCCGGGTCAGATCTGCCGCTTGTGAAGTGCGTTTGCTGCCGCTGTAGAAACGCGATTCGTCGAGTATCGCGTTCGGAACTGAACCAAGGCTGAATCTACTTCAAGTGTTCAAATCACAGGGTTAGTTCGACGCTTCGACCAGTTTTGATTGATTTCTATTCTGTGTGATGCTGATTTGGCTCTGGATTCGATTTACCATTTGACAGGGGAGGGGCGAAGAGTATTCTGAGAGCTGTGATTTTTTTTGGATTGAAGATTATGTTGAGATGCTGCTTGCTAATGGCGTCGAAGTGGAAGTTGCAGAGCTGCAAAATGTAGCCTTGATAGTCAGGAAGGCGAACATGGAGATGAAGCCGCACACTGCAGCTGCTCTAGCTGGTTTGGCATGGAGCCCAACAAACACTTCGACGAAATCCGACCATGTTATTGCTGGGCGAAAGGAACGACACAAAGGGGAAGAAATAGCTCAAATCAATGTTCTTGTGAGCATTGCTAGAATGATTTTGTGTGTTTGTGTACTGCTGTTAGGTGTGAACTTGTATGCAGCAATGAAAATCAGTAGAATGTATTAGGTTCGTATGCAGCTATGGAAATCAGTAGAATGTATTAGGTTCGTATGCAGCTATGGAAATCAGTAGACTGTAATAGGTTTGTATGCAGCTATCGAAACCAGTAGGATATAGTAGTTGTGAACTTGTATGCAGGTTGTATGCAACAACACATTATTAATAAGTATCCAATGGAAATGGTTATATAAAATGTCTGTTGCCAATTTGGTGCTTATAAATGTACTGTCGACGGAGCAAGTCATCAGTCTCATTCTCACTTTCTCACTGTCTATCTTCCAACCCTAGCCGCCACACACTGTAGTTTTTAACTCTCCTCACTCTCTCATGGCTTTCTCTGCCGGCGCTTCTAGATCCAACCATCGCAGCCGCGGCTCTAGCGGCAACCGTTCGTGATGCTAAAGCTGATCTGGAGGCGGCCGTGACGCGGCTGCTGTTGAAGTGCGTCAGGCGGATCTTGGCGCCCTCCTCCGGTGATGCCCGGTGATACGTCTCAAACGTATCTATAATTTCTGATGTTCCATGTTGATATTATACCAATTGTTACATGTTTTATATACACTTCATAGCATTTTTATGCATTTTCTGGGACTAACCTATTAACAAGATGCCACAGTGTCAGTTCCTATTTTCTGCTGTTTTTGTATTCCAAAAAAGCTAGTCTGGAAATATTCTCGGAATTGGACGAAACTTGGACAGAACCTCCTATTTTTCCAACACGAAGACGGAGTCTAGAGGAGAGACGGAGGAGGGCCACGTGGCACCCACACCATGGGGCCGCGCGGCCGCCCCCCCCCCGCCGCGCCGTGGGGTGGTGTGGGGCCCTCGTGGCTCCGCCGCCGCCTCCCTTTCGCCTATTTATTCCTCCGACGCGAAAACCCTGAACACCCGAGCCATTATCCACAAAAAGTTTCAGAGACGCCGCCGCCGTCAACCCTAGCTCGGGAGGGTTCAGAAGCTCTTCCCGGCACCCTGCCGGAGAGGGGAATCATCACCGGAGGGCTCTACATCACCATGCATGCCTCCGGAGTGATGCGTGAGTAGTTCATCCTTGGACTACGGGTCCATTGCAGTAGCTAGATGGTTGTCTCTCCACTTTATGCTATCATGTTTAGATCTTGTGAGCTGCCTATAATGATCAAGATCATCTTATTGTAATGCTACATGTTGTGTTTGCTGGGATCCGATGAATATTGAATGCTATGTCAAGTTGATTATCAATCTATCTTATATGTTATTTATGATCTTGCATGCTTTCCGTTACTAGTAGATGCTTTGGCCAAGTAGATGCTTGTAACTCCAAGAGTGAGTATTTATGCTAGATAGTGGGTTCATGCCTCCGGTAATCTGTGAGAGTGACAACAACTTCTAAGATTGTGGATGTGCTGTTGCCACTAGGGATAAAATAACCGATGCTTAGCTTAAGGGTACGCCGTTAGGTCTAATGCATTTGTTTACATTACGCACATTACTTAATGCAATTATCCGTTGCTTGCAACTTAATACCAACGTGGAACTCGGTATGACAACATGGCGGTGGATTATTAGTCATAGACGCTGTTGGATAACGGTCTATGTATTTTGTCGTAATGCCCACATGAATATCATAGTAATCATCATGTCATATATATGCATTGTCATGCGCTCAATATTTTGTCAATTGCCCAGCTGTAATTTGTTCACCCAGCATGTTAGTTATCTTTTATGGAGAGACACCACTAGTGAACTGTGGACCCCGGTCCATTCTTTTACACTGATAATACAACCAACTGCAAACACTGTTCATTTTCACTCTCTGCAATTTACTACTGTTTTCCACACCATAAGTTTAATCCTTTGTTTTCAGCAAGCCGGTGAGATTGACAACCTCACAGTTTCGTTGGCGCAAAGTAGTTTGATTGTGTTGCGTGCAGGTTCCACGTCGGTCGCCGGATTCCCTGGTATTGCGCCGTGCCATATTCCGCCACTGACAACCTTCAGAACTGATTTCTTGCTCCTACTGGTTCGATTAAACCTTGGTTTCATACTGAGGGAAACTGCTGCTACACTGCTTCATACCTTGGTTTCATACTGAGCGAACGTGTGATCCACGCAATCACCCGGCGTCCTCTGGGCCACGTGGGACTGGTACAGATCATTCGTCAGGTGGTGATGCAGCAGTGCCGACGGATCCGCCAGCAGAACCAGCCAGAGATGCGAGGAGGTGGCCGATCTGGAGGCCGCCGTCAACGGAGGAGGAGGTGGCCGATCTGGAGTCCGCCGTCGACGGAGGAGGAGGTGCCCAGAGATGCGAGGAGGTGGCCGATCTAAAGGCGCCGTCGACGGAGAAGAAAATATGAGGTCTAAATCGCTCAACTCATGAACTAGTTAATCAATTGGTTTTATATTAGATTGTTCATCAATTGTGTTCTGTCTTGATATGTCATATTCTCAAGCGGCATAGGCAAGATCTCATGATCTAGAGATGCTCTGTTTTGATATGTGATTTTTATTACCAACTAATGAAATGTTCTATTTGTTTTATATTAGATTGTGAATTATTTCGGCGACACAGTCCAAGACGGAACAAGCCTCAGTACAACGATTTTGGCGAAATTAATATGCTACGGAGGCTTGCGAGCTCGATGTGGTTTCTTGTTTTTCAGTTTGTCCTTCTATGTAGTTACTTTCGCTAATTTTTTTTAAATAATACACGAAAATTATTAATTTCGGAAATATTATGCGTTTTTATTTTTTTCCAGAAATATTACCCAATCGGTCTCGTCGAAACCGAGTGGCCCCACTCGTCCACGTGTAAGCCCCAAGTATGCCTGGTTTATTACCAGTGGCGTGTATGGGTGAGTGCACGCCACTAGTAGGGTGTACCAGTGACGTGTGTGTATAGGTGCACGCCACTAGTCGGCTTCGACGAGACCGATTGGGGCCTGTCGGTTTCGACGAGACCGATTGGGGCCTGTCGGTTTCGACGAGACCGATTGGGTAATATTTCTGAATTATTTAAAAAAAATTAGCGTTACTTTCACCACCGTCTTCGGGGTGTGTACAACAATTAAGCTGCAGATGTGGATTGGAAAAGCATGAAACCGCTATTCGAGTCTTTTGCTAGCTCGAAGACCATTTTCGAGGTTTCGAAACGGACAACGAGCTGAGGGAGAAGGAGAAGAGTGGAGAACTATAAACGGACAGCGAGCTGAGGAAGAAGGAGAAGACTCGACATGTGTAATTGATCATCTTTTGATGCTATGTAATGGTTACAATTGTTATATATGTTATCAGGGGCGGAGCTACGTGTAGTTCAGGGGGGGCCGCCGCCCCCCCAGCCCAAGAAATTTGTAGCCCAAAACCAGTAATCTTTCCCCTACTTTCGTGAAAAAACAGTAAAATTTGGTCCATTTGCCCCCCCAACAGTGGCCCAACATCCATTTGTAGCCCATTTGCCCCCCTGGCAGTCAGCCCAAGCTCCGCCACTGTATGTTATGAATGGATTTGTTATCATTTTTGTGCTTCTGCTGTGAGATTTTAAATGTCCAGTAGCAACTGTATTCCTGCTCTAGGCTTATAAAGAAACCTCATTGCAAACGAGTTGAAACAGAATCTCTGTTTCTGATGTTCTGATACATCGGAAACGGAGGTTTGTGCCCCACCGTTGCCAAACGGAGGCCTCTTCGGCGACGGTTTTTAGCCTCTTTTCCCGATGAGAGCCTTCACATCAGCATCGGGGGCGGGGACACGGACCCTTTTTCCGATTCTGATGGGGGTTTTGGCCCGTTTCCGATGTGTCGTTCTGTACTAGTGCTTGAAGTCGTACTCTCTCCTAGGGGCATCGTTTTGGAGCAACCACTGGAGAGCTTAGGAGGTGGAGCGTCGTGGCATCTACCACCGGAGAGCAACCACTGGAGAGCTTAGTATATACTCTGGTAGTCCTTTGATTTGTAGTCCAACTAGTGTGCTATCTCTAGTGTGCAACGCGCAAGCTTGAAGTGAAGAAACCCGCAATCTACCAGATCTTGCGTAATTGATGCCCTGCACCCACCGCCTGAAGACAATCAGATTCCAGAAAAAAAAGAGTCTTGCAGTGACCACAAACACACACGAACCGTAGCGAGTCGAGTTCTTCCATACTCTACATTCGTGTGAGTGGGCGTTATTTTCCAGCTTGAGGTTTGCCTGCCATGTGATCGGTCTTGTTCATTCTCAGCTTGTTGCCTTGATCCAGTTTGCACATACTAATTCTCATTTCTAGGTGCCAGCCGGCGCACCGTGGACAAATTACTGTGCGTCGAGGGAAAGCTCCGGCCTGAAACTGCCCTAGAGATTAAAATAGCTAGACATTAGCCATGTTCCTGGTGGACTAAAGAGACACTGCTATGTTAGTAACCTGGCTTGATCCTCAGAGAGTATGTCCTGTTCAATTTGGCACTCCAGTTGGGCTCTGAATCTCAGTAGAAATAAAAACGTCAAAAATCATGAAACATTTCTTGAATTTTTTTACCATGTCGCATATCCTTCTCTCTTTTATCTTACATGTGCCATCCCTTGGTGGACCAGAGCGCATGTTTAATACGATTTAATCGTTTGACTGTCATTGTAGATATCTTTTCGTATTTAACTTTATAACGTTTTTTGTTCTTAAGCCAAATCTTCAATACTAGATCACATTTTGAAAATTGATCTAATTGTGTAAATATTTTTAGCGGAAGTGATTTCTGTAATTCTTTGTCAAAGATACCATGACTCGGATCAGCAGTCAGTTAGCTGGATGCATAGCGTGTCATCTTTGGCGAGCATGCTGTGCGCATTGTCTATTTAAATTTTGTCGTTGAATGTGCCGTGAGTTGGGCTCAGCCTGTAGTGGCTGTTATGCTACATGTTATCTTTGACAGCTTTTCTTGTGTTCTGTTTAGGGGTTTATGCTAGCCGGTTTTTGCCAGTAGGGGTGCTTCGATATTGAGCAACTGCAGCGGGTTTCTTGCTAGTGAAGCTAGCTTCTTTCCTTTGACAATATTTTTTACCAACAATTACTCTACTAATGTGTAACTTTTGTTATACAAAAATTTAAACACAAACCAATATTTAAAATAGGATTTAGATATATCAATTTTTTATGTCCTATAAAACATGTAATCATAGAGTAATTTTTGTTCAGCGATTAATATGGGAGTAATGAAAAATGAGAATTGTTTTCTAAGAAGCATAGCACCTACGCACCCAGTTGTAGAGATTTTTCATTTTTTGTGTACCAATATTTTTAAAAACAAATATATATACCATATTGTAGTACATTATATTTATGTATAAAGATTGAGGTTATGTTAAATTCAAAAAAAGATTGAGGTTATGTTGTGTTGTCTGAGAGAAGCAAAAAGAGATGAATTTTGATGAATTTATATTCACGCTTGTTTGCTACCACTTGTTATTTTTGGATGGGCCATGTACTATAGGTTTTCCTTCTCAATGTTTTTCTGTGATATCGTGTATTACATCCATCTTTTTTCATAGATTTTTTGTAATTATTTAGTATTGAATCACAACTTTGGAGTACAAAGCTAAGTGTGTTTTTTCTTAGATTTTGAACCTCCAAAGCTAAGCGAACGTGAGATTTGCTACTCGGGTGAAAAGATACCAGGATTTTTTTGCTATAAAACCAGGGCCCAGGGTGCGCCCTGGCACCCACGGTTCAGATCGTCACCTGGTTTCACAAACCAAAAGCAGAGGCCGGGCTACCCATTTCGAAAAAAAAAACACAATGGCACTGCCGCTCGCCGCCGGCGCTCTCGCCGCCAAATACACCTTGGCTGTGCTCCTCCTCCTCGTCCTCTCTGCGTCGCCGCCAGCATGCCACGCCGCCCGGAACATCACCGCCATCCTCGCCGCGTACCCGGACTTCGCCGAGTTCAGCAGCCAGCTCAGGTCCGAGGGCCTCGCGGACGACATCAGCCGGCGCAACGACGGCCCCATCACGGTCCTCGCCGTCAACGACACCGGCATGGCGTGGATCAAGACCATGCCACGCGAGGCGATCTGGGGCCACCTCTCGCTCCACGTCCTCCTCGACTGCTACTACGACGCCGCCAAGCTGCAGCGCCTCCCGCTCGGCGGCGCCGGCCCGTTGGTGTCCACCCTGTTCCACGTCGCCGGCGACTCGCCCGGGGCTTACGGCATGGTGAGGATCGTCAAGTTCCCGGACGCAATGGGCGTAGGCTTCCTGCCCATCGCCGACGAAGTCGACGGTGTCGGGAAGTCTGCCTTCTTCGTCAGGTCCGTGTACGAAGCGCCGGGCAGCATATCGGTTCTTCAGGTCTCCGGCGTAATGTCGACGTCGCCCATCTCGTCGGACCCCGCGCGAGGCTTCAAGGCGCGACGATACTGAAGGACGGACTGCACTTGACCTTTCATCTAGCTTGTTCTGATCGATGGAAATAAAAATGATGGTACTGCTCGTGTGAATTGAAGGTCCGATATGATTGCAACATTATACTGTGTGGTGAATTGCTGTTTGAGTTCCTCGATCCATCTCGTTTATGTGCCAGTTTATGGGTGATTTGCTCAGTTTTTTACAACTGTGTTTCTACAGCTTAACTTCTCATGGAAAGAATCAGACCAGTCAAATTGTTTCCCATGTTAGTTTATTCTGTGATCGCATAATATTTCCTGTAACCACGACGCTTAATGGCTCCAATCAACATAATTAGGAATATATATGGTAGTTTCCTTTTACCCAAACGATTTTCCATATAATAGGATATACAACCTTTTTTGGTACTTTTTTTTGAAACGAGGCAAAAGTTTTGCGTGCTATAATTGATAAAGAAGGGAGTAGCAAACGGGTTATAAGCGAAAAGCAAAACGGCAGAGGCCGACTGTCCAGGGACGAACCCCGCCAGACCTACATAATATTGGGAATCATGCTAGCTAAATGCTTAGCGCCAACGGCCCCCCCAGGAACGGGTCTCGTCCCAAATGTGCATGATTGCAGACTTGTTTTGGAAAATCCGAAGATTCCTTTCTTTCCAAAGCTTCCACATGACGACGGTGATGCGGGAGCGAATTCCTCTGCCCTTGCAACTGCTGGAGGAAGCCAGCTTCCCAGCATTCCGCAACAGGCAACATAGAGGCAGGGCAAGGGTCAGACCCGACCAAAGCTGAGCAGAGTCCCAAATGCACTTGGACTAGCGGCGCCGCAGTCTCAGGGACCTGCCTGCAGAGAATGCACCGATGGCTGTGAGGCCTTCCACGAGGGCGGTCCATAGTTTGTTTTGCGGGGCAAGACATGCAAAGAGTTTGCATTTGGGAGGCGACCAAATGGACCAGACGTTATCGTTCATGCAGGTCTTCGAGGAGCCAAAGAATCGTAACTTGTAGGCCGAGCTAGAGGAGTATTACCCTCCCTCACTGAATCGCCTGATGATGGAATCAGACTGGTCCGACAGAGGAACATTTTGCATGGGTTCCCAGAGAAGAATGAATTCGGCGATGTGCTCAGCTGAGGTTAGCTGTTATAGATCAATAGAATAGACTGGATCCAAACATGTAAGCCATAGCGTTTCGCACCGTGCATTTTTTCCTTTTCGAGCAGGAGTAGATCAAGGGGGCTAAAAAGCACGGACAATGACCCTCCACCCGAGACGAACTCCAAAACTTTGCAGTGTTGCCATCTCCCACATTGACTCTGGAGTCTGGTGGCAACACCCACGGCTTTGTAGGTTCAGTCCATTCTGAACAAAACGGGCAACATTGCCTCATTTTATTAAAAACGTAGGAGGAGAATTGACCAGTTCATTAACGGGGAACCGGCCGAAAACCGGTACAAGTGCACCAATGTAGTCATGGAACACCACACTGGGCAGACCCGGCCAACCTGGCTACCCACACGAGACACACACGCCGCCGAGGAGAGAAACACCACCGAGATCATCACCGAGCGTCATCGTCGTCACTCCTCCCCAAGCAAGCGATTCCGACTTCACCTTCGACGACCACCGACGAAGCCCTCGCCGCAGCCGACGCCGTAAACCATGTCGGCCTATGCCAAACAGTCAACCCAAAGCGTCGAGGAGGAGGCAGCTCCGACTCCGACGGAGAGCTTCACTGGAGAAAGAAGCACACCTTGCATCGACGGAATCCACGAGGCCACCGTAGAAAAAGTGTCATCGTTGCCAGCCTGCCGCCCCGCGACACGCAGCTCCGACTTCACAGCTTCACGGCGGGACGCAACACGGATTGTCGGTGACGAAGGACATGCCGCGACTCGGCGCCGCTCAACACCGTCATCGTTGCCACACAACTCGCAACGCCAAGACACACCTCACCGCCGACCGGCCACCTGCCAATCGCGATGTCGTGTGCGACCAGCCCACCAATGGAGAGCGGATGGGATCGAGATCTTCAAGACGACGCCCCCAAGAGGGTCCGCGACGTGAGAACGACGTCGTCGCCCCGCCCAAAGGGTGTAGGCTTTCACCCGAAGATCTTGATCCGAGATTGGGAAGGTCGAGGAAGATCGACGATGACGCCTCCAAGGAGGACAGAGACGCCCGCGGGCGCCGTCGTCATCGGCCGGCAAAAGCCGGCAAGACTTTCGCCCCGAGCTTCATGGCCAAACCCACCTCCCGCGACCGGCCAGACCAGCCCGCCCTCCGCTGTACCGCACACACCCAACCGCGCGACCACGGCGTCGACGCAGAGGGGGCCACCACCAGCCTCGCCGCACCGCACCTTCAACGCCCCACGCAGAGCATCATCGACCCGCACCGCCCCGCGCCTCATCGGCCTCCATCCTCCGCGCGTCCTTCGCCTCCGCACCATCGCCGCCCGCCAGCGCACCTCACGCGGCGACCCCAACGGCCGCCGACCCGCCCCACAGCGACGAGCCCACCGCCGGGACGCCCACCTCCGCACGACGCCCACCACCGCACCACCAAAGTTTGGGCCCGGAAACCGTCGATCCCGCGCCCGGAGCACCGCACCGCGCGGAGGCACCGGTCGGAGAGGACGGCGCCTCCCAGCACCATGCCGGCAGGAGCTCCAACCACCAAACACCACCAAGCAGCCACCTCCGCATCACACGCCGACACCCCACCGTGCAACCATCTTCCCAGGGCCGCCGCCCCGGCGTCCTCGTACCCGGCCGGCACCACCGACGCCCACGGCCACCCGCCGACGCGCCCGCGCCCAGCAGAGGCGCCCAGGACGCGGCGCCGCCGCCCACCGCCAACCGGCCCTGGCGGACCCAGATGGGGCCCGCCCAAGCCCATCGGGCGCGCGAGCACGCCGAAGGGGCAGAAGAGGCGCCGCCGACGACACCCCGCCGCCCCAGGCCACACGCCGGCCACCCCCCCCGAGCCCGCCGGCCTCCGCCCGAGCCCGCCGGCTCGGCTTCCGCCTCCCTGACCGCCACCGCCCCCACGGGCCGGCCAACCACCCGACACGGACTGCCCCCCCGACCACCTTGGCAGCGACGGGGTGCCGCCACCGCCGCGGACGAAGGCCGCCGACGGCAGCGGCAGGGGGCGCTTGGCTAGGAGGGGCTGGCGGCGGCGCGGGGTGTCGCCCTGGCGTCGCCTGGGGGAGCGACGCGAGGGGAGGTCTGTGTGTGTGATTCTTGCCACAACAAACTTAACCGCGACGCACGAGAAAAGTTTTCGAGGTTAAGAATTCCAAAGCGGATGTCGGTCTTTCTGTGGTCTCTTTCTTCCCAGACTTTGGTTCTTTCTTTGAAACGGAGGCAAAGCTTTTGGCTCGATAATTAATTAAGATGAGTTAAGAGTTTATAGTACTACCTCCGATCCATATTAGTGGGCACAACTTTGTCTAGATACACATGTATCTAGTCTAAATACTTAACTAGATACATATGAATTTAGACAAATCTATTCCCACTAATATGGATCGGAGGGAGTACAAGGATACACACCGGCAGACCGACGCGGCATGTGAAAACACTCAAGTGTTTCGCGCCCGCAAGCCCCTAAAGGCCGGTGTTCTTTCTAATGGTCGAAACGATGATTCGCGTCCCCGATTCCCCTCACCCCGGAGAGGTTCGCGAGGCCGCGTCGTGCGGAGAGAAGCACGCTAGCGCCGCCTGAAGACTTCGTCCGCGACTCGTTTCTGGGCCGGCCCTCGCTTCCTCGCACGCAGAAGCGAGCCGGCGCCGCCACGCCCTGGCCGCGAGCCCCACCCGTCCCCCGGCCTCCCTGGAGCCTGGACCCCGTCTCTGCCTGTCCTCCGACGGTCCGCCTCCCTGTTCCGGCCTCCGTCCACGCGGTGTCGTCCGCCCTCCTGCGCCGGCCCGTCGCCCAGCTTGGCCGGCGGCCGCCTCCTGGCTCCTCTTCCTCCTGTTCTTCCGGCGCTCCTCCAGGCTCCAGTTCTCCGCCTCGGCCTCCCGATTGCCGCAGCCTACTGCTCTGCTCGACTGCTCGTTCCTGGCTTCCTCTTTTTTGTCAAACAGCTAGGTAATTTCTAAACTAAATCTGTTTGTCCGGATCCGCACTGGAAACAAGTTTATTCTACCAACATTATAGGATACTGCACAGAGGGGAAATAAAGTTCATACTTTATATATTATCCCTGTGCGAAATACTGTAGATTATTCCTGGAACAATAGTATCCTGTGTGTGATGTTATTTTGGTTCAAGATCTGCTACATTTTTCGTTCGGCACTACTGAAAAATCTGAGTAATTTTCGTTCAGGTAATATTGTGTGGAAATATTTGTGACCACTATAAGCAAACCAGTTTCCTGCACGAATTGGTTCAAGAATATATTGAGCTTAAATCAGCAAGAGAGCAGAGTAAAACTATTTTGAGCTTCAACTGCTTTTAAGCCTTTTAACTTTTACTGCCTTAGTCTGGGATGCTAGATTGTTTATCCAATTAGAATGCCACGGTTCTTGCTTGATAGTTTAGTCACTTGTCATACTACCTTAATCTTAATGGTTCGTGGTCTGTTTTATTTTTAGAACCTGGGTTGGTATTTTTTGTAGACTAAGGACATAAGCTATAACTATACATTTTAATTTCTTCAGGTTCTAACGTTCAGATTATTGTTACATTTAAACAGAGCACATTCACTTGTATCATGGCCAGTGATGAGGATGTGAAGCAGCGGCAGATAGTTGAAGACCGTGCAAGAAATATTAGCCACAATGTCCGGTGCACTGAATGTGGCAGCCAGTCCATTGAAGATTCACAAGCAGATGTCGCAGTTCTCCTTAGAAGGGTACATTTTCCTTGGATATAGGTTCCAGTGATTAGTTTGTTGACCATCTTGGTTCAGTTAGTTGTCAAACTTTTAGTCCAGAGCATCCAACCTTTGGTTTGTTGGTCTCTTGATCCAAACTAAACCCAACTAAGACTCAAAATTTATAACACTTGTAAACGAGGTAACAAACGTACTTGAAACCTTGTGATGATCAATAAAAAATTAGAGGACGACTTTGGGGAAACAGTTCTATATGCGCCTAAATTTGATCTTCAAACTGCTGCTATATGGTTATCACCGGTGAGCCTTGTTTATGACTTTTTTTGCGGGAGGCTTAATTTTGAATTTTAACATTCTCTTCATTTTTCTAATTATGATCTTAAAAATAATTATGAAAACAGTTTCTTTTTCTTTTTCTTTTTCTGTTTTGTTTTATTTTTCTTTTCTTATTGTTTTTTGTTCTTCTTTAAATTGTTTTTTGAAAATTGTTTAATTTTTGAAAATGGTTCCATTTTGAAAATGGTTCCAAATTAAAAAAAGGTTCCAAATTTAAAATGGTTCCATATTTAAAAATGGTTCCAAATATAAAATGGTTCTGAATTTAAAATGGTTCAAAATTTAAAAATTGTTCCAAATTTGAAAATGGTTCCAAATATAAAAATGGTTCCATTTTAAAAATGGTTCCAAATTTAAAAATGGTTCCAAGTTTGAAAATCGGTTCCATTTTTGAAAATGGTTCCATATTAAAAAATGGTTCCAATATAAAATGGTTCCGAATTTAAAATGGTTCCAATTTGAAAATGGTTCTAAATTTTAAAATGGTTCGATTTTGAAAATGGTTCCAAATTTTAAAATGGTTCCATTTTTTAAGTGGTTCTAAATTTTAAAATGGTTCCATTTTGAAATTGGTTCCAAATTTTAAAAATGGTTCCATATAATTCTAAATTTAAAAATTGTTCCATTTTGAAAATGGTTCCAAATTAAAAAATGGTTCCATTTTAAAAAGGTTCCAAATATAAAAATGGTTCCATTTTTTTTGAAATTTGTTCATTTTTTAAAATGGTTCCAATTTTCAAAATGGTTCCAATTTAAAAAATTGTTCCATTTTGAAAATGGTTCCAACTTAAAAATGGTGCCAAGTTAAAAATGGTTCCAAATTAAAAATGGTTCTAAATTAAAAATGGTTCCAAATTTGAAAATTGTTCATTTTTTAAAATGGTTACATTTTGAAAATTGTTCCAAATTAAAAATGGTTCTAAATTTTGAGAATGGTTCTATTTTTAAAATGGTTCTAAATTTCAAAATGGTTCCAAATTTAAAATTGTTCATTTTGAAAAACGGTTCCATTTTTGAAAATGGTTCCAAATTTAAATATGGTTCCAAATTAAAATTGGTTCCAAATTTAAAATGGTTCCATATTAAAAAATGGTTCAAATTTAAAATGGTTCCAAATTAAAAAATGGTTCCATTTTGAAAATGGTTCCGAATTTAAAATGGTTCCAAATTGAAAAATGGTTCCAAATTAAAAAATGGTTCCAAATTTAAAAATGGTTCCGAATTTAAAATGGTTCCATTTTGAAAATGGTCCCAAATATAAAAATGGTTCCATTTTGAAAATGATTCCAAATATAAAAATGGTTTCGAATTTAAAATAGTTCTGAATTTAAAATTGTTACAAATTTGAAAATGGTTCCGAATTTAAAGTGGTTCCAAATTAAAAATGGTTCCAAACTTGAAAAATATTCCATTTTCAAAATGGTTCCGAATTTAGAATGGTTCCAAATAAAAAATGGTTCCAAATTCGAAAATGGTTCCATTTTGAAAATGGTTCCAATTTGAGAATGGTTCCAAATTTAAAATGGTTCTATTTTAAAAATGGTTCCAAATTTAAAATGGTTCCATTTTGAAAACGGTTCCATTTTGAAAATGGTTCCAAATTTAAAATGGTTCCAAATAAAAAATGTTTCCAAATTCGTAAAATGGTTCCAAAATTGAAAATGATTCCAAATTTGAAAATGGTTCCAAATTGAAAATGGTTTCCAAATTTGAAATGATCCTAAATTTGCAAATGTTCCATTTTTTAAAATGGATCCGAATTTTAAAATGGTTTCAATTTTTAAAAATGGTTCCATTAGAAACATCTATATAGTTTCTGCTCAAAAACAAATTATACGTTGTTTTTAATGCTCAAGTTGTTTTGCTATCGAGCGCTATACTACAAATTTTTCGAAAATGGTTCCTTTTTGAAAATGTTTCCGAACCGAAAAAATGGTTTCTTTTTGAAAATGGTTCCGAACCGAAAAAATGGTTCTGATTTTTGAAATGGTTCCCGAATGAAAAAAATGGTTCAAAATGGTATCATTTTTTAAAATGGTTCCGAACCGAAAAAAATGGTTCCTTTTTGAAAATGGTCCCGAACCGAAAAAATGGTTCCGAACCGAAAAAATGGTCCTTTTTTAAAATGGTTCCGAATTTTGAAAATGGTTCCGAATGAAAAAAATGGTTCCTTTTTGAAAATGGTTCCGAACCGAAAAAATGGTTCCGATTTTTTGAAAATGGTTCCCGAATGAAAAAAATGGTTCCTTTTTGAAAATGGTTCCGAACCGAAAAAATGGTTCCAAACCGAAAAATTGGTTCCGATTTTTCGAAAATGGTTCCTTTTTTAAAATGGTTCCGAACCGAAATAATGGTTCCGATTTTTGAAAATGGTTCCAAACCGAAAAAATGGTTCCGATTTTTCGAAAATGGTTACTTTTTGAAAATGGTTCCTAATTTAAAAATGTTTCAAATTGAAAAATGGTTCCAAATTTTCAAATGGTTCCAAATTTGAAATTTTTTCATTTTGAAAATGTTCCAATATTAAAAATGGTTCCATTTTGAACGTAGACATATATCTGTTGAAACGAAAAAGTTATAACACGAAAGTTGTGTAAAACTGCAAGTTTCATCTACCCGTGAAAGGATTTTTCAAACTTTCGACTGAGTGTGACAAATTTAACAAAATTCATCTAAAAATATTGAAAACTTCAGTCCAAAATTAAGACGCTACATTTCACGAAACTCGAAACCAATCACGGGAATGGAACCTAATCGTGAACGTACACATATTTCGTGTATAAATTATTTTGAAATGAAATATATTTTTGTTCTATTTTTTTGTTCCAAAAAAGAGCACACTTAGTTTTATACCAGTCAGAGCGAACGCGTCAGCAAATATTCGGAAAAAACAGAGCGACGCAGTACGGTGCGAAGCAGAACGAGTCAGCAGGGAAGGAAGAAGTTAACGTGACGATGACATCGAGCTCAACAAACGAACGAGTCAGCGGGCGAACTCAACGAACGGCGCCGTAGCTTGTAAGCGGCGCCAACGGGCGCCAAAAAGGAGCTCCAACGGGCGCCAACGGGAGCGCCTACAGGTCGCGGTACGCGAAGGTAGCTTCGCGTCGCGTACCTCTGCCTTCGCTAGGACGCGCTAATGGGCCGTGGCCCAGTGACTGGTTCGTGCTGGTTCTGTTTCGCGACTGCTTCGACTGCTTCCTTTTTCGCGACTGCTTCGGTTTCGCGACTGCTTCGACTGCTTCCTTTTTCGCGAATGGTGCGCTGCTTCGGTTACTTATTTCAGAATCATATTAGAAAATGGAACCATTTTATAATTTGGAACCAATTTCAAATTTGGAAGCATTTCTTAAGATTTGGAACCATTTTTTCGCGGCTAACGCCTTTATTAAAATGGTTCCGAACTGAAAAAATGGTTCTTTTTTGAAAATGGTTCCGAACCGAAAAATGGTTCCGATTTTTGAAAATGTTTCCTTTTTGAAAATGGTTCCGAACCGGAAAAATGGTTCCTTTTTTAAAATGGTTCCGAACCGAAAAAATGGTTCCTTTTTTAAAATGGTTCCGAATTGAAAAAATGGTTCTTTTTTGAAAATGGTTCGAACCGAAAAAATGGTTCCGATTTTTTAAAATGGTTCCGAACGGAAAAAATGGTTCTTTTTTGAAAATGGTTCCGAACCGAAAAAATGGTTCTTTTTTGAAAATGGTTCCGAACCGAAAAAATGGTTCCGATTTTTGAAAATGGTTCCGAACCGAAAAATGGTTCCGATTTTTAATTTTGGAAACATTTTAAAAAATGGAACCATTTTTAAATTTCGGAACCATTTTCAAATTTTGGAACCATTTTTAAATTTCGGAACCGTTTTTAAATTTCAGAACCATTTAAAAAAATGAAAACATGTAATGAAGAAAGTACCTACTTTTAAATAGTGTAACCATTTTTAATGTTGGAACCATTTTTAAAATGGTTCCTTTATTAAAATGGTTCCGAAACGAAAAAATGGTTCTTTTTTGAAAATGGTTCCGAACCGAAAAAATTGTTCCGATTTTTGAAAATGGTTCCGAACCGAAAAATGGTTCCGATTTTTAATTTTGGAAACATTTTAAAAAATGGAACCATTTTTAAATTTCGGAACCATTTTCAAATTTTGGAACCATTTTAAAAAATGGAACCATTTTTAAATTTCGGAACCGTTTTTAAATTTCGGAACCATTTTTAAAAAATATGAAAACATGTAATGAAGAAAGTACCTACTTTTAAATAGTGTAACCATTTTTAATGTTGGAACCATTTTTAAAATGGTTCCTTTATTAAAATGGTTCCGAACTGAAAAAATGGTTCTTTTTTTAAAATGGTTCCGAACCGAAAAATGGTTCCGATTTTTGAAAATGGTTCCTTTTTGAAAATGGTTCCGAACCGGAAAAATGGTTCCTTTTTTAAAATGGTTCCGAACCGAAAAAGTGGTTCCTTTTTAAAATGGTTCCGAATTGAAAAAATGGTTCTTTTTTGAAAATGGTTCCGAACCGAAAAAATGGTTCCGATTTTTGAAAATGGTTCCGAACCGGAAAAATGGTTCCGAACGGAAAAAATGGTTCTTTTTTAAAATGGTTCCGAACCAAAAAAAATGGTTCCGAACAGAAAAAATGGTTCTTTTTTGAAAATGGTCCCGAACCGAAAAAATGGTTCCGATTTTTGAAAATGGTTCCGAACCGAAAAATGGTTCCGATTTTTGAAAATGTTTCCTTTTTGAAAATGGTTCCGAACCGGAAAAATGGTTCCTTTTTTAAAATGGTTCCGAACCGAAAAAATGGTTCCTTTTTTAAAATGGTTCCGAATTGAAAAAATTGTTCTTTTTTGAAAATGGTTCGAACCGAAAAAATGGTTCCGATTTTTTAAAATGGTTCCGAACGGAAAAAATGGTTCTTTTTTGAAAATGGTTCCGAACCAAAAAAATGGTTCCGAACCGAAAAATGGTTCCGATTTTTAATTTTGGAAACATTTTAAAAAATGGAACCATTTTTAAATTTCGGAACCATTTTCAAATTTTGGAACCATTTTTAAATTTCGGAACCGTTTTTAAATTTCGGAACCATAAAAAAAAAATGAAAACATGTAATGAAGAAAGTACCTACTTTTAAATAGTGTAACCATTTTTAATGTTGGAACCATTTTTAAAATGGTTCCTTTATTAAAATGGTTCCGAAACGAAAAAATGGTTCTTTTTTGAAAATGGTTCCGAACCGAAAAAATTGTTCCGATTTTTGAAAATGGTTCCGAACCGAAAAATGGTTCCAATTTTTAATTTTGGAATTTTTTTAAAAATGGAACCATTTTTAAATTTCGGAACCATTTTCAAATTTTGGAACCATTTTTAAATTTCGGAACCGTTTTTAAATTTCGGAACCATTTTTAAAAAATATGAAAACATGTAATGAAGAAAGTACCTAGTTTTAAATAGTGTAACCATTTTTAATGTTGGAACCATTTTTAAAATGGTTCCTTTATTAAAATGGTTCCGAACTGAAAAAAATGGTTCTTTTTTTAAAATGGTTCCGAACCGAAAAATGGTTCCGATTTTTGAAAATGGTTCCTTTTTGAAAATGGTTCCGAACCGGAAAAATGGTTCCTTTTTTAAAATGGTTCCGAACCGAAAAAGCGGTTCCTTTTTAAAAATGGTTCCGAATTGAAAAAATGGTTCTTTTTGAAAATGGTTCCGAACCGAAAAAATGGTTCCAATTTTTGAAAATGGTTCCGAACCGGAAAAATGGTTCCGAACGGAAAAAATGGTTCTTTTTTGAAAATGGTTCCGAACCAAAAAAAATGGTTCCGAACAGAAAAAATGGTTCTTTTTTGAAAATGGTCCCGAACCGAAAAAATGGTTCCGATTTTTGAAAATGGTTCCGAACCGAAAAATGGTTCCGATTTTTAATTTTGGAAACATTTTAAAAAATGGAACCATTTTTAAATTTCGGAACCATTTTCAAATTTTGGAACCATTTTAAAAAATGGAACCATTTTTAAATTTTGGAACCATTTTTAAATTTTGGAACCATTTTTTGTTTTGGAACCATTTTAAAATTTCGGAACCATTTTCAAAATTGAAACATTTTTTATTTCGAAACCATTTTCAAAATGGAACCATTTTAATTTCGGACCATTTCTAAAAATGGAACCATTTTTTAATTACGAACCATTTTGATAAAACGAAACCGTTTTCATTTTTTAAATATGAACAATTTTCAAAATGGAACCATTTTTAATTTCCATTCACTGACATTTTTTGTTCACTTTTAAAAATCGGAATCATTTTCAATTGAAATGCTGTTTGTTGACAAAAAAAAGACCTTTCTCACATTTTGAAAAATAAAGACCTTTCTCACATTTTGTAATGATAACAAAAAATGGAACGAGTGAATAAAACAAGTGCTAGCTTTGACAGTTTGTAATCAAATCTGAGAATGGAGATTAGTTCAGAATGTTTTTACTGAAAAAAATCAGTCATAGCATCTGAGACTACGAATAAGCTGTAAGGACCTTGCGGAAAAAGGTACAAATGAGCTTTATATCTTTTGTTCCAGGTTACACTCCGAATCAAAAATCTGTTCCAAGTGAAACATTGTTTTGTCTCTTCCGAAAGATATTGTCTCTTTGGTGTCTCACCGGGAAAAAGATGTCCATCTGGTTGGGGATCTGAAAAAGATAAGGGAAATTATTAAGTTAGAGTCAGTTTTGTTAGAATGTTCATCTTGAACAGCATGCCCCTGATATTGCCATTTTCAGTGTGATGGAACTTACTTTAAGATCTTATTAGTTTGCATAGCTAAATCATGTCCAGGAAGTGGAACATACCACTTTTGCTTCACAAAAACCACCGGTCCATGTTTGAACATGATCTGGACATCTTCTATTGCTAATCCAAAGCACCATCAGCACTAAATCGTGCTGAACACGTATCTAAACTCTGTGCACACTCATTTGAGGCACCACAGTGAGTAGATCATGTTCAACAGTCAAGTACATGGGCACAAAACCATCCAATAAATACATCTGAATAAAATAAGCAGTGCATAAGATTTAATCCTGCAATACCAGGGCATCTAATTATCTAAATACTCGTGGCAAACATCCACAACACCATCTAGATGAGTAAATCATCTAGAATCTATCTCAAGAACTAAAGACACCTAAAAACAGCAACTACAAGCAGTGTATCTGTTATTATTTAAAATACACACAAGAGTATGTACGCAAGTAATACCGCAGCAACACAATAGCTAGCACACTTCTGCACAGCACTTACATATATTCCAAATCGAATTCAACAGGATATAATCGAATTTTCAGTTAACAACTTTGGATACATTCAGTTTCGTCAGACTTAGAGCATCAATAACTACATATGCCAGTGATGATTGAATCATCCAAATAGAGACATCACTGCATTACAGAACTATAGGAGCACGATCACCATAGTTCATCGGCATGGCCGGTCACAGAAGTATGCTCACCTCAAATATTCTATAGTCGAGGCAGAGCTTGGAGGAGGTGACGTTGGGGTAGTACTCGAGGGAAACGACGCCGGGGTTGCAGTCGCGGCACTGCCATCCCGCCGGTGCCGGAGTCGTCGTAGCCGCAGCAGCAGCTACACCACCATGGTCAGGTCACACCGGACCAGACCGCGGAAGCAGCCGGAGGCGTGGTCGAGCAAGGGCTTGAGGGTGCTGGGGCCGACGGCCGGGAGCTCAAGGGAGTGGAGGATCCGTAGTCGTGGCAAGAGCCAACAGAGGCAGCGATGATGAGGAGCTGGCAGTGAAGATCGAGCAGAACCAGCAGGCGGCGAGGTTAGGGTTAGCCGGGTGTGCCCGAGAGGAAGGAGGCGTCACGGCGAGGAACCAGAGGTGGATACCTTGGCGGAGCAGCGCCAGAAGGTGGCGGCGTCGGAGACCGGAGCTGGTCGGAGCAGGGCGTGGCGGCAGTGGCGAATCGCCGGGCGGAGGCCGGAGCGACTAGGGGTCGCTGGGGCTAGCACGAGCGCGGCGGCGGCGTGGAATCGGTAGGCAGGAGGGAGCCGGAGCGGCATCAGCCGGCGGCGGAGCCGGGAATGGCCGGCGACGGCCGGGGCAGCCGGGCGGCTGCGCATCGCCCGGACGGGAACGAGAGAAACGAGGAAGGGGATCGAGCTGGGGGAGCGCCTATACCACGCGTGAAGCGATGGGACGAGCTAATGGGCCAGGCCCAGTGACTTCTTCGAAGGCGCAGCGCGCGACTGCTTCTTCGAAGGGGTACGCGACGCGAAGATAGCATCGCGGTACGCGATGTATAGGTTTTACCGGCGCCAACGGGCATTGTAGCTCGAAACCAGGAGATGCGGGTCACTTCTGTCGGGTAGGCCCAGCAAGCAGCTGGGCTCGGGGCCCCTCGGTCTTATCCCAGGGCCGGGCCCGAACGGGGCTCGTCCTTCCCCGGAAGCGAAGGCGCGGCATCTTCGCAACTCAACCCCGCGGATTCTTCCTTCCCCTGCTCTCCCCTTTCCAAGTTCGAACGAACGCAGCATCCATTTCTCCCCTTCCCCAAAACTAAATCCCCACCTCTCTCTCCCTCCCTTCCTCCCCACCGCACTGCAACCATCTCCACCAATCCCTCGCGCCCTCCGCACCCCGATCGACCTCCCTCCCGATTCCCCTCGACCCACACCAGCCAGCCCTAGCTCCGTCGCCTGCCCAATCAGATCCGGGGAGGGGCCGGACTGCCGCTGCGGGACTCGTCCAGGCGCGGGCGCCCTCCCGCGCCGAGGCCACGGGCCACTCCGGTATTGCTCCTTCCTAATCCTACCCCGTGCAAGCGCACTGGATGCGTCTCTCTTTTGCGTTTTGTTATTTGCTGCCTTATTATCGCCCGATTCCCGCCCGCCCGCGCGTGTGGTTCCGACTTCCGAGCTGGAACCTAGCTGAAATTTCCGAGGATAATACTATCAGTAGTGTTAGTGCTGCTAATTAGAGATTAACAAAACTAGTACAGGTTGTTTGTACGTGGATGGTGGAAAAGGAAATATATCGTGCAGTAACATTTAAGTTGTTCCTCGCATCCATCCGTCCAAGGGTTAATCCACTGCCTGTGCGCCAGCAATGTAACATAGTATATTATGCAGCACTTAAGGCTAGGCCGTTATGCCGTCTCATACCACCTATGCACGCTCAAGTTTGGGTATATTATATGCCCTAACTTTCCTTATATATAACATTGAGTTTGCATTAGAGTGGTTCTCTTAATGGTACATGCCCTAAACTTACCTTATATATGACGTTAGTTCATGAAGGCTGTGTGTGCGATACATTTTTTGTCTTGGAAATGTTGTTAGCCTTGCTGTTTAGCTTTCCTTTTTTGATTTTCCCTTTGCATTTTTCTTCCAAGAGCTAGCTGAAGCAAACCATCTAATCTCCAGTGAACTGTGTTTCAGGTGCTTCCAATGTCTTCCACAAGGAAAGTGAGGAATGTGAACAAGCGCTATGCCAAAATTAATGAGGATTGGAATGATAAGGATGCGGCTATTGTACATAAAAGTAAAGTGCGGGTAAGTGTCTGCACTCTGCAGTGTCTTGAGTTTTTTGAATCAGTGTTTTATCTGTCTAATTTTAGGAAGTAAAATGGTAGCAATGGCAGCTCAAGTGATTTGACTTTGACAAAAAACCAGCCTCTGGTTTTGTTGCGAAACTGTGTGCTAGTGCTGTCTGCCATATGCTTTTAGCGAGCACTACTTTTGTATGACATGAACAACTGTGGGATGTTATTGATTTGCCAGTAAGGCAGTAACATAGATGCTAAAGCACTTGCCTAATGAAACAATTATGATAACTTAAATGTGTATGTAAAAATATATTTTTCTGAATCAGCAAATAAGTATTTTCTTCTCACGAGAAGTTTTTTTTTTCTTATTGTGTAATATCCTTAACTGATGTTTGCTCACATGATATTGTTATGTGGTGTGGACTGTCAAGGATTAGTCAATTTCTCTAGACATCTTATATCTGTATGGGAAAAATTTCGAGAATGGGTTCTGGATTGCTAAATGCTAATGCAGCAATCCATTTATCTGTTTAGGGTTTAGCTCTACTGTGGTTTATCTACAATTACATTGTTGATCGTTGATTACATTTATTTGCAGAAGAAAAAGCTATCTGACCTGGGTTCTCAGTGGAGCAAAGATGAGCTGGAGCACTTCTATGGAGCTTATAGAAAATATGGAAAAGACTGGAGGAAGGTTTGATCTCTGCCTTCTTTATTGTGGAGGGGTGTTCCTTTTATTAAACAGTTACAAATTTGTTCTTTAGGTAACCATACTGTCAGACCCAGCTGGCTATTGGCTTCTTGTGGTCTTGCGTAGCTCACTGCTCTGACTACATGTTTGTTATTTTCAATTTTGTTAAATATAGGTGGCTTATATATAGGAAAAATAATCTTGGTAATCCATCAGATAATGCTGTCATATCAATGTACGCAGTCTATGAGAAGCTAATGCACCATATTTAACATAAATCATTGTCCAAGCAGAGTCCCAGCACTCTCCCACCTATCTAGAACAAGATGAAGCTCAGTGTACACTTATGGAGTACTTACATATTTTCCTAGATCCTTGCATTCCGTAAGGAAGTGCAACCATGTGAGTTTCAAGTAGCAGCACTGTGCTACCACTGTTGCATCTCCTCGTGACTGTAAAAGGTGGGTTTGTCACCCAAACGCCGGACTAAACTCAGTGCACACCAAACCCATCTTGGCCAGCTTCGGGCTTCCTGTCAAAACTCAAAACCCCACTCCAGTCAACCAATTTTTGGGTTAACTATGCCTCTGGTTCTCAGAGGCCACCTAGCCTGGCAAACTCAATACTCTCGCTTCCTCTAATCCCGCTGGTGGGCTGGGGCAGGTTGAATAACTATGCTATCTGGTTTGAGACCTTACTTTATATTACTGATCGTTCATCTGAACTTGCAGGTGGCTGGCGCCGTCCATGGTAGAACATCTGATATGGTGGAGGCTCTTTACAACATGAATAGGGTAAATCCCAGTCTTTTTGTAGGGTGGGTTGGTGTTTGTTCTGGAGTGTCTGCACTTGATTCCCCATCACACACCACCTTGTTTCAGCTTTCAATCCCGACTAGAAAAATGTGACATGAATTTGTTGTTATGATGCTGTTTCTTGTAGTTTTAGTGGGTTAATTTGAAAAACAATACTTGAAATTTCCACAGTATCAATTAATGTTGGTTGTTCCATGTACCAAGATCTTAGGATTCTGTCCAGTTGGTTTCCAACCCTATCTCCGTTATGCCCCTGTGTATGTGTGATAGAACGTTAGATATATTGTATAAGTAGCATAATTCATTTTGCATGTATGTGTCCTTCTTTTGCTGTTTTCTTAAGTTATTTTGTCGACGGTTATGCTGATAAATTGATCAATCTCTGCTGTATGTCTAGGCATATTTATCTCTTGCGGAGGGAAATGCTACTGCTGCAGGTTGATAGCGATGATGACAGATCACTATAATATTCTGGTAAAGTTAAACTTGAATGGCTATACTATTCAAGAGCTTCTGTAGTTCTTTCCACGGATACCTGACAATGTCGTGAAAGTTGAACAGGAATTCCATAAAGTACTGTACAAATGTTAGTTGATTCTTGATATATGCGAAAACTATATCAAGTACAGATTCTGAGAACAAGAACTATTTGTTGCATCCAGTAATAATGTAATGTAGTAGTATGAAATGCTTATGAGCTCCAACTATTAAGATTGTTATAGTCATTTGTGTTGACTACATTAAGCTATTTACTGATTTTCATTTTCATGCTGACATCTCCATTATCTGTCCTATCATTTATCGCAATATTCTTGAGGAATTACTTCAACATAGTCAAATGAAATGAATTTACCACTTATAAGATTACAACACATAGGTGTACTTGTGAAGTAGCAGAATGGTGGACCTAGCACTTATGTTGGCATATGTGCAGCCTTGGTTAACAGTTTAAAAAGTAGTCTGTCATTACGCTCTGCCATTTTATTGCGTTTAGCAAGAATGTTTGTAACTAAGGACATCTGCTTTGAACTGTAGGATGGAAGTAACAGTGATCGTGAGAGTAACGATTCACTGAAAATTTCTAGGAAGCCACAGAAGCGTGGGCGTGCAAAGCTTCTGTCTGTGTCGAAGACATCTGATACACGCTACCCTGATCTATTGCAATCGCAGCCTGCTTCATCGAGCTATGGATGCCTTTCTTTGTTGAAGAAGAAACGTTCAGGAGGTAATTTCAATATCAAAGTCTTAATGTGCTAGAAGAAAGTGAAAATTCAAGTATGCTTTGAATAGTACCGTAGCCTTTGTCCTTTAATTGTTTTAATCTTATAGTCGATTTCTACTCCAATTTAAAACCAATAGCTATTTAATGGTTGAAAATATGACCTCTGAAATTTGCTTCATGGCTGCACAGTATTAAGATCTTAACTGTTTAATCATAAAGCAATCTTACATTTTATAATTTCGTTGAACAAAGAAAATTAGGATTGAGTTCTTAAAACTTGTCTAGACTTGTTTGTAGGGAACAGGCCACGTGCTGTTGGAAAAAGGACTCCACGAGTGCCAGTTGCAAGCATGTACCACCGAGATGACAAGATAGGTCCAGCAAATAGACAAGCAAAACCAGATGCTACTAATGGTGATGATGAAGGTGCTCATGTAGCTGCTCTAGCTCTAGCAGAGGTCTGTCAAAGAGGAGGCTCACCTCAGGTTTCTCAAACACCTGGAAGATCGAGTGATCGTATGTTTCTGTCTCCTGTTAAAAGTGCTGACAGAAAAGTAAGAACCCAGAATTGATTTGTTTCTTTATCTCTAGCACACTCAACTTCCAAAGTAATTGCATGATCGAATGATGATCGAATGTGTATGATGCTTGCAGAATGCGGATTCAGAGATGGGAAGCTCAAAGATGCATGGATTTCAAGTAGAAGCTGATTATCCGGAAGGTAGCTTAGGAAGCAGGGAAGCAGAGACTGGTGACCATTCGAAAGATGATTTTTATTTTATGAATAATGAAGGTTCTGCACCTGGCAAGTCTAAGCAGAAATTAAAGAGGCCTCAGAGGAGAAGAAAGAAAGCTGCACACAAAACAGACGATCAATTCGAGGATGACAGAGAGGCTTGCAGTGGCACCGAAGAAGGGTACAGCGCCAGAAAGGCTAAATATGAATCAGAGGTGGACGCATTAGGAGTTAAAGCTTCATGGCCATCTAATAAATCACACAAAGAAGTCGCCAGCTATTTTTTGGCGGTATGTCTGATCTAGCAATATCTTTTATTTTTAGACACGTAATGGAATTATTGAAATATGACCATAGCATGTTCTCCTAGGCTTCTAGCACAGCTGAAACTATCAGTAAGGTGGTTTAATGAGTTGAGTCATCTTTTAAAAAGCTTACAGTGCAGTATTTCTCAACTATTGAATACATTGTAGACATATTCATTTATCGAATGACAATAGTATTCCAGCAGGAGGGACAATGGATTGAGCTTCTTTTATATGTATGTACAGTACATTATTTTCTTGATTGTGTGCTGAAACATATGTATGTCCTATGCTGTGATGGTCAACCATCAGTTTTATTTCCGAATATTTGTTGTCTTGTTGGGTTGTTGCATTTGTAAAATAAACTGTCAATCTCCCTGTGCTGCTATACAAACTTCGTGAGGAGGATCTACTGTTCTTTGTAATACAGTCTGTTCGGCTTTGCTTTGCGCCTATTATTTATTTATTGCGCAATGCTTCAAAGTAGTAAGGATAACTTGTTGAAATTCTTGCTTTCGTATCTATATAGCACAAACCTTTGGTCCTGATTGCCTAATTCACTTTGTTTGGCAGATGAAAGCTCAGCTCTGGATGCATTGCATACGTTAGCTGATATATCTGTGAATATTCTACAACCTTCTTCCAATGCTGAATCTGGTTAGTCTTATCTCATACTATGGTGCTAATTCAGAAGTGGCAAGCTGTATTTTCAGTATTTAATTTCCGCGCACCTCATTGAATCCGTTACCATGTAATAGTATTTACCTTTGTAATGATTATGTGGTGCGGTGGCGAAACCATACAATGGACAGCTTAGCAGTTTAGTACTTGAGTTCTTGCAATTGCTGTACAGTGGTGGAGTCAGAGCTGATTATCTGTGGGGTCCAGTATGTAGTTCAAATCTTGTGTGGAGTTTAATCTTAAAGGAGTTCTGCATAAAATCTTATACATGCAGAATTAAGTTTGATTGATATGCTAAGTTTGTAATGTTTTGTGTTTGACTGTGCTATTGATACTGCCCATACTTTTTTCCAGAATCATCAGCACACATTAAGGATGAAAGCAAAGACAACGAATCTGATGAGAAGCCTAGTGTTCCCGCAGCAGTACCATTTTTTGAGAAAAAAGATAACTCCAGAAAAACAAAGAAGATTAAAAGGCAGTCAGAACTTGCAAACATTGAGATGGTTACTAGGAAAAAAGCTAGAATTACTAAAGATCCACATCATGATGGAAGTGCTGTTTCTGAAGTAAAGCTGCTCGATTGTAAATGTGGTGTTAAAACAGAGAAAAAGAAAAGAAGTCTTCCACAGGAAAGGTACCTAAAAAATTGTTACCTTTGTGTTGAACATGTCACAAGCACATTATTGCTAGCTCTATACGTTGCTTATGATTTGCGTATTTGCTTTATGTTTAGATCTCCAAAGATGAAAAGATCGCACTAAAGGATATTGAGAAAACTGAGGTATGCAGTCCTTTTAGTCTTGCCTTTAATTTTGTTGCTCCTAGTAAACATTTTTCATCTAGTAAGAAGAACAAAATTAAGCTTTCATCCTTAATCTAAACCTCCATTTGGGACAACATACCTTCTCCCACTTGAGGAGACAATACTTTTTTGTTGTGTGGCCTCCTTGTTTTCTCCTTCTCTTGTCCATGTGGCATATTTTTTGAATTCAATGAATACAGCAAATGGGGAGACTACTATGACATACCAAACTTCTCCCACTTAATCTAAGCAACTCTTATTGCTGTTGCCAAAGTATTCTCCTTCCAAACTTCCTGGCCTTTTTGTAAGTTTCTCCTGGGTGACTACTACAGTACGTCACTCCCAAACACTCCAGAAGGGATGGTCAGCACCCAACATCAACACCTTGGCCTTTTGAATTTTTAAAACTTGATAGCCAAGTTGACATTTCCCTTTTCTCCCATGTTCTTAAATGGCACAACATAATTTTGCTTGTATCCTTTGCTAGGTTTCTGCTGAAGAAGGGAATGTGCTTCTAATAAGGGTAGGCATACTCGTGTTAGTCCAGTTTCAAAACAAAACAAGTCCAAAGCACAGGAAAGTTCTCCAGCACATGATGGTTTTGGAAAAGAAGCCATGGATATATGGACACAACACAAATGTAATAACTCAGCAATCTGATTCGACATCGAAGGCTAGAAGCCGGCGCAAACTAGGCATTTTGAAAGCACTTGCTCCAGAGTGTAAGCCTTCTGAGGGTGCTGATGATTCCTGCGATAATGCTGCCTACCCAGTGAATAACGTTGTCGAGCTAAAGGTTTGATGTTTTGTCAAGAAAAATTCTGATGAATTCATCTCATCATTTGCAAGGTATAGAAGTTACAACTTATATTACCCTGACCTTTGCAGGACAAGCTCACTCACTGCTTATCGTCACGTTTTCTTCGGAGATGGTGCATGTCCGAATGGTTCTATAGTGCAATTGATTACCCATGGTTTGCGAAGAGTGAATTTGTTGAGTACCTGAATCATGTTAAGCTGGGTCATGTGCCAGGCTGACTCGTGTTGAGTGGGGTGTTATAAGGAGGTCTGTCATCTTCAGTTGATGTTTTTGCTTTAGTTTCGTTTGTTCTCTGAGTCAACTTTTTTTGCAGTTCTCTTGGAAAGCCACGTCGATTGTCGAAGCAGTTTTTACACGAGGAGAGAGAGAAGCTTTCTCAGTATCGTGAGTCAGTCAGACAACACTATGCTGAACTCCAGTCTGGTGTTCGAGAAGGTCTACCGACTGATCTTGCTCGGCCTTTAGCAGTTGGACAGCGTGTTATAGCCTGTCATCCCAAAACAAGGGAACTTCATGATGGCAGTGTTTTGACTGTTGAACGTGATCGATGCCGGGTTCAATTTGATCGGTCGGAGCTGGGTGTTGAGTTTGTGATGGTAACCAATATCTATCTAATTTCTACTTTGATTATTTTGATGGCATGTTTTATTTTATGTCTTCTGGTTTAAAACATTTTCTGCCGGAGCTGGAGTCTATTCTGCAATGCATGATTTCAGTAACTGATTCTGTTCATTGTCCATGTGGATGAACCGAAAACTGCGAGAGTAACTAATGCTGAACTGAAAACTAGGATAAATATATTTTGTCTGGCTTTCGTTTCATGTTTTTCACCTTTACATTTGAGTATGCTTCGACCAAGTACACCCATGGCTTGCTTTAGAGCCTGGTTGGCATCACGTTTTGTGCTGTTAAATCTAATTTCTTTTGCTGGGAATCCTTAGCAGTTGCAAAGTAATGTCGTTTTGTACACTCAGATAGTCCCCCAAATACAATTTGATTTTTGTGCAGAAGTTCTACTGTGTATTATAATTGTAAATCTGAAAACTCTATACATGACAGGAGTATCTTTGTAGACAATAATCTACTGATATTTTCATATGTTCAATCTAAAATCATAAAAGGTTTATTGATCAAAGGTAGATTAGCTTGACCACACAAACTATAGGACGACTCCTGTTTTATTCTGGAGGGAGAACAGTATACATTTTGTGTTATACCTATTCATTTGTCTTATACCCGAGGAAGGGCATTCTTATGGATGAATTTTCTGAGTGGCTTAGTGCAAATGATTCTTTTTTATCTCTTTCAAATATAATAACAAATACTGATGTAAAGATGATATATTGCCATGTCAAATAGGTTTTGCTGTTACTCACCCAGAAAAGGTTGTTGAATGTTGAGGAACTTTTTTACTTTGCAGGATATTGATTGTATGCCACTAAACCCCTGGAAAATTTCCCCAATCTCTCAGACGGCAAAATATCGTGAATAAATACTACAGCAGCTTCTCAGAAGTAAAATTTGAGGATCGATCCAAAGAATATGGTGGTGGAGGTGCAGCAAGATTCATACCAAATGTGAGTTCTTACAGTGCTGATGCAACTTCCTTTGTACTTTCTAGTCACCAAATAAGTATTTTAATGAAGCAAGCTAAGGTGACAGTATATTTAGTGGGAGCTTTACAATGTATGATGTATGTACTCAATGTGTAATAACCTACTGTTTTTCATGTGGGATTTCTGCAACAGGGGACACATTTGATTCAGTTGCACACGCCAAAACTACAGTAAACGAGGCTACAGTTGCTGCACAACAGGCAATGTATAGCCAGCCATGCACACTGTCACAGCTACAGGAAAGAGAAGCAGATATAAGGGCTCTTGCTGAACTATCTCGTGCTCTTGATAAAAAGGCAAGTGCAACAGGCTTGGACCATGTGATTTGTTTTCTCTAGTGTTTGAAGATGAAAATGGAAACCATCTTTGTTTTTAGAAGTTTGAAGCCATAACCGAGGATTGAATTTAGACAAATCCATACGACCATACATGTTTGTTTTGGTTCCCACGTCAGGAATCATCGTAATACCTTATGTCGCCACAGTGCAATAAGAATTTATTGGATAAACATGCTTTGGGATTTTTACATGATCCAACTGCACAATAATATTTATGTATATAACCTATTTGATCTTTTGTAGGAAGCTTTGCTGGTAGAGTTGAGGCACATGAATGAAGAGGTCTCTGGAAAGCAGAAGGATGGGGAAACTATTAGAGATCTGGAGCACTTCAGGAAGCAATATGCCATGGTGCTTGTACAGCTAAGAGATTCCAATGATCATGTAATTCCCAGTTCTAAATGTCACTTGCAGTACTTTTGTGTGGATTTCACACTTACAAGATTCAACGTTATATTTTCATATTCAGGTGGCTTCGGCCTTGCTTTCTCTGCGGCAACGTAACACATTTCATGGGCATCCAACACAGTCATATCCTAAATGCACGGAAAATGGTGGAGCTTTGAACAGAACACCAGACGCAAGTAACATTTTTGGTTATATCAACCAGGAGTCTGGATCCCAAGTGATGGAAATTATTGAGACTTCGAGGGGCAGAGCTAAAACGATGGTTGATGTTGCCATTCAGGTTACATAGTCAGCATATTTTATTTCTATCAGTATGATGTTATATTATTCATACAGGAGTCCTTGATATTCTGAGTATATTTATGCCTTTACATACTTCAGATAATCACCATCCGCATCTGGTAGTACAGATCATTTCCACTGCATGGTAATAGTCAAAAGTATATATGTTGTCAGAATGCAGAAAGTGAACTCTTTTCAACCAGCTCATGAACCCTATAGTGCTCTTTGCTCTTCACCATATCATATGTATTAAAAAGATTTCAAACTGGTAATCTAACAATAAATACGAGTTAAAGATAAAACGTGTGAAACTAAAAGTGAATAAGCAGCAAAGAGAACCTAATTTTGTACCAACAATCATATATGTTCAGTTCAATCCTTGAGGGAACTAAATGTTCTAGAATTAGTTTGATTAATTACCAGTGCATGGTTCTTTGATCATTTCCGTTCTATTTTGTAATCAATTTTCTGTAGCTTTTGCACCCTCAGAATTATGTTTATTGTTGGTTACATGGAGCATTTAGCTTCTAGATTTTTTTATCTAAAGGATTGCCTATTTTATCTGTCCTTGTACTTCTTCTGGTGTTTGCTTTGTTTTTAATTTACGTGTCTGCTGTCTACCTTTTTTCTGTGTAACCAGGCAATGTGTAAAGTAAGTGACGGGGAGAATGCTTTTGCGAAAATAGGGGAAGCACTGGACAATCTGAATGTCCGTGGCACCGGCTCTGGTTCTAGCATACTGGGCATAAGCGGATACCTCCCGATTCGGGACAGGCGAATTCAGCCTGCCAAGATAATAACAGCACGTCTGGCCGCTTTGACCCCGCGACAACTAATATCTCCAGTCCAAGATTGCCAAACGGCCGTGATTCCGAAGCCCATTTTCCTTCGGAGTTGATCTCATCCTGTGTAGCTACCATCCTTATGATACAGGTAAACCATAGTACATATTCTTCAGCCATAATGTGTCTGGTGGTCTAATGGGTAAATCTCTTTTCAATGCATCAGAATTGCACAGAGAAGCAGTATCATCCTGCTGAAGTGGCACACATTCTCGATTCAGCGCTCTCGCGCCTACAACCGTGCAGCTCACAGAACGTCCCGATCTTCAGGGAGATGAGATGTGCATGGGTATCATCAAGAACCAAATGCTGGCGTTGATACCCACTCCTAGTGGCTAGCTTGTCATGGCTAACATTTTTCTGTGTTATACATATGTAGGGGGGGGGGGGGGGGGGTAGACAACAAACACGCTTATGCGGTGTGTATTATTAATCTTACAGCCTGTATAAGGTGTAACTTATTAGATATTGATATATATTTGTTGTATTCTATTAGTTAATCCATTTGACCGATGAAAACTGAAACTTACGTGTGTGTGCTCTCCATCAATCTGGTCTTGAAACTTGAAACAATCCTGAGGATCGGTGACAGCGTTGGAATGCAACTCAGTGAGTAGGGTTTTGCCGAAGATAAACCTGGAAATAGCCTGTTTTTGATAGCTGCCACCATAGACTTTGTTTACTTTCCCGATGGTATATGTTCTCATTGTATAGCTTGTATGGTTTTTGGATCCGTTTCCTTTATAAACTAGGTCAACTCTCTTCTATCTAATCGAGTGGTGGATATCGACCACCTTAAGCTAAAAAAATCACTCGACACACTTGTCATACGTGCTTATTTCAGATTGCACGTTAGGATTTTGCAATAACCTGATCAAGTGTAAACTTGTAAGCGTGCATGTCTGGCGTGGTATGTAACTATATTTGGCCATGGGAAGCCCGGTCGGCACGGCCTGAAATTCCAGGGCCTAGGCTTGTCCATGGCCAAAGCCTGGGCTTGAGATTTTAGCCCGAATGTCACATAGGGCCTTGCATATTGGCGTTTCAAGGAAAACCCGGTCTGGGCCTGAGATTTCGACCGTGGACTTTGTTAGGCCGACACATGGCCAGGTATGTAACCACTGAATAGCTAAAATTTTAAAAAGAAATTCTCGGTGGGTAAATTTTGTACCTGTCCAGTGTTGAAATTTGGGACTTTTTTGAGTCGATTGCAACAATATATTTGTTCACTGTTCAGTCACTACTCATGGGTTTATGATGAAACCCATCATTAGTTTATTCCCGTTTGAAAGAAAAATTCCGTAAACCAGCTTCAGTTTTTGGGCATGTATTCCACTCCATCTACTCCGGTTACATTCTTCATTGTTTTGCCTAGTCTCTCCTTCAAAATATCACATTGTCTTATCTTTGATAATTTTTTCCATGGAAACGGCTGATTCGGGCGTTATCACTTTTTTTTTTTTGAGAATCATTCGGGCGTTATCACTTGAGTGCGTCACCTAGCTAGAACCAATCAGCCCATTTTCGTACCATTCGGGCCTGTTTGGGGTCCGTAGGCTCTACATATATACACGAGGCAGCGCGAGAAACGAGTCCAGACGTTGGAGCCAAAAACCAGAGATCAGTCCACGAGGCCACCGCCGCCAGCAGCAGCAGCCGGTGGTGTTCCCGGCTTCGCCGTCCGTTGCGGGGGTTGGAGATGTGGCGGCTGAAGATCGGGGAGGGCGGGGGCGACCCGTGGCTGCGCACCAAGAACGCGCACGTGGGCCGCCAGGTCTGGGAGAGTTCGACCCCGACGCCGACGACCCGGACGCCCTCGCCGCCGTCGAAGCCGCCCGCCGGGAGTTCGCCGCGGGGCGCCACCGGCTCAAGCACAGCGCCGACCGCCTCATGCGCATCCAGGTAACCTCTGACTCACTCTCCGCTCCGCCGCCCTGCCCTGTCCAGGCTGTCCTGCATGCAACCATTTCGTATATTGTATTAACTTCGTGCAATTAATGTGGCGATTAATTAGGCAGCATGGCCCTCTTCCTCCACTCGTGGAAAGTTACTCGTAACAATTATGCATGCACTGTGAACATGACCTGGAAAACTTGCATACCGTGTGAAAGTGAAACACGAGCAGTGGCGGATTCAGGGTGGCCCAAGAGTGCGATTTTTCATAAAATTATTATTACTATTACTTTTTCTTTGATATATATGATATGTTTTTTTAGCAAAAAAATATATAGGATATGTTGAAAACTTGGTTTGTTGCGTGTATCTAAAAAAACACAAGTTTTGCTTCTATCCCCTAGAGTCATTTTCCTTTTCTTTGTTTAAAGGTTTACTAAACCCAAATAATTACCAAAGATATGTTTGGGACTGAACTAAGATCTAATGTTCATTTGTCGAGATAATTGCAAAAAATCACCACAATTTGGGCAACTGTTGCAAAAAAAAAAAACCACCTGAATTCATTTTTTTTTTGACAACCTGAATTCATTTTTTGGCAGAATGCCACCGAGTTGAGTCACAGTGTGGCGCAAAACAGTGATCAATCGGTAAACGCAGTTTGACACCTTTCCTGACCACTGGGACCCGCTATAAATCTTCACACTTTTGACTGAGCCGTTAATTAATACTCCCTCCGTTTTTTAATATAAGATGTTTTAGCTTTTGTCCACATACACATGCACACAAATGTATGTAGACAAATTTTTGTGTGCATGTTCACTCATTTTAGTATGCATATAGACCACATGTGTATCACCTAAAACATCTTATATTAAAAAACGGAGGGAGTATAAATGTAGGACGCTCCAGTAGAGGTCAACGCAAAATCATTCTCTCTCATGTGCATTACGTCAAGCACCTGTGCACCAGCCAGTCTGCCGGTGCGCTCGCAAGTGTACACTGTGTTGCCGCCGTCCTCCATGGCCGGAGCTGGTGAGAGCTCCGCGAGGAGGAGCCGGCAATTCGGCTCAGCCGCCGCAGGGCTTCGTCGCCGAGCGGGCGCCGTCGCCGCAGGGCTTCGTCTCTCCGAGCGGAACTTCCTCTCGCGGCATCTCAACGTGGGGACGGCGGGATCCGCGACGTGCACAGCCAGGAGTTGGGGCCGAGCACGAAGGAGCCCACGGTGTTGTCGCATCAAATCTAGGAGGAGGCGGATAAGGAGAAGAGGTGGCGGCTGCAGGGCCGCTGGTGGAGCTTGGCGGCGGTGCTGCCGGTGGAATCATGGTGGTGGTAGGCGTAAGTTTCTGTGCACAGGAGGTGTTTGAGACAATGCTCATGAGAGAATGTGGGTGAAGACGACGACATGTCTATTTTTACGGCTTGGTCAAACGGCGTCAGGATTTTGTGCCACGTCAGCAATTACAGCGGGTCCCACCAGTCAGAAAGTGTGTTAACGCTGCTAAACTGATGGATCAGTGTTTTGTGCCACACTATGACTCAAACCTGAATCCCGGTTGTCCGTTGCCCCAATTGTGGTAGTTTTTTGCAATTATCTCCACATTTGTCAGTGCTCCATTAGTAGTATTTAACAACAGGGCAGGCCAATGCTTTCGTTGGAGTGGTGAGATTTTTGTCGGGAGATATTTCCTTTTTTTCTACTACTTCAGTTCAACTTGCTACGGATTCAAGTACCGGCCTCGAGTCAGATATCTTCTCCGCACTATCCCTGATTGCCCAAATCATTTAGGCTTTTGTATGTGCTGCAGTTTGCAAAAGAAAATCCAGTTAAGTTGGATCTTCGTGCTATCAAACTGGAGGAGAATGAAGATGTCACAGAGGAAGCTGTGTCGACCTCTTTGAAAAAGGCGATCAGTAGATTTTCTACTCTCCAGGCACACGATGGACACTGGCCTGGGGATTATGGTGGTCCTATGTTCCTTATGCCAGGATTGGTACTTCCTTTGGCTCAACAGTTCATTTTTAAACTTTTGCATGTCAGATGTGAACTTACTCATTGTATTTTATCTTTTACTCAGCTTATAGCACTATATGTGACTGGAGCACTGAACACTGTCTTATCATCAGAACATCAGAAGGAGATCCGGCGATATCTCTATAATCATCAGGCAAGGATCCTGTTGCCAACTGTGCCATCTTACAATGGATGAAATCAGTAGTAACATTTTTGTGATTGTGTGTAGAATGATGATGGGGGTTGGGGACTGCACATTGAGGGTCCAAGCACCATGCTTGGCTCAGCCTTGACCTATGTTTCTTTGAGATTGCTTGGAGACGGACCTGATAGTGGAGATGGTGCTATGGCAAAGGTCGAAATTGGATTTTAGACCATGGGGCAGCAACTTATATAACATCATGGGGAAAGTTTTGGCTCGCGGTACAGAATTAACATCTTTTACTCCATATAATTACCGCTTCCATTTTGTTCAACCTGATTAAAGCCTAAAGATTTTTTGCTAATTTCCTAATGTATTTAAGGTACTTGGTGTATTTGATTGGTCTGGTAACAATCCACTAACACCAGAAATATGGATGTTGTCGTTTCGCCTGCCAGTTCACCCAGGTTTGTTTCGTGCTATCCTATCATTCTTCAGTGTTGCTAGGTTATGTCTTGCTGATGTGCTTGATGCTATTGTGCAGGTAGAATGTGGTGTCACTCCCGAATGGTGTATCTACCCATGTGCTACGTCTATGGAAAGAGGTTTGTCGGCCGAATTACACCACTTATATTGGAACTAAGAAATGAACTTTACAAAACCCCATACAGCGAGATTGATTGGGACAGTGCTCGCAATCTTTGTGCTAAGGTTTGCTTATCTCAGCCTTTCTTATTAACGTTGATATGTGTGAAGCAGTTTATCAAGACTATAATACAAGTTCTTATGAGGCCATGATGAGCTAGAATTAATGGAAAATCCCAAGTAGATTTTGTTGTGCCAATTCGATCCTCATCGAGTACAGAGTCTTTAAGAAGTCCCATACCAAAAGAACGAAGTCTGCCAAAGTTCCCCTTTAAGAATTCCCATTGCCCCAATACTAAGCTTACATAGCCATTATTGTTTGATAGCAATTTATGTCACGAATTGTGCCTGTTTGAATAATATAGTTTGAAAAAATACAGTTTGAGAGATAATCGTTGTAGCACTTGGTAGTTTAGGGCATCTCCAACGGCCCAGCGCATACCGGACACGAAATTGTCCGTTTTGGTCCGTTTGGGAAGGTTCGCGGACAAGATTGAGGCCCTGGTCTGTTTGGGGCGGGGGTGAACCTAATGTCCACTTAGGGCATCCTTTGATCATTGTCCAACAATGGCTCAAAGTGAATTTGGAGTCACACACCTCTTGGAGAACAATGTGGCATGCCAATGCTTGGAGAACAATGTCTCCCACCCCGATGCCACTCACCGGCCGGGCCTTGACATGATCATGGGCGGCTTGGAACTTGCTACACTCGCCTTGGACATGTGACCACCTCTTGGTAAGAGAGTTGTTATTTTGATCACACTAAATCTTGTAGGGCGGCAACTTCCTTTGCTCATGAAAATGCTTCCCCACCCCCCCTCCAAAATGCGGTCCCTTTCTGCTCGGCACCATTGATCGCAGATTGGCTAATTGTCATCCAAGACTCGCAAACAAGTTGGTCCTCCTTCTCCGTGTACGACACTGTCCTCTTGTTCTCAACCTTTAGGGTGGGTGAGTCGGGCGAGCTCGTAGTCGAATAATGGCTCTTCATCAATAGAAACCCCCTCGCCTTGAGTCTCGTCCTCGACCTCGGTCTCGTCCCCGCCCATGTCTTCGACCTGGCTTGAGTCTCGTCATCTTGATTGTCGTAGTGACCTCCCCCAAAGATCATGTCCTCCATGACACTATCGATGTCAAAGTAGGCCAGGTTGGACGGCGTCGTTGGTGGCATTTCCTCGAAATCAAGTACACGGGGTTAGGGAATGCTTGTCGAGGCAGACGACTCTGGCCTTACCTTGCTATGCACCAGGACGTAGTCGTCATTGGGAGTGACGTTGAGGTCGAGGGGAGGCACCACCGGGACCATTTGCACCGGTGATATCTGGGTTGACGTGTCCCGCGAACCGAGACGAGACGGTGCGCTTGCAGTCAGGATCAAGGCCGGCGATGCCGTCGAGAGACCGAGCGACGAGGATCGTGGACCAGGCTCGTTGCCGAGGCCACGACAGCGGTGACGAGGGTGACGCTCGCAAGTGTGGCGTCAAAGACCTCCCCCTTGAGCATGAGCACAGCTCGGGCGGCGGCCTGGGTGGCGATGATGTCCGCGCTGGCGCGGGCGTGAAGGGCGGCGGTCATTTCTGCCCCAGCCGATGCAGCCTTGGCGGCCTTTGCTTCAGCACGCTGTCTCGTCCTCTTCCTCCGGGCTGCCCTCTTGTCGGACTCGGGGAGCCGCTCCTTCGGCTTCACCATGGAGGCGGTGGCCGTCGGGTTTGGTAGGCCGGCGTCTTGCATCGGTGGCGGCGGCGCGGGCGGCGGCGGTCGCCGAAGGGTTTGGGGATTGGAAAGGGTGGGAAGTGGGGGCTTGTGTGGCTGTCGATTGGGCCCGGGACGGTCACGGGAGGACAAATACCGGACGCGGACATTGTCCGTTTCGCCCCAAACATGGACTAAACTTGGGCCAGGTTTGGGGCGAAACGGGCATGTCCGCCCTCGCCGGTCCGTTTGGGGTGGGCCTTTGGAGCCTGCCTCGTGTCCGTTCGGAAAAAATGGACACGGCCCGCCCGTTGCGGGGGCCGTTGGAGGTGCCCTTACTAGTCCTTGGTTTAAGCTTTAACTCCATCATGTGAAGATATAAGCTGCCTACAAGCTTCATGGGATTGCTGCGTATGGATTCTCAGCTCCATGCTTGTAAGTTACCGTACATTGCTTGGTGCAGGAGAAAGCATGATCTTACTGATCAGTTGATGACATAGACTACTTTGGATCTGTATGACTGATTAGTGATTAGCAAGCATATTCTATGTGAATAGGGTCAAAGTCTTTTTTGTTGCATAGTCATGACTCACATGCCAATACAGTAGGTGAAAATATCTCACAAGTTTTTCTGCAATTTTATAGAAGGCTACACTGCCCTATTTTTCTTGCTTTATCTGCATGGTGTCTATTTATAATCTATCTAAGATTGTTCTTTGAACACTTTTTGTTTGCTTTATTGTAGGAAGATCTGTACTATCCACATCCATTGATACAGGATATATTATGGGCCACCCTCCATAAATTTGTCGAACCAGTTATGATGCATTGGCCGGGGAACAAATTGAGGGCGAAAGCTTTGAACCATGTCATGCAGCATGTTCATTATGAAGATGAGAACACTCGATACATTTGTATTAGTCCTGTGAACAAGGTACACTGAAGAATATGATTGCTTGTTGATCCTCCTTTTTTCTGTCCTTTTCTTTCTTCAAGTATCAAGAAGATCATTGCATCTGTAAGAGGCAAAAGTATCATAATTTAAGTGCTTTGTTTTGTGGCATGCGTTTTTAATTTTCTGGTGTTGCCGGGCAGTTTTTCCAATTTCTACTGCACTGTACCTGCTCCGAAGCCTTATATGTGAACTGACCTATTTTGTCTAGAGCTTTCTACTTAACTATTGTTCAGCTATTCACCTAGTGTAACTACTGCCGCAAAATGAATAGCCATGATTACATCTTGTGAGTTATAGCATTTGGTTTTGAAACATGTACACTTATGGCATCACAAGGACGTGTAGACGCTGGATATCCTCCAATGCCAAGCTAATGCATGCTAGTGTAAAACCCTTACTGCTATAGTCCTCTCTAAAGCATATGTAAATGCCAAACAAGCACGGTTTGAATAATTTGTCAAGCTTGATACTACGAATTCCTATCCCTTTTCAGTTACACGATGTTAGCAAAACAAGAAACCTTTTTTGACGCCTTAATATGTAAGACAAGAAACCTTTTTTGACGCCTTAATATGTAAGACGGATTTCTTATTCATGTTGGGCCATATTCGCATTTTGTACTTGTTGGTTTCTCCATATCTTGTTTATTTAGTGGATAAAGGATTCTCAAATTTGATGATGTATTATTCTTGTCCGTAGATTATGAACTTGTATACCAGAAGTTTATACCTTAATGTCTAGATTAGTTCAATATTTCTCAGTTATTTATGCCATATTGTTAAACGGAGCATTGCAAATGTCTCTGTGCAGGTACTAAATATGCTTGCTTGTTGGATTGAAGATCCAAATTCGGAAGCATTCAAGCTCCATATTCCAAGAATCCATGATTACTTGTGGGTTGCTGAAGATGGCATGAAGATGCAGGTCATTACTATGCCCTAATGAGTTTTATTTACCTCTTTTTCTTTCCGTTTAGGCAGCCACTACAACAAGAAACTTACCGATATGTATGTTTTACTGTATTTAGATGGCACTAGAAAATCGTTTTATCATATTCAGTTTGTACCCACATTTGTGTTTATCTTAGCCCACCTTTAACAATGTATTTAACGTGGAGCATCCATCACTAGCTCCTTTCTTACTTTCACCATAAACATTCCAGTTTCTGTCCACTGTAGGGTTATAATGGCAGCCAGCTCTGGGACACAGCTTTCGCTGTCCAAGCTATTGCAGCTACTGGCCTCATTGATGAGTTTGCTCCCACTCTTAAGCTAGCACATAACTTCATTAAGAACTCTCAGGTACATGCTACATGCCTGTTTGTTTACGAGCCACCATTTAAGTAAACTTAGTATGGAGTACTTATCTTTTGCTCTTCTATGAAAGGTTCTTGACGACTGCCCTGGAGACCTGAGTTATTGGTACCGTCACATATCTAAAGGCACATGGTCTTTTTCTACTGCTGACCATGGTTGGCCTATATCAGATTGCACTGCAGAAGGACTAAAGGTGATTTAGGTTGTCAGTATTACCATTTACCAACAGTGAACTTCCTTTTGCAGTTCAAACTTTTCCCTTCGGCAATTAGGAACGTTTTTTGTTCCACCATATGAAAGCTCTCTGTCATGCATAAGAATCATTTTAGCTCTCAGGTGTAGACGGTTTAGTTCTGTTCCTTGACTTTTATAGGCTGGTATGCTTTACATATACCGTCAAGTGTCAACTGTCAATTTCATCAGCACAACCATTTTGGAACTTTTATTCTTCCACCATAAGGAAGCTCTCTGACATGCATGCATAAGAATCATTGTAGCTCTCAGGTGTAAAAGGTTTCGTTCTGCTCCTTGGCCTTTATGTGCTGGTATTTTTTACATACAGTGTCAACTGTCAAGAAGCATAACTATCTTGAAATATTTTGCCAGTTGATATTTTCTTTTTCTTTCAGGCCGCATTATTGCTATCAAAGATTTCTCCAGAAATTGTTGGCGAACCAGTCGAAGTTAACAGACTCTATGATGCTGTCAATTGTCTAATGTCTTGGATGGTAAACATTTTAAACTTTTTGGTTGCGTTGTAAGTATCTTATCATTTTGCATCCACAAGAGGGCTCATGTAAATATCTCGTCTCATGTGAGTACTCAACCTTCGAATATGAAATGGCAAAGCTTTTAAAATTTTATAAAGCAGCTCCATGTTCCAAGAATCTATGATCTCATAGCGTAATTTTATCAGCAAGTGCTTTTATGCCTTCAGGACAAGTACTGGTAACTGGTAAGATGTTTTTTCATATTGAGTAGTGTTTCTATGCTCTTTCAACAGAACGATGTACATACCATAAAGCAACACCGCTACTAGTAGAGTAGTGCTGTTTTGCTAAACAGCAGGCTATAGTGGAACCGTGGAGTAATCGGTAGTTGCAAATCAGATCACTAGCTTTGAAATTTTGTTTTAAATTATTGATTACTCCACCAGACTTTGGCCTGGGACAACATATATAAATCTTCTGTGAACAAGACTCCTTGAAGAGCCACAAAATATATTTTGAACTCTACAAAGTTTTGTTGCCATAGTTCTCCTCTCTACATTTATATGTTTTGCTTACATATACTGCATGCAATCTTCTGTCAGAGGAGCATGCCTAATAAATTTATTTTACTTTCACAGAATGATAATGGTGGCTTTGCATCATATGAGCTCACGAGGTCTTATGCTTGGCTAGAGGTAAGTTGAACTTTTTCGAGGACCATGCCTCCATGTGCGTGCCTGTGCTGCCATTCGAACTAGTTGTGCGCTTTTTGGTTCCTAATTTGAATTATGGAATACAAGTCAAAAGAAGGCAGGCACTTCTGTTAACAATTCATGTTGAATTAATACAAGTTTGCTGGACATTTTTTCTAGAATACATATCTCATATCATAGAAGGAATGCAAGATGGCAAGTTTTTACAACGCTGTCAAGGACGGCTAAGCGCTGCAACAAGGGGTAGCAGCTCCCCTAAAAACAAAAGCCTACTCTCCTACAGTCCACCTCTCCGGCATTGGCAGGGGAAAGCCAAACGCCTCACCGCGGAAGAGCTCCGCTCTCTTCCAGGCCTTGTATTCGGCTCGAATCTTCATCTTGACCACCCTTTTTAGATAATAGGCTTTTGGCCTGATTTTAAATTAATAAAGCCCTGCAAACATAAAGGTTCACGATCCACAACATACTGCTGAGGTTACCAGCTTACAGATAGCATAAGTAGGATAGAATAAGTTTTTAGGCCACAAACGGCTTAGCATAGGTTCAACATGAACCGCGACAACTTAGAACAACTTAAGGGACAAAAGTTCTTTTGGAGTAGGTAGCACAAGTAGAGTCTTGACCAGCTGTAGCATTTCTTCAATTTCCGCCTGATCCTTATTTTTGCCAGTGGGCGCCAGTGCTGTATGAAAAGGTATATTTTGAAGGTATAGTTAGCAGGTTATTTGGGGAAAATCGCTTCTATGGAGAATTTGTTTCTAGTTTGCCAAAGAGACCAACTTTTTGCAACAAAGAGAAGCCAAACAAATCTCCTAACTTTCCTATATAAAAAAAGCCAAATGCCAAAGAAATGTTCAAAGATGTTGGGTTCCACTGAACTCCAAGCATCTGTCGAACCCCACTCCACATAAATTTTGCCAGAATGCAATTTAAAAAAAGATGTGATTTGCGCCTGCTGATAAACTACATAGGGCACAAAGGCCATGGAGGATCCATGCCTATGGTTTAGCTGAGCTTTCGTTGGAAGTCTCTCCAGAGCCAGTTGCCAAGTAAAAATCTTGATCTTTAGAGGGATGTTGGCTTTCCATATAGCTTTCGCAAACAGCCAAGTGTCGCACTGACAGAGCTTGGCATATAGTGATTTAGTTTAGAAGGATCCAGAAGGTTCTAAGGCCCATGACACTGTGTCCAGATCATCATTTGGGTCTCTGTCTTCAATTTCTTCCGAGAGCGAACCCCACTGGGCTAACTCCTCTGGTCCAAATGTTCTTCTGAATCTCAGCAGCCAACCTTCACCATTGTGAGCTTGAGCTACTAATAGGTTGGGATTGGTACATATGTCAAACAAACGTGGGAATCTCTGCTTGAGAGAGGAAGGACCTGACCACCAATCCGACCAAAACAAGATTTTCCTACCATGAATTTGGCTCCTAGTTTAAATGATCCTTTACTTTATGGAGGGCATACTATAATTGCTACCCACCCACTAGTGTGGAAGCAAAAATGTTATCTCCCCCTTGGTATTTTGCTAGAATGATGCGAGCCCACAGGCCTGATTACCTTCCCCCGTCAGCAGTTTCCAAATCCATTTTACCATTAAGGCAATATTCATGAGTTTAGAGTTGGATATTCCCAGGCCACCCAGGTCTTTGGGTCTGCAAATAGCTCTCCAGTTTAGCTAGCGATGTTTTCTTTTTTCTCCCACGCCTCCCGAAAGAATCTAGCCAGGTGTTTGTCAAAGCCTGCATGGGTGCCATCTGCCAGCAAATAGAGACTCATTGTGTAAGATGGAAAGGCTAGATAGGAGGTGGTGGTCAGGGTAAGACGAGCCATTGAGGACATTAATCTCCCTTGCCATGGGTCAACTCTATGCCTCACATGACCTACCAGGCTTTCAAAATAACTAATGTTTAGCTTCCTATTTGCTATGGGAAGTCCAAGATATGTAAATGGGAAAGCACCCACTTTACAGTTAAGGAGGTTGGCGATCGTTGCTTGTTCCTGGAGGGGCACCTCCGTTACAATTACCTCACTCTTGTGGTAATTGATCTTAAGGCCAGAGAGAATTTCAAAGCAGATCAGGATGAATTTGAGGTTTGCTAGGCTGAGGTCATCTTTTTGGATCATCAAAATAGTGGCATCAGCGTATTGGAGGTGGAACACTCCACCTGGAATTAGCTGTGGCACTACCCCCATTGATATCTCCTGCTTGGTTGGCCTTATCAAGAAGGATGGCTAGTGCATCTGCTATGTAATAAAACAGGAGGGGAGATATTTGGTCACCTTGTCTCACACCCCTTTTGGTTCTGAAGTATGGGCCCACCTCGCCACTGCTTCGTGGTTGGTGGTTTTTAACTCATGAATAATCTCGTGTAAGGCCAGAGCACCATCTTGGATGTATCTCCCTGAGAGGGAGGGAGGGAGGCGCAAATGCCTTGAAGATTAGCTTAAAGATTACGTTGATCAAAGCAATGGGTCTGAATTGCTTGATTGAATCTGCTCCTGGGACTTTGGGAATCAGCGAGAGGACCCCAAAGTTTAAGCGGGAGATGTCCAGCATGCCTAACGCAAAACCATTGAGGATATGCAACACCAAGTTTTTAAGCATTGGCCAGAATGCTTTAAAGAAAATGACTCAGAAACCGTCCGGGCCAGGAGCAGTATCCGTCTTGGTATCTTGTAGGGCTGCATCTAATTCCTCTGGAAGAAAGTACAGAGCCAACGCCTGGTTGTCCTGCTTAGAGACCCTCCCCGAGGATGACCAGTAGTTGAGGGCTAGACTCAACAATTTTGGTTCTTCAGGACCATACAGCTATGTGTAGAAAGCGTATATGTGATCTTGCATTTCAGATTTGGAGCTAATCGGGCCAACAGAGGTTTGTAGCGATACAATGTTGCATTTCCTTCATCTGCCATTAGCTATTGCATGGAAATACGCTGTATTAGCGTCTCCTTGTAGCACCCAGTTAATACGCCCTCTCTGGGAGTAGTATTCCTCCTCTCTTGCGTAAATTTGGATCAGTTGATCTTCCAAATGACATCAAGGGGCCCAACCCTCCTCATATAGGTCGTTATTATCAGCGCAAGAGTCCAACACTTGGATTTTAGCTAGGACGTCGGATTTCTGGAGTTTGGCACCACGGCCCAAGTTCGCCCCAGCCCTTGAGGTGTTGGCGTAGGCCCACAGATAATTGATTCCACAGATCAATTGGGCCCCGACTGTGTTTTGGGAGATTAAGCAGGCGCATCCACACTGTCCGCGCCATTTCTCTGAAGCCTGTTGTCTCCAGCAAGCCAGACTCAAAGATGAAGCGATTGGATTTGACTGGTAAAGAGTCCCCCGTGGAGAGGAGCAGGGGTGTATGGTCTGACTCGATGCTTGTTTCAGCGGTTAGGGTTGTCAAAGGAAAGATTGCCTCCCAGGAGATCTAGATCAATACCCTATCAAGGACACTTCTTACCGGGTTAAGTTGTTTATTAGACCATGTGTATCTTGCCCCAGAGCGATTAATTTCTCGCAAGCCACGACTGACTATGAAGTCATTAATATTTACTCTTGGCCAATTTATATTTCTGTTATTTTTATCCTCATTGCCTCTAATGAGGTTAAAATCTCCTGGAACCAACACGGGAAGTGCAGTGGATGTTAATTTTGTATCAAGCTCCTCAAGGAAGGTCAAAGAACGTGCGTGATCAGCAGGTCCATATACCCCAATGAATTTGAATTCGAATTTGGAGGCACTATGGAACACTGCTGCGCTGATAAAGAACTCTCCTTTATCAATAGCTCCCACTTCTGGCGAGCTTTCTCTGATGCTAATCAGGATTCCTCCTGAGCGCCCTACTGCAGGTATGCATGACCAGAAAAAACAAAGTCGTTGCCTACTAGGTCTTGTAGTTCTGTCAGCGAAAAATCTTGTTTAATGGTTTCTTGAAGATAGAGGATATCAATTTTAACTCTTTTTAGGTATTCCTTGAGTTAGGTTCACCAACCTTTTCGTCCAAAACCCCTTAGGTTCCATATAAGCCATCGCATTATTCTTTGTGGGTTTGCACTCTGCTTGGAGAGCCGGGGTGTCTTCAGTCTTCACTACCCTCGCTGAAGGTTCTGCTCCTTCGAACACTACATCGTTTCGGTGGCGCCAGATGCACCACAGAACCAGCGTGATGGCCGTCCACATGTTTCTCACCTCGCGGCGAGTGGCCGTTTGGCTTGCCCACAAATCTATCAATGGCATATCCACTTCCGGCATCCACTCGAGTTCCCCCAATGAGCCAACACAAAAGCCCAAACTTCGCAAGCAAGAACACACCCCACCAAGTGGTGTTGCAACGTCTCTTGTTCTTGATCACAAAAAGGGCATACCGCCGGGTGCGGGAGCTCTCTCCTCCTAAAGAGGTCAGCTGTCCAACACCTTGGCTGCTAGCCAAGCGAAGAAGCGACAACTTAGCGGAGCTCTTGGTAGCCAAATCTGATCCACACCTTCCACCCTTATCATAGGGGCAAATAATGCTCTATAAGCCGAACGGGCCGAGAATTGCCCATCTCTCTCCCATGTCCAAACATGAGAGTCCGCCACTGCCGGGTCAGGCTACACTCCCAGAAGTCTCTCCCATAGAAAGAAGAAATCTGCCAGTGCCTGGCTCGTCAGGTCTGTTCCGCAGTCCGAGAGCCATGCCCCCTGGAGACCCTCTGACTGTACGAGTCAAGAGGTTCCTCCTGGCAACTTTGGCCCAGAAATTCGGGGCCATTTCCACTATTCTCTGCCCATCAAACCATCTATCCGCCCGGAAGAGAGCTGACTCACTGTTGCCAATGTCCGTGCGTATGGCCGCCTCATACAACGCCCTAGACTGCCACGTTACCTGGATGTTTAGCTTCCCCCAGGGCTTCCTTTGAGGCGTCCACCTTCTTCAGACACAGCCACCTGGCCCTCAAGGCCAAGTTCATCAGTCTCAAATTCTGAATTCCGAGTCCTCTGCAGTCTTTGGGAGACGCCACCTTATTCCATGCCACAAGACACAAGCTGCAGCCTTATCCACAACCGGCTGCAGCTGCGCTGCTGATGCCTTGCACAGCCCTAGTGGAAGCCCCAGGTAAGTGACTGGGAAGCCCTTGATCTCGCACTGCAGACCCTGCTGCACTAGTGCCTGCTGCTCCGGTCCACATCGAATGAGGTGAGCTGCACATTTGTTGAGATTTATGCGCAGGCCCGAGGCCTCACCAAAGTGATCCGCACAGTTTGCTGGACTCTTTGGTTCAATGTTTGCTTTGTTTGAAACGTGAAACTAAGCATGCGTAATATCGTCTTATATTTTCATTTACAAACATTCATCCATCTGATTGTCCAATATGTTTTACCTATATTGATATGCTTTATAAACTCCTCAGCTTATCAACCCTGCTGAGACCTTCGGGGACTGTATGATTGATTACCCGTAAGATACAATAACCCTTTTATCGTTGGTTCTTATGCTGCTTTCACACATAAGATAAACTGAAAAGAGTGTTAACACTCGATTGGTGGCAGGTACGTAGAATGTACTTCAGCAGCAATTCAGGCTCTGGCATCATTTAAAAAGCTCTATCCTGGGCACCGCAGTAAAGATGTAGATAACTGTATCAACAATGCTGCTAACTACATAGAGAGTATTCAAAGAAGCGACGGTTCATGGTTAGTTTTCACACTTCATGCGAAAGAATACAAGTACAACATGCATATAACATTCTGTATTGTTCTCTATATATTTTTCTGTAGGTATGGCTCCTGGGCTGTTTGTTTCACCTACGGCACATGGTTTGGAGTGAAGGGATTAGTTGCTGCTGGTAGGACATTCAAGAGTAGTCCTGCAATCAGGAAGGCATGTGACTTTCTGATGTTAAAAGAGCTTCCTTTTGGTGGCTGGGGAGAAAGTTACTTGTCATGTCAAGATCAGGTAGATTCATTTTTATCCTGTTTGTGGATATTATTCAATCTTGTTTACTGGAGTACATTGATATATTCCAATTTTCATCATCGTGTGGATTTTAAGTTTGTCTATTATAATTTATGTTCCTACAGTTTACAGTTATGTATGACTGAAGGAAACGGGCATCAACTCAAGATTTCCTTTTTCCCACATTCACCTTTAACAACTTCATGCCTGTACATGATCTGCACAATAAACATCACTTTAGAAATGATCAGTTAGTAGTTAAAGTTTTGTCTTCATGCTCGTGATTCTTGGGTCCACAGTCTTCCTGGGATCATAAGAAACGTTGTTACAACCTATAATCATCTTTTGACTTGCATTCAATTAGGTTTACACCAATCTTGAAGGCAAGCATGCTCATGCAGTCAACACTGGTTGGGCCATGCTGACCCTAATTGACGCAGGACAGGTGCCTTTACAGTTACCTTGCTGATTGTGATACCGTACCATAAACTGTTGATTAACTTAAGTCTCGGTTGGGTACAGGCTGAGAGAGATCCAACACCTCTGCATCGAGCAGCGAAGGTTTTGATCAACTCACAAACGGAGGATGGGGAATTTCCTCAACAAGTAAGTCATAAACGCTTTACATCTCATGGATTCTCACTGTAAAATTTCGCTCTACATACAAAAGAAAAGGTTTCTGTAAACAGAAATGCGCATGAGAACACGTTCTATGAAGTTGGACGTGACAAACCAAAACAGCAAAACCTAGTTACTGACCGACCAGAGAAAACCATATATGTTGCATGAAAATTTCTGTCCAAAATTAGCAGAACTTTGATAGTAGGGGACATAAACTGATTTTGTTTGCTGTGCTTAATAGGAGATCATGGGAGTCTTCAACAAGAACTGCATGATCAGTTACTCCCAGTACAGGGACATCTTCCCTATCTGGGCACTTGGAGAGTATCGTTGCCGAGTCTTGGCTGCGGCCAAGAAATAGTAGGACATTTCTTGGGCCAGAGCATATGGCTATGTGCATCCAATCTTTGTCTTTCTGTTTGTTTTGGGGTGCACATGCTGCTGGAACAGTGTACTTCTGTAATAATGTAGCTATGTTCAGGTTAGATCTAGTAGCCCCTTTGTTGGAGAAGTAGAGAACATCCGAATCTGGTGAAGGTTGCTTCATCTGAAGGGGATATGTATGTATACTGCCTGTGCATGGCCTCGGGTTTCTTGGCGCAGTTTGTGTCCAGTTGATCCAAGAAAGTTTGTACATCTGAATCCGGTGAAAGTTACTGCATCAGAGGGGTATGTATGCATGCTGCATGTCAATGGCATCAGGTTTCTTGTCACAGTTGGTGTCCTGTTAAACCAAGACTATGTGCATCTTTATGATATTTTACAACTTTAGTTAGAAGCAGGCGCATCTTTATGATAAACCTGGAAATAGCCTGTTTTTGGTGTTTTGTTTTGAATGGGAGCCACCTCAGGCTCGTTTTCTTTCCTGGCGGTCTGCGTGTCATTGATGAGCATCTATATGTCTGCGATCACTCTGCACACTTGGCACATGTGCACATTTCAGATTGCACACTAGGATTTTGCTGTCTGGTGTGTGCTATGCAACGACTGACGTCTGAATAAAGGACAATATATGTTATAGCACACACATTACGAAGAAAAATCTCGATAGGTAAATTTTGTACCCATAGTCTGGAAATTTCGGTGATTACACTACGTACGTGCATGGTATGGTACTGCTCGTCTGAACTGAAGGTGGTCGATTGAAACCGGAGTACTATTCATGGATTTATGATGAAATCCGGCTAACATCATGGGTTTTTATTCTTGTTCGAAAGCAAAAATCGTATATTTTGGTATAGCCGACTCACCAAAATAGGAAACAAAACCCTCTGAAAATACTAGAATAGCAACTGGGCGAACTTGCGTCTGCCAAACAACCAGGCGTTCTCAAGTTCGCCTAAGTTGTATCGGCACGACTTGTGCTCGATCAGGCGGACCCCCTCGCCGTCGCCGTCGTCCACCACCTCTACGCCGGTGAGCATGGCGAAGAGGCGAGGAGGCCTTGGGCGCTCGCGAGCGCGAGGATGCTTACGGCGGTTGCTGTGGAAGTAGACGCATGGGCAGTGCCCGCGTGGCTGCCGTGGGTGAGGAACCTCAAACAGCCTGCCAACACAGAGCCGGCCGTCGCCAAGCACCGCGACCTCCGATTCCACCGCGGTCCCGCCGACGATGCCTGGCATATCCCCCCACGTTAGGCGCGACGTCGGCCCCCCGTCGGCGCGCAGGTCCCACGCTTCGAGGACGGTGCCGGCCGAGAAGCCGAACCAGAGGCCGCCCTGCTCCGATGCGCGCCCCACGAACGGCAGCGGCCAGTCGCCGGCCTTGCTCCACTCGCCTCTCACCGTGTCGTCCTTGCTCCACGAGAGTCTCGCCGTGTCCAGGGCGAGCGTTCCGTGGCGTCCCGTGGAGACCCAGATGCTCGACTCGCCGACGGCTGCGTAGGCCCTGAGTTCGGACTTCCAGTCCATCCTCTCCTGGGGCGCCGGCAACAAGTGTTGCCAAGAGTATTGGCCTGCCCCGTGGCAATGGGGAATAAGTGCATTGACGGTTGTCGCATATCTGTCGACGTGGGAGCGGTCGGGCTGACGCACATCTTCCATGAAGTACATGCTCTCGCCGACGGCGACCCACAAGGGATTGATCTTGGTGCAGCGCGGGCTGGGAAGCACGTGGAAGGTGCGCGAGCCGTCGTCGTAGAGTACGGCGCTGCCAAAGGGTGTTGCATACTCCTCATTCTTTTCTTTGCATAAACCAAAGGGCTTATACTGGTCGGCGAAGACGAGGATCTTGTCCTTGTCTCGGCCGAGGAGCGCGAAGTGCGCCGCAGAGTAGGAGAGGAAGGTCGTGGTGGGCGGAGGCAGGCGAGCGTCCTCCACCACCCTCGCCTTCGCCGCCGCCTTCGATGTTGCCGCCGCGGCCGCGCGCTCGGGCGAATCCTTGGGGTAGAAAAGGCGGGACGGGTTGATGCGGCGCAGCGTGCACGAGCCGCCCCCGCTGGCGGCTTCGACGATCATGTACAGGAATCGCCGGTTCATCGTCGTCTCTTGGTGCGGTCCTCTCGATCGGTCCTCTCTTGTTTTTCTCTGAACTCCCTACTCGTAGATTTGCTTTCTCCTAACGATTGCTAGGGTTTATGCGTTTACCAACCGTCTACAAGTCTCCCTAGGAAAAAAAGAACAAGTCAACAATGTACTCCTATAATCCTATCTCTATCTCTTCTCTATCTATTATATTATTTATTTATATATTATATTATATTATATCTAAAAAGCACGAAGTGTCCTTCGTCAAGCCTCTCGCTTTGTTTTTTTTTCTCCATGCATGTTTCCTTCGTCAAGCCTCACAGTTTTTTTCCGCTCTGGCCAAATCAAATCTCACTAAGGAAACTATTTACGGTAATGCATCAATCATCATTTATTACACGCGTCAGCCAAATCTCCCTAATCTAGCTAATCAGCAGTAAAACGTACATGTCAATCAAAGGATTGCATTGAGCGAAACCTACCAAAACTGTCTGTAATTATTAAATGTCACTAATTATTATTAAACTGACATGAATATTGACATGCTCATTTCTCTTGTACCGGTAGCTTCTTGGCAGCCACATTTCGACCACCACGCGGTGTTGTGGCCATGGATATGGACCATGGTGAGAGGGAGCCGGCGCTCGGACGCTTCACCTTTTTTTCTGCGCGCTGAAGCAATTGTACGTAGCGCAGTCCAATCCAGGCGAGAAAAAAAATCCTTAAGTGCATGTACATGCCGTTAGCATTGGAGATAGAGACGTTTATACACACGCTAGCCATTAAATCATTATTTTTCAAATTCTTAGAGTCTATGTAAGCGCTCCTGCAATGTGTACATGCTCTAAGTAGCTGGTGCCACCGGCAGTAGAGGGTCGTCGTGGTAGTTTGTTAGTGGTGGCTCGTGACCACGAGGGAGGTTAGTTAGGTGATCTGTTCATCTGTGTGATTTTCAGAGATTTTATACTTTCAGGCTTTCAACCAACAGTTGTCTTGCACGAATATAATGCACTCTAGAATATTACATTTTATGGGGGAATCTTATCTTTAATAAAACATTATTTATTTTCCCTGGAGTCTGGACTGATGCATACAATGCTTGATGCACTATTCAGTTTCACAAGGTAGGAACTTCCCATCTGAACTGGCATTTAGCTAACTAGATCTTATCTTTTGCTTTGGGTGTTGATACAAAGTTACAAACATGATTTCACTTCTGACTGGAAGCACATAAAATCTGCATAAAAGGTATATATAGCTGCATAATTGGTTAAATTTCATATGCGCTTTGCTAGGCTATTTGTTAGTCGTAATTTTGCCTTGCCTCCTTGAATTGACTTCTTCTTCTACTATTTTTTGTCTCTGTATTTCTTATCTCCTATATTTGCAATTTTGTACATAGAAGACAATTATTTTCCTCCGCTTAATAGTTCCTAACTCGTAAGCATGCAGGAGGATGACGATGCTATGACCGATTGGTGCATAACTGAAAGCATGTTGTTACTATAGTTCGAAAGAGCGTTAAAAAGGGGTGTAATGGAGGGTGCGGGAATGCAGGCGCGAAGTGTCGTGCACTTATGGTACAGACGACAGAGGAGATAGCGAGTGGAAAGCAATAACCTCAAATTTGAATTTAGGATTCATGGCAATGCCAGTCCGTGATGATCAAAGGAATGTAATGTAAGAGTGCATTCTCCGGGTCTCTATAAACTGGGCAGTTTGATTGTGAACATGTTTGATTGCGTGTGGACTGCGTCGGCCTGACAAAATCTCAGAAATAGTTATCCAAAGTCATCCGTGATCTCGGTTTTGGAGGGAAACGAAAGGAACAAATTGTGATACTGAAATCATATTTTTGTAGCAACTATCAACCATAATTTTTGGTTTGGTCATTTTTGTCTCCTCCTATACCAATGAGAACCTACTTTACGCGACTTTATGAGAATATTTTGTTCTCTCCCGTTGCAACGCACGGGCAATTAGCTAGTATCTTAAAAAAAACGCCGCTTCAATAGCTGCCCTTGTTATATATTTCGCATAAAAAAAAACGCCAGCTAAAACATTGCAAAGTTCGGTTGCTGCAAAACTATTTGTGTCGCGCCCGAGCCTCCAACCGCTACACGGAAGTTTCCCAAGCGCGAACCGCCGCCCGCCTGCCACCGGGCTGCCATGTCCACCTCTTCTGGTCCCGCGGCCATCGCTCCCACCGCCGCCACCATGACCACACTCATGCTCGGCGCCTCGGCTTTGCGGCCCCACGCCTTGCCGCGACTACTGTGATGCCTCCTCTCCCTCCCCTTTCACCCTGCCGACAGATGAGCCGGCGACACCCGCCAGCGTCCACAACATGTTCGACGATATGTCGCAAAGGTATTTTTTGTTCAGTTGTTCTTCTTTTGTTGAGGTGATGTCTCCAATAGCTGCTCTATATTCAATTTTGTGTGCACTGTTGTGTTGAAAGAAGAATCGCAAAGTACTCAAACATTTTAGCTTTGAGGTACCAAACATTTTAGCTAAATACTCGTGCGTGGCAATGAATGTATAATATACCAAACATTTTAGCTTTGAGGTATGCCCTTATTTTTGTTTTATCATTGTATGTTTAGTTTCACCCAAATTTTAATCCTGTTACATGTTTCAGTATCACTAATTGTGATAAAACAGTCCTCTCAAAAGTTAAATGAAAAACACACCTCTTACTTTTTTATCTTTTTTTGAAAAGTTATTTCTTATTGCTCATGATACTATAAATTCTATAGGCATTCATGATAATCGATCCTTACTTGAATCAACATGCAACCATCTCAAGTAAAATGTACCTAGGGTTAAATATCTTACATAAATTCAATAGATTTTGAAGAAAACAAATGATGAAATGAAAGGACTGTCATTACACTATGAAGGGACCGACTATGCGTTTGCATTGAAGTTGGGTCAGTTGCAACTATATATGCAGTGAACTTCTGTTTGAGTTCCGACCGACCTCCATCTTGTTGTTGTGCAAATCTATCGGATATTTTCTAAGTGTTTTCGGATATTTTCTAAGTGTTGATTGTTCAGTCACTACTCATTACTAAATCTGTTAAAAAAAGATGGCGTAAATATTTAGTAAAAAATCAAGACTAATTTGAGCACATAAAAAGAAAATATCAATATTGGATAAATACACTATGGCAAGAACAACACATGGGGAGCCACTAACCTCTCGTGTCGCTCTCGTGGGTGACCGGGAAAAACTCTAGTGGTGGGGCCGGGGGTCTCCTCCGACGTTTAATGACATCCATTTCTGCAGGACAAGGACCTGGGCGAGGAGATGGAGCCGAGGCAACCACCAGGACCTGCACCAGAGACATGCTGCACTAGGACCTTGGCGAAATCTTGGGCGAGGCTACATGCAGATCTGGGGCAAGATCTGGGATGGGCGAGGTCTGGGCGATGGCGAGGCGAGGAGGAAGATGACCTGGACGATGCATGATTTCAATTTTTTCTGTTTCGGTTTCGCTGGAACTTGCGAGATGGCATTAGTTGCAATTTGAGCTTGATGTGGTGGCAGACAGGTCATTTGGGTGGTTCTCAGTGTTTGTCCGAAATTCCTTAATTTTCTTATATTCCGAAATGGACGAAGTAGTAGTTTTATGCAACTTTTCTCGATAGTTGTAGTTTCTTAGAACTATGACGACAATTTCACAACATGTCGATCTAGGTTGACGGTAGGTGACCGGGAGCAGCGGTGCGATTTTGTCGTCTATGGAGAGGGGAGATAATAAGATAGAGAGGAGAGACGGAAGGTGTGGATGGTCGGCCGAGTTTGACTCACCTGGGCAGTCAAGTAGAGGCGGACACCGGACAATCTGTTCTCCTCGAAAATGCTGCACATTTAAAGCCGATTTTGAACCAAACGGACTTAGTAGATAAATTATCTTTTTATGGGTTGTATAGGAGTTTTTATTTTGCCCGGAAAAAATGGACAAGCTGAGAGAAAATGGCGCACCGGATATAGCTATTGGCGATGGCACCAAGACCTCATTCTGGTTTGACCATTGGATGCAAGGTGAAACACCAAAAGACAAATTTCCAGCTCTGTTCAAACACAGCAAAGGCAGAAAACTAACAGTGAAAGATGGATTAATCAATCGAAGATGGATTGCATTGATCAAGCAGAATCCCACTGAGCAAGTGCTTCGAGAATACATTGACCTTTGGCTCGCTACGCAAGAAATTACACTCACTACCTCAGCTGACACAATCACTTGGAAGCTGACCGCAAATGGGAAATATTCATCAAGCTCTGCTTACCACATCCAGTTTGCTGGCCGAACTGAATGTGTTTATAGGGAGATTATCTGGCACATCAAGATCCCCGGAAAGATTCGGTTCTTTGCTTGGCTGGCAATACAAGAAAAATGCTTAACGGCCGACAACTTGGCTAAGCGCAATTGGCCACACAACCCCTCTTGCCCTCTGTGTAACTTGGGACAGGAAACATCACCACACCTTTTTGCCTCTTGCCCCTATACTGCAGGAGTTTGGGGATACTGCCTGACCAAGTACAGGTTCCCAATTCAGCTGGCGCCTACTCAAGAGGTCACCAACCTACAGACATGGTGGCTGCAAGCGCTGAATAGCTTGGAAGCCCAGCGACGGAGTCATTTCTCTTCGATGACAATGACGATCTGGTGGTTCATCTGGCGTGAAAGGAATGAAAGGATCTTCAATGGAAAAGCTCTACACTTCTTCTCGACCTGCGACAAGATTGCAACAGAGTTCAGCTCCTGGGCGCGGGCTGGACTAAAAGGAGCAACCTGGACCGACGCGTTGTAGCTGCCTGGCTGCGGGCGTGTTTTTACGCCCTGTATAGTTTCCTTTTGTTTTTCGTCTGTATATATTTGCTGCCGCCTTCTTTGGCAGTTGTAATTCTATGAACGGCTCTTGGTCCGTATTCTCTTAATATAAAAGATCACAGCGCTCGCTGTTATCGTCAAAAGATCAAGCTAGAGGATTCCCGCTACACCGTACGTGGACCCTGTCCCTGTGTTCGCTTTACATCTTGTCACCGTGGCTCACGTGCGCACATTATGTTCATCCATGAATTTTACTCAAACCTTTTTTCGTTTCTCGGAAAGGGTAAAGGAAAGACATAAACTTTGCTTTTTGAGAGTCTCTGTATAACTTTGTGGCCGTGAACGGTGTTGTAGCTCGTGTAACAGTAGGTGCATACAAATGTATGTCGGAAAGAAACATGCCATGGAATTTTCTTCTTCTTGATTGTATGCTATAGGAACTTGCACAGCTGCGAACAACGCAGGTTCTCAAAGCCCCAATTGAGCTAGAAAATTCATGTGGGCACGGAATACTACTTGACAGCCTACATTTACCAAAATAGGCACCGCTTACCGGTCATCAACCACTGTTGACGTATTTCCCATAGCCTCCGATTCCCACTTGTTGCATCAAAAAGACCACGCATACATTTTCTTGTTTGCCTAAGGAGCTTTGAGCCAGGCGTTTGAGTGTGAAATAAAAAGGTGTGGTGTATATTGAACCATGTGCAGAAATTGCAACACATCAGGTCCATAAATAGGCTGAGACACAACACATGAAACTAAATGCACCTCATCCGCTTCAGAAATCATAGACTACGAAACTGATTGGGTCATGACTTCGTAGTAATAATAGATGGTAGGTGGGGCACATATACTCCCTTTGTTCATAATTACATTGCGTTCTAGGTTTAGTCAAAATCAAATTTTATTTATATTTGACCGAATATGTAGGAAAAATATCAACATAACAATAAATTTTTAATATCATTGGAATCATCATAAAGTATATTACATTGCACTCATTCCAACACATTCACATACATCTGGTAGAATAACCTTACAAACAAAACTAGTGTTCTCATAAAACCAATTAAGGGGAGCCAGCCTTTGTGCAAGTAACTTTGGACAACACCAAGCCTCATTTTTTGCAAGTCTACTGACAAAATCAGATAGAAAATATAGTACAGATATGAAAAATACTTGGTACCACTCTACTCCCTAGAGTCTGTTGCCTGATTTTAAAACGACCGTCACCTCGAAACGTTGTGTCCATCTATATGAAAACTCGTGGGAAGCTACTTTTAGTTACAAGCCCCACAGTGTCCCAAGGAGAGGGACTCCACACTCAATGTCGCCATTTCGATAACACACTCACACACTTAAAAAGTTTTTCCGACCTTGCAACACCACCATGTCCTGCTTTTCCCACTCCGACCTTGCAACACTTAAAACCATGCTTCCATGTCGACATGCATGATAAACATGACTTACCACCTACATCGATCTCCATAAAACACCATTGCACATCAAATTATCGAGGTCTGGTATGGTTTAATCGACTAGCTGATTACAAGCATTTTTAACTCCTGTATAGTGAGTTAGTGACAATGCTTTTGGTTAGGGGGTGTTTTCTTCGCTTGTTTCCCATCCCCCATGGTAAATGTGCATATAAAGCAAATAATACCATTTTTTCCTGAAAATCTTGAATTTAAGCGCTCAAACACAAATTAACAATATGGCCCTTTGTTTTGAGACTACATTATGACACAGTGAGTTGTACCTCTCTGTCGTTCCTGTTAGTGGTCATGAGTCCAATTCCCACGCCTCTTTTGTTTTTGTGAATTTGTACTCCAAAAAAGTTGACACTGTTATTGCAGAAGATCAAAGATTAGGGAAAAACTGGATTATGGCTGGTGCCAAGCACCTAGCAAAAATTATCTCTTAAGCATGTGATCTAAACCCTCGCCCACTTCTCTCTTTTCCTTTGGGCTTTTGTCCGCTTCTATGTTTGCTCCTCCTATATCAATACGAAAGGCAAAGCTTTTTCCTCGCTTCAAAACAAAAAAGATCGATTACACGCTATGATTTTCTCATTTTTTTACTCTTCAAGTGTAAACTTGTAGGCTTTCGTTGGTAGCTCATCTTAAAACAAAAGTATCAATTCCAATGTCTCACTAAAAAATACCGGATTTTCTCCTTTGTTGGTTTTTGAAAAAAGAGGATCAGACCTCCTTATTCAATACTAAAAAAAAAATCTCAGTTTTAGAGATACTTTACTTTTCAAAACCGCAATATGTTTTAGGACAATTACCTAAAAGTATTTTGAATTAGTAGTATTTTAAAAACTACAACACAATGCGAAAATTCTAAAAACACTGGGCTGCCGATCAAACCCACCTGTATGTATGTCTAGCATTAGAGAAGAAAGTCATGGTAGGTAAAGTTTGTACCCGTCCAGTAAAAATAATTGGGACTTTGTGATTACACTAAAAATATGTTTTTGAATCTATTTTCAGAGTAGAGCCCGTTGGGAGTTGGGACACGATCAGTGTTGACTGTTGATCGTTTCGAAAATAAGGGTTGATCAATGGGAAAACAATACAAGCGTATTTCATCTATGAACTCTGGATCCATTGATACAAATAAATTTGAAATGATGTACATGAGCCGGAACACAAAAGGGGAGGAAGTCCAAACCATTTAGAGGCAAACCCTCACAAATACTCTTTGTGTATTGGTAGTGACACAAGCACATGCCGCATGCTTACCGCTTAAGTGGCTTACAAATAGGACAACACAAACCAAAAAAAAATTGTGTAGGAGTAGGAGTATGTCACGCTCCAATGAGTCGTCTGAATGTACTTAACAAACATCGGTGTGTCAGTACATGTTGAGTCTAAAAAACATTGTTGCGTCAATACATGCTGAGTCTATGATGACATTTTCTATAAAATTAATTGTTGTATACACCTCTTATTCTCTACTCTTCAGTTGTTTTCACTGCAAGTACATTACGTCCGTGAAACACATAATGTATATGCGTGTGAGTGTTCTTTTTTACTAGAATCTATGATTTTAATACAGGGTTGATAGGTGTTTCATGTGACCACCAAACTGTACTTTTCTGTTAACATGACTATATACTCTCTCTTGTAAAGGAGACACGCTCCATTTTCTTTCCACTCTTCTTGCTTAGACTCTATACTTATATTCGCTCTCCTTGATAGCATGGAGTCGAGAGAGAACAATGGCGACTTTTTTTTTTGGAATTAGAACAATGGCAACTAAAAGTAGCTGAATGTTCGCAACATGTTGGGAATGGGAGGCAATGGAGGTACACACCACTTGTATATACAAATAGGATATTTGCTCAAAGTAGCACATCGCATGACTTGAAATCTCTAGTTGAGAAATATCAAATGAGGAATAGAATTTGAGGCTTCAACCGATCTTTCTGTGAAGCAAACTGTAACACCCCGGCCACCCCCGAGCCGGGCCTGTCACCCCTGGCAGCTCGCTAGGATCTCCAGACTGGCCCCACAGATCAATACCAGTCTTTTCTGCGCACTTTGTCCTCACTCGTGCGCACCCGGGAACGAGTTCCCGGTCGGTCACCCATCCTTGGACTACTCCGGGCCAAGCACGCTTAACCTCGGAGTTCCTTCCAGATGAGCTTCCGGAAAAGAAGTTGCAACTTATTGATATGGGTAATCTATCAATCCTGTTAAGCCCTGAGCCAGGATCTCACATCCTTCCCCCCTTAGAAGACCGACGCCCTCGTCGGTTTGTTGATTCTTTCAGAGGAGGACTTCCTCGACCTTGAAGGTGGGTTCTTCGTGGAAGTCGACGAGTAGTCTGGGGTTCCCAGGTGGCAGCTTGGGACATCTCAGAACATCTGGCGCTGGGAATGTTTATCTGTAGGCCTCTTAGGCCATAATTTGGACCTTGTTGTTAGAACAACTTATTTTGCTTCCGCTTGTTGTACTGTTGGGTCTGTGACCTCTGGTTGTAATATTTGCTATCTTTCTCTATTATAAGAGTTGAACTATAATGCTTTGAGTCGTAGAGTCTGTAATGTGCCAGTTGTTCCACAAGTCTTGATCTCTCTATTATGCATTGATAGTTGTGCCTGCGTTAAGGCATCAATCGGGGTGTTGCGTTGCCAATGATCCATTCTGAGCAACGCCTGCCAAAGGTTTTGGCCGGGGATTGGTAAACCCGTAACCTCCGGTTGTATCGCTTAACCGGTGACACACAGCATCACTGTATAGCAGTCGGGTCGGGGCGCCACACAAACACTGGGCATAAGAGGTTTTGATGGGATGGAAGGTACTGGAAGATAGTAGGGATAGAGAAGTGGACGTGAGGTATAGGATGATGGGTGAAGATTCAGATGATTTTGATCCTAACCACCAAAATGTAGGGTTTTTTTCTTCTATGAAAATACTGGGGCAAATAGCTCCTATGCGACGTTTCTCCACCGAAATGGATGAGCAGCGACGTAGTTCGTTGTAATAGCTCTGCTGCGACAACTCGGTGAGCAAAAATTGTTCTGCTGGGACATGGCTCTTAATCGCAATCTGTTAGGATTAAGGGGAGCCGAGTGGGACCCACAACTATCCCCATCAGCAGCGACGACCGTTATATCCTCTTCCCCTGCGCGCGCATCCTCTTCTTCTTCTTCTTCTTCTTCTTCTTCTTCTTCTTTCTTCTTCTTCTTCTTCTTCTTCTTCTTCTTCTCCGGCGACGCAGCGCGGCAACGCCGGCGAGCTTTTCTCAACTGAATCTGCAATTGAACTCAACTGAAGCGGGCATACATTGAACTGAATTTTAACTAAAATTTAACTAAACATCCATTGATAACGTTGATTACATAGCCAATTCCATGGCGGGCATACACTTCGTGGCGATCATCGGATCAAAAGCCACACGCAGGCACAACAAACCCTAATTACATAGCTAAAGGGGGGCTTCCGTCGCCGCTCTAACCCTAACCTAGGACCCAAAATTGGGCTCACACCGGAGTCCCAAGGGTGCGGCGGCGACTAGGTGGCGGCGCCGCTCAGTCGGAGTCGGAGAAGCCGAAGTCGGAGTCAGAGTCGGCGACGTCGTTGCGGGACGCTGCGAGAGCGTACTGGAGGCGGAGTTCATCGAGATCCGCTTCCATGACACGGCGCTGATACCCGATGACGTAGTTACCTGCGTCAAAAGAATATGGGTTAGGTTGAGACTCCAAGTGCAGAGTGTGTAGTAAGTGGAAGACGTGTTTTCCCCACGAGGGGTGACTCGAGGGTTTAATATCGAACTCTCGGGGAATCAGTAGTGAAGATTTATCTTTCCTATCCTTCTTTTGGTTACCTACAAAACAAAGTAAATGTTTTGGTCCTCAACCTCACCTAGTGGTTGTCAAGCAGAAGGTGTGAGAATGATATCAAGATAATATGCAATGCAAACAAGAAATAAATATGCAATGGTGGTAAATAAATATGCAAGGATGGTGGTAGCAATGATAAATGATATTTTTGGGTTTTATATGATGAATGCAAGATGTAAAAATATTTTTGTATTTTCGGATTTTTAAATGGCAGAAAATGGTAAAGTGGTAAAAGTTGTTGGAAAGGTGTTTCTTATGATTAAAAATGGACCGGGGTTCATGGTTTCACAAATGCACTCTCTCTTTAATAAAGTGGTAGACAATGAAACACTAGAATTGACATATGAGATTGCAACACAACAGTTTAATGACAAGTTATAATTATATGGGCATCAGGTCCTAACATAGAGACCTTTTGGTTATTAGTCTCTCTTATACTCCACCAAGATGCGAACTAAATCATAACACCTCAGTAATTAAGATAACTCAGAGTATAGCATTAAGTATCATGACATGGAGTTAAAATAAGAACATGCTAGATCTAGTCATGGAGGAAGTGGCAATGGTCACACCCACATCTCCGGTAGCATGGTATTTCTCTTTTATCCCTAGTGAGGCAACTGATACGTCCATTTTGCATCACTATTTTATAGCATAATTTACTGTTATTCATTGATATATTTCATATTAAGAGGAGTTACTTATGTTATTTTGTCTTATTTTGCATGTTTGATGATCATTGGATAATTAACTGCCGGAGTCAGATTTCAGCTGGAAAAAGCACCGTCAAGACACTATATTTCTGGAGCACTAAAAATATTTCTAAGAAGACAGATGTTCCTATTTTATCAGAAGATGGACTCAGCCAAAAGGGGAGGCTGAGATGGGCCAGGAGGGGCCCACACCACCCCTGGGCGCGGGACCCACCTTGGCCGCGCCCAGCCCAGGTGTGGTGCCCCTGGCCCACCTCAGACGCTCCCCCTTCGCGTACTTCATCCCCCAGAAACCCTAAGACACGGAGAGGGCACTAGTACAGAACGACACATCGGATACCCCTCTATGGAAACGGCAGGCGTTAGGCGACGGAGAATCGCGCTTTCCGCGCGGCCAGTGTGTACAAACCTGACCTGGGCCGCGGCTGGCCCGTCAACATAGGTAACGGAGAAAGTATTAACTCCGTTACCCATAGTATTGGCAACGGTCTTAATTCTGACTCCGTTTCCGATATGTGCCTCTATAGCAACGGAGACTTTTGGGTGTCCGTTTCCAATGTGGACACGTTCCATCTTGGAATACGAAGCGAGGCGAGTAAATGCCATGGCGTAGTGGCACCGCCCACTACTCCTTGAAAACCCCAATCCTTGCTAGCTCAAGACGCCACCGAATCTGCTCTCTCTCTCTCGCTCGGTCGCTCCCTCCTACTGATTAGCGAAGATGCCTCGCAGCAACGACACACAGGAGCACACTGAGTCGCCGCGGGACAGTCCCCCCGTCAGCGGCGAGTCCGTTGAAGGACCGACGCCGGAGACGAGCGATGACGAATACGCCAACTTCCATGATCCCACCTTGATGCTGGGCCCGCCGAAGGTTGATTCTGATGACGAGTCAACCGAAGAGGAGAAGGAGGAGGAGGATGACGAGGAGGACGAGGCGGAGGCGCCGGTCCCGAAGAAGGGAGCCCCGGCGACGGAGAAGAAAGCCGCCGCCACCGCCTCCGATATGCTGCCGCCGCCGCCGCCACCACCTCCAATGGCCCCAATAAGCGAGGCCGTGAGAAGGACGAGGATTGCGCGGAAGCAGGGCGCAAGAAAAACAAGAAGTAGCTAGTAGTAGTTCTATAAGTTCTCCAACTGTAATTTACTTTATTATTATTAATATGTACTGCGTATGTAATGTAGTAATCACTAATATTAATATAAGTATCCTATAAGTGGTTTTCTCCATATAGTAGAGATTAGGAAAATATTATTCCAGAGAGTAGAAGAAATTCCACAGAGTGGGCGCGTAGGTCCCACACCTCAGTGGAAGAAACACAAAGGAAGCGGTCCTTCTAAAGAACCGTTTCCTATGTTTTACCTATATATATGGGCGTACAGAGCAAAACCTATCACTCATTTCTCACTCTGTCCCAGTATGCTAGATCTGTTCGTGGCGGCGCCTCCTGGCGTTGCGGCCATCGCCGGCGCCGTGGAGGCGCCGTCTCCGCCCAGACGACGGCTATCACGGCGAGGTCTTCGCCATCTCCCCCGACACGGCGAGGTCTTCGCCATGTCCCCCGACACGGTGAGGTCTTCGCCATCTCGCCCGACACGGCGAGGTCGTCGCTCTATCCGCTTCCTCTGCCTCCACCACTTCCGGATCTGCTAGATCGATCCAACGGCGATGTGAAGAAGGTATTGATACGTCTCCAACGTATCCATAATTTCTGCTGTTCCATGCTTATATTATACCATTTGCTACATGTTTTATATACACTTCATATCACTTTTATGCATTTTCTGGGACTAACCTATTAACAAGATGCCACAGTGCCAGTTCCCTGTTTTCTGCTGTTTTTGGTTTCAGAAAGTTACTTCTGGAAATATTCTCGGAATTGCACGAAACAAAAGGCCAAGTCCCTATTTTTCCAACACGTACACGGAGTCCGAAGGAGAGACGAAGAGCCACGAGGTGGCCAAACCAGGCGGCGCGGCAGTGGGCCCACCGCGCCGCCTGGTGGTTTGGGCCCCTCGGGGGTCCGCCGACATCGCCCCTTCGCCTATTTATTCCCCGAGACGTGAAAACCCTAAAACACCGAGCCTTTCATCCAGAACATATTCGCTGCCGCCGCCGTCGTCAACCCTAACTCGGGGGGTTCTGAAGCTCTTCCCGGCACCCTGCCGGAGAGGGGAATCATCACCGGAGGGCTCTACATCGCCATGCCCGCCTCCGGAGTGATGCGTGAGTAGTTCATCCTTGGACTATGGGTCCATAGCAGTAGCTAGATGGTTGTCTTCTCCACTTGTGCCATCATGTTTAGATCTTGTGAGCTGCCTATCATGATCAAGATCATCTTATTGTAATGCTACATGTTGTGTTTGCTGGGATCTGACTTATATTGATACCTATGTGGAGCTGAATATTATATTATCATGTCTATGTCATTTGTGATCTTGCATGCTCTCCGTTACTTGTTGAAGCCTTGGCCAAGTGAATACTTGTGACTCCAAGAGGGGGTATTTATGCATGATAGTTGGGTTCAACCTCTATTTAACCTGGGATAGTGACAGCAAGTTCTAAGGTTGTAGATGTGTTGTTGCCACTAGGGGTAAAACAGCAATGCTTTATTCAAGGATGAATGTATTGTTTACATTACGCACATTACTTAATGCAATTGTCTGTTGCTTGCAACTTAATACTGGAAGGGGTACGGATGTTAACCGGAAAGTGGACTATTTAGGCATAGATGCATGCTGGATAGCGGTCTATGTACTTTGTCGTAATGCCCAAATGAATCTCATAGTAGACACCACAACTCACACATGCATGTTATATGCACTTATCAATTGTCAATTGCCCAGCTGTAATTTGTTTACCCAGCATGTTAGTTATCTTATTGGAGAGACACCACTAGTGAACTGTGGACCCCGGTCCATTCTTTTACATCTGAAATACAATCTACTGCAATCATTGTTCTCTACTGTTTTATGCAAACAAACATCATTTTCCATTCGATACGTTTAACCCTTTGTTTTCAGCAAGCCGGTGAGATTGACAACCTCACTGTTAAGTTGGGGCAAAGTAATTTGATTGTGTTGTGCAGGTTCCACGTTGGCACCGGAATCCCTGGTGTTGCGCCGCACTACACTCCTTCACCAACACCTTCGAAGCAACCTCGTTTTCCTACTGGTTCGATTAAACCTTGGTTTCATACTGAGGGAAAACTTGCTGCTGCACTCATCATACCTTCCTCTTGGGGTTCCCAACTGACGTGTGACGTACAAGCATTGTTTCTGGCTGTTGCCGGGGAGATATTCCCTCGTCAACTTAGCCAGCAACACGTTTTCTGGCGCCGTTGCCGGGGAAAACCGAATTGCTTCTGCAAGGGGAGTCTCTCACACCCAATCTCTTTACTTTGTTATTTGTCTTGCTTAGTTTATTTTTATTTAGTCTTGTTTGCTCTCTTTATCAAAAACACAAAAAAATTAGTTACTTGTTTATTTCGGTTTTGTTTTGTCTCTTGTCACCATCATGTCTTGTTCCATGCCTGTTGCTATGTCACCTGAGGAATTGATCTTCACTTTTAAACAAGGGAGTGAGGAGAATTTTAAAGAAGCTTGGTCTAGAATTAATGATTCCTTTGGTAAAACTGATCCTAAAATGACTTTAAGTTTGCTTCTCACTAGCTTCTACTTTGGTCTAGCCCTTTGTTATAGATATGCTTTAGATGCTATTGTGGGAGGAGATTTCCTTCACTGTGATGGGGACAAGCTTTTAATGCCATAAAAAAGTTGATTGCAACTTCTAGCTCAACTAATAAATTTGATTCGGCCCTTGTTAGCATCCATGCTAGATTAAACACTCTTGAGACACATATATCTTGTTTAAAGGACGGCTATAATCAAATTCGGGAATATTTTGACTATGTTCCAACAAATTTTGAACCTTCGATGTGGGTCCCTACGGTAAAGGTTGCTATTTGTGGTGAAACCTTTTATGCTCGTTGTGATATTATGTCTGAGTTTTGCCTTATGCCTAAAAGCATTTATGAAACTTTGAATCTTTGGGGACTTGCTGAAGGAGGAGAAGGAATAATCTTACTGATAACTCTGTTATATTTCCCGAGGGGATAGCTGAGGGTGTGTTTACAACCTTTCTTGGGAGAACGGTGTCCACTGATTATCTTGTTATTGAATGTGCAGGGACAGGACAAATTACACTTGGAAGATCTCTGCTCAAATTAATGGGAGCAACCATAGATGTGGGAAAAGGCACTCTGAATCTTACCTCCACACCAAGGTGCGGCCATGTATTCCCCAAACCAAAGAGTAAGTCTAAGGGTAAGAGAGGTAGGCGCATGGCCCTTGGTATTGATGTCAATGCTCCTCCACTTGACAACACTTGATTTTCACTTTCTGCGCCTAGCTGAAAGGCGTTAAAGAAAAGCGCTTATGGGAGACAACCCATCGTTTTTATTTGCTGTTATTTTTGTTTTCTTTGAGTCAAGGAGTTTTGTTACTTCTGTAGCAACTCCTTTGTATCTTTATTTTATCGCAATGTTGTGCCAAGTAAAGTTCTATATTGAAAGTTGATGCAAGATTTGGATTTCTGCGCAGTGACAGATTTTTAGCTGTCACGGATTTGAGCTTATCTCCCTGTAGAAAATTCAAAAAATTCTGAAAAAATCACGCATATTCCTGAGATATGTACGCAACTTTCATTATTTTAGGCCAGATCCATCTGAGCAACTTAAGTGCCTCGAAAAAATTCGTCATTCCAGACTGTTCTGTTTTTGACAGATTCTGCCTTTTGTTTTGCATTCGCTCTTTTACTGTGTTTGTGTGGATTTCTTTGCTCCACAAAGCATTGGTGGCTGTAGCTAATGTCCAGAAGCTTTGGGATTGATTGTATCATTACAGAATATGAGAATTTTTGATTATGCACTAACCCTCTAATGAGAACTGTCTTGAGTTTGGTGTGAAGGAAGTTTTCAAGGATCAAGCGAGAAGGGTGATATTATGTGATCAAGAAGAGTGAAAAGCCTAAGCTTGGGGATGCCCCCGTGGTTCATCCCAACCATATTCAGAGAGACTCAAGCGTCTAAGCTTGGGGATGCCCAAGGCATCCCCTTCTTCATCAACAAACTTATCAGGTCATCTCTAGTGAAACTATATTTTAATTCTTTCACATCTTATGCGCTTTACTTGGAGCGTCTGTGTGTTTTTATTTTTTTTGTTTGAATAAATTCGGATCCTAGCAATCCTTGTGTGGGAGAGAGACACGCTCCGCTTTTTCATGTGAATACTCATGTTCTTCACTTATATTTGTTGAGTATTCTTAACTAGCTACTGCAGTGCTTTTAGCTCCTGTTTTTCATGCATCTCTTCGAGCTGTTAGCACTTGTTTATAAATACTCTCTTGCTGCATTATATTATCATTTGGAGAGTTTATGTTTAAATAAATTGATTGGTGTTTGTTTGGAAGAAAGAAAATGCTACATGTAGTAGTTGGTATTGGAAAAGACATATGCATTCTTGTAGATCATTGTCTTGTTTCGATTTGATGCTTTGCAATTGTTTTGAGCTCTCAAGTAGATCATGTTTAAGCTCTTGCATCATGTAGTTAAAGCCTAGTAGTGGAGAACTACCGTAGAGCTTGTTGAGACTTGGGATGCATATTTGTTCTCTCTAAGGTCTAGATATTTTCTGGTAAAATGTTTGAGCAACAAGGAAGACAGTGTAGAGTCTTATAATACTTGCAATATGTTTTTATGTGATTCTTGCTGTACCGGTTTATACTTGTGTTTGCTTCAAACAACCTTGCTAGCCTAAACTCTGTACTGAGAGGGAATGCTTCTCGTGCATCCAAAACTTGAGCCAAAACCCATGCCATTTGTGTCCACCATACCTACCTACTATGTGGTATTTCCTGCCATTCCAAGTAAATATTTCATGTGCTACCTTTAAACTATTCAAAACTTTATTACTCCTTATTTGTGTCAATGTTTTATAGCTCATGAGGAAGTATGTGGTGTTTTATCTTTCAATCTTGTCATTTACTTCTGACAGACTTTCACCAATGGACTAGTGGCATATACATCCGCTTATCCAATAATTTGCAAAAAGAGCTGGCAACGGGGTGCCCAGCCCCAATTAATTACAACTTTCATTAATAATTCTCTTCACATGTTTTGCCCTGATTTATCAGTAAGCAACTTAATTTGCAAATAGACACTCCTCCATGGTATGTGAATGTTGGAAGGCACCCGAGGATTCGGTTAGCCATGGCTTGTGTAAGCAAAAGGTTGGGAGGAGTGTCATCTATAAAGAAACTAAAATACATGTGTAAACAAAAGAGAAGAGGGATGATCTACCTTGCTGGTAGAGATAACGTCCTTCATGGGAGCCGCTCTTGAAAGTCTGGTTGACAAGGGGGTTAGAGTGCCCACTACCATTCGTTGACAACAACAAACACCTCTCAAATACTTATTTTGTGCTCTCTATATGCTTTCGAAAACTTAAAAAGCTCTAGCACATGATTTAATCCCTGCTTCCCTCTGCGAAGGGCCTATCTTTTACTTTATGTTGAGTCAGTTTACCTACTCCTTTCTATCTTAGAAGCAAACACTTGTGTCAACTTTGTGTGCATTGATTCTTACATATTTACTTATTGCACTTGTTATATTGCTTTATGTTGACAACTATCCATGAGATATACATGTTACAAGTTGAAAGCAATGCTGAAACTTAATCATCCTTTGTGTTGCTTCAATGCCTTTTACTTTGAATCTATTGCTTTATGAGTTACCTCTTATGCAAAACTTTTTGATGCTTGTCTTGAAAGTACTATTCATGAAAAGTTTTTGCTTATATGATTCATTGTTTACTCTTTATCTATTTGTTAGCAAACTATAGATCATTGCTTTGAGTCACTTCATTCATGACATGAGCCTTGCAATATATTGATCAAGATTGTGTGAAAGCATGTCTCCTCAGAAATTATTTGTTGTTATCGTTTTACCTACTCGAGGACGAGTAGAACTAAGCTTGGGGATGCTTGATACGTCTCCAACGTATCCATAATTTCTGCTGTTCCATGCTTATATTATACCATTTGCTACATGTTTTATATACACTTCATATCACTTTTATGCATTTTCTGGGACTAACCTATTAACAAGATGCCACAGTGCCAGTTCCCTGTTTTCTGCTGTTTTTGGTTTCAGAAAGTTACTTCTGGAAATATTCTCGGAATTGCACGAAACAAAAGGCCAAGTCCCTATTTTTCCACACGTACACGGAGTCCGAAGGAGAGACGAAGAGCCACGAGGTGGCCAAACCACCGGCGCGGCAGGGGCCCACCGCGCCGCCTGGTGGTTTGGGCCCCTCGGGGGTCCGCCGACATCGCCCCTTCGCCTATTTATTCCCCGAGACGTGAAAACCCTAAAACACCGAGCCTTTCATCCAGAACATATTCGCTGCCGCCGCCGTCGTCAACCCTAACTCGGGGGGTTCTGAAGCTCTTCCCGGCACCCTGCCGGAGAGGGGAATCATCACCGGAGGGCTCTACATCGCCATGCCCGCCTCCGGAGTGATGCGTGAGTAGTTCATCCTTGGACTATGGGTCCATAGCAGTAGCTAGATGGTTGTCTTCTCCACTTGTGCCATCATGTTTAGATCTTGTGAGCTGCCTATCATGATCAAGATCATCTTATTGTAATGCTACATGTTGTGTTTGCTGGGATCTGACTTATATTGATACCTATGTGGAGCTGAATATTATATTATCATGTCTATGTCATTTGTGATCTTGCATGCTCTCCGTTACTTGTTGAAGCCTTGGCCAAGTGAATACTTGTAACTCCAAGAGGGGGTATTTATGCATGATAGTTGGGTTCAACCTCTATTTAACCTGGGATAGTGACAGCAAGTTCTAAGGTTGTAGATGTGTTGTTGCCACTAGGGGTAAAACAGCAATGCTTTATTCAAGGATGAATGTATTGTTTACATTACGCACATTACTTAATGCAATTGTCTGTTGCTTGCAACTTAATACTGGAAGGGGTACGGATGTTAACCGGAAAGTGGACTATTTAGGCATAGATGCATGCTGGATAGCGGTCTATGTACTTTGTCGTAATGCCCAAATGAATCTCATAGTAGACACCACAACTCACACATGCATGTTATATGCACTTATCAATTGTCAATTGCCCAGCTGTAATTTGTTTACCCAGCATGTTAGTTATCTTATTGGAGAGACACCACTAGTGAACTGTGGACCCCGGTCCATTCTTTTACATCTGAAATACAATCTACTGCAATCATTGTTCTCTACTGTTTTATGCAAACAAACATCATTTTCCATTCGATACGTTTAACCCTTTGTTTTCAGCAAGCCGGTGAGATTGACAACCTCACTGTTAAGTTGGGGCAAAGTAATTTGATTGTGTTGTGCAGGTTCCACGTTGGCACCGGAATCCCTGGTGTTGCGCCGCACTACACTCCTTCACCAACACCTTCGAAGCAACCTCGTTTTCCTACTGGTTCGATTAAACCTTGGTTTCATACTGAGGGAAAACTTGCTGCTGCACTCATCATACCTTCCTCTTGGGGTTCCCAACTGACGTGTGACGTACAAGCATTGTTTCTGGTGCTGTTGCCGGGGAGATATTCCCTCGTCAACTTAGCGCTAGCAGGTATCAGATCCACATCCGGTAGTTCTATCTAAATCATTTCTTGATGTAGTTAACTTGCCTATTGTGCACTTGCAACTAGTTGTAGTTTAGCTTACTTGTTGATAGTAGTTCAGTTCACATCCGGTAGTTCTATCTAGGTCATTTCTTGATGTAGTTAACTTGCCTATTGTGCACTTGCAACTAGTTGTAGTTTAGCTAACGTGTTGAAAGTAGTTCAGTTCACATCGGTAGTTCTATCTAGATCATTTCTTGATGTAGTTAACTTGCCTATTGTGCACTTGCAACCGGTTGTAGTTTCGCTAACTTGTTGATAGTAGTTCAGTTCACCTCCGGTAGTTCTATCTAGATCATTTCTTGATGTAGTTAACTTGCCTATTGTGCAGTTGCAACCGGTTGTAGTTTAGCTAATAGTCCATGTGAAAACAGGAGTCTATTTCGGTGACACTGCATAAAAAGTCGGAGACACAGAACAAACAACGAACATTACTCAAGAGAGTAGTGTTTGTTGACTTTCCCATAATGGCCTCCAATTATATACACAGGTCAGTACACACTATATACTACTGTATACTTCATATTATTGTGTTAAATTGTTTGTTCTATCTAGTAGTGTCAGAACTAACATAAATCCTTATTTACATTTAGGGATATCAAGCTGTTCCCTTTCAAACTCCACCATACATATCCACCGTCGCTGCTCCGGTTCATCAATAAGAGCCACCTCAAGACATAGGTAAGATATCGTTTCAGTTTGCTTAAATTCATAGTGTATTTGTTTTGGCATATGTATTTAACAATTGTTACTCTATTTACTAATGTATGGGTCCAAAGCTTCAACATCCTTCTCTCAAGAAGTTGAGATAAGAAGAGATAGCTAGAGTGACACCTGCGAGGATTGTGGAAAAGGATGTAGGGAAGAAATCATATATTCTTTCCGTCCTTTGACATGATAGGCTTAGTATAGATGAAATCTGTTATCGTTTTACCTCTTATGTTTGTCACATCTTGTGATGCAATTGTAAAGGTGAAATTGTGATGGAAATGTAAAGTTACATTGTGATATGAATGAAATCTGTTACCATTTTAGTATTTGCTTGTGCTGTGAGATTTTAAGTATCTAGTGGCATTTGTAAACGTGGCATCCTGTAACCGAAATATGAGAAATGCTCAGTGCAAACGGGGTGGATGGCAAACTCCGTATCTGATGAAGGAAAAACTAAGGAAATGGAGGTCTGCGCACAACCGTTGCCAAATGGAGACCTCATCGGAAACGGTTTTGTTTTTGGCCTCCGTTACGATGAAGGCCTTCACATCAGTGACAGAGGGGGGACGGACCCTTTCTCCGTTGCCGAAGGGGTTTTTGGCCCGTTTTCGATGTGTCGTTCTGTACTAGTGGGGCCAGAGAAAATATTACGCCGCCTCCACGAGGCGGAAACAACAGAGAGAGAAAAAGCTCTCCGGCAGGGAGAAATCTGCCGGGGAAATTCCTCCCGGAGGGGGGAGATCATCGCCATCCTCATCGTCATCGCGCTGGACTTCATCGGGATCATCATCATCATCTCCACCGCCATCACCACCATCACCGCTGCACCATCTCGTTCCGCTGTAACATCTAGGGCTATACTTTGTTTAGTTCATAGGGGAAACTCTCCCGGTGTTAATTACTCCTTGTGGTTGATGCTATTGAGTTTTATCGGTGAATTAAAGTATATGTTCAGATCGTTATCCATCATTATATCACCTCTGATCATGATCCATATGATGTCTCGTGAGTAGTTCGATTAGTTCTTGAGGACATGGGAGAAGTCACGCTGTTAGTAGTGGAATTATGTTGAGTAATATTTAATGGTTTGATATTTAAGTTGTGGTGCTATTCTTCTAGTGGTGTCGTGTGAACGTCGACTACATGACACTTCACCTTTATGGGCCTAGAGGAATGCATTGTGTATTTGGTTGCTAATTGTGGGGTTGCCGGAGTGACAGAAACCTAAACCCCCGTTAGTATACCGGTGCACAAGGGAGCGTAGGATCTCAGAGTTTAAGGCTGTGGTTAGATTTATCTTAATTACTTTCTTGTAACTGCGGATGCTTGCAAGGGTATAATCACAAGTATGTATTAGTCCAAGTAAGGGCGGTGCATTAGCATAGGTTCACCCACACAACACTTATCAAAACAATGAAGATTAATCAACTATGTGAAGCGAAAGCACTTGACTAGAATCCCGTGTGTCCTCAAGAACATTTTGTCATCATAAGTAAACCAACCGGCTTGTCCTTTGCTCTAAAAAGGATTGGGCCACTCGCTGCAATTATTATTACTGTCTTTTACTTACTCGCATTTTATTTACCTGCTATATCAAAAACCCCTAAAAACTTGTCTGCTAGCATTTACAGTGAAACCTTTACCGAAACTCCTTGTCAGCACCTTCTGCTCCTCGTTGGGTTCGACACTCTTATTTATCGAAAGTACTACGATACACCCCCTATACTTGTGGGTCATCAAGACTATTTTCTGGCGCCGTTGCCGGGGAGTGAAGCGCTATTGGTGAGTGGAATTGGTAAGGGAAACTTTTACTGTAGGTGCTATTTTTATTTCTGCTTGCTACTTTATTTTATCATGGAGAGATCTCCATTTGAATCCCTGTTTGGAAATACTACTACCACTGCTACGGTAGTAGAAGAGGAACCACCTGATCAAGTAATTCCATTTAAAATACCTATGAAAATTGTTGAACGAGTTACGAATAACCGCTATGCAGGAGATGGAACTGTCCCTCCTGGGGATCATTTGCTATTTATTCATGAATTATGCGAGTTGTTCAAGTGTGCAGGTATTTCAATGGAAGAGGTCAAGAAGAAATTGTTTTCTATATCGTTGACTGGTAAAGCTGCAAAATGGTATAGGATGCTGAAAATGGGCGTTCTATTGGCTGGGAGGAGATTGTGCCTCTCTTTTATTCTAAATTTTATCCTCCTAGTGAAATTCATCAAGATCGGAATCATATATATAATTTTTGGCCTCATGATGGAGAAAGTATTGCCCAAGCGTGGGGGAGATTGAAATCATTAATGCTCAAATGCCCCATTCATGAGCTTCCTGGTAATGTGTTATTGATAACTTCTATGCAAGGCTTTCTCTTCAAGATAAAACTCTATTGGATACCTCTTGTGCTGGATCATTTACGCGTAATAAAGAGGAAGTTAAATGGGACCTTCTTGATCGGATTGAGGAAAATACTGAAGGATGGGAGAACGACAAAGGTAGAGAATCAGGTATAAAGTATGATTACGAATGCATTAAAACTTTTATGAATACTGATAATTTTCGTAATCTCTATGATATGTATGGTCTTGATTCTCAAGTTATTGCAAACTGTTACAAGGCTTTTGCCTCTTATCTTGATGTTCCTAAAGAAAGTTGCAATAAGTATCATTTGCCTTACAAAGATAATACTAATTCTGCCAATATTAAAAACATTGAAGTTCATACAGTTGATCGTATCTTGCCAGAACCTTATATTGAGAAACCACCTTTTCCTGTTAAAATTAGGGAACATTCTATCATAGCTAGTGTGGTTAATAAAAGTGCAAAGAAAGCTTTAGAACCTGCTGAACAAATAGCGGTTGAACCCACAATAGCAATAGTAAAGGATTTGGTAACTGAAAATGTAGAAGGAGGACATATTATCTTTTGTGAAGATGCCTCTAATATTGTTTCACATCCCAGTAGAGCTAGGAAAACAAGTGTTCCTGTGCTTTCAGTCAAAATAGGAGAACATTGCTATTATGGTTTATGTGATATTGGTGCAAGTTCTAGTGCTATTCCTTTTGATCTTTATAAAGAAATTATGCATGAAATTGGTCCTTGCGAACTTGAGGAGATTGATGTGGTTATTCAGCTTGCTAATAGAGAAACTATCTCCCAATTGGTATTGTGAGAGATGTTGAAGTTTTATGTGGTAAGACTAAATACCCTGCTGATTTTCTAGTACTTGGTTCTGTTGCTAGTAAAGCTTGTCCCATTATTTTTGGTAGGCCTTTCTTGAATACATGTGGTGCATTATAGATTGTAAGAAAGAGAAAATTTACACTAAATTTAATGGAGAATCTTATGAGTTTAATTTCTCTAAGTTTGGTAAACAACTTTATGAAACTGAATTGCCTAATGAGAATCAATTGAACAACTTGCTTCTATTGCTGTTGCTCCTAACAATGCCTTGCAGCAATTCATGGAGGAACACGAAAGTGAAGTATTTATGGAGGAGAGGAATGAGATTGACAATGCCTTTCTTCGTCAACCACCAATACTTAAGCATAATTTGCCTGTGGAAGATTTGGGTACCTCAGCGCCTCCTAAGGAAGATCCTGTCTTCGATTTAAAACCTTTACCTGATAATCTTAAGTATGTTTATCTTGATGAAAGGAAAGTATATCCTGTTATTATTAGTTCTAAACTTTCAGGTAATGAAGAAGCAAGGCTATTAGAAGTACTAAAGAAACATCGAGGAGCTATGGGATACACTTTGGATGATTTAAAGGGGATTTCTCCTACTATATGTCAACATGCCATCAACATTGAACCCGATGCAAAACCTGTTGTTGAGCATCAGCGTCGCTTGATCCCTAAATGAAAGAAGTGGTAAGAAATGAGGTATTAAAACTTCTTGATGCTGGTATAATTTATCCTATTGCTGATAGTAGATGGGTAAGTCCTGTGCATTGTGTCCCTAAGAAAGGAGGAGTTACTGTTGTACCAAATGAAAATGATGAACTTATTCCTCAAAGAGTAGTAGTTGGGTATAGGATGTGCATTGATTTTAGAAAGGTCAATAAAGTAACTAAGAAAGATCATTATCCTTTGCCTTTTATTGATCAAATGTTAGAAAGGTTGTCTAAGAAAACCATTTTTGTTTCCTTGATGGTTATTCTGGATTCTCACAAATTGCTGTTAAAGCACAAGATCAAGAGAAAACTACTTTTACTTGTCCTTATGGAACTTATGCTTATAGACGTATGCCTTTTGGTTTGTGTAATGCTCCTGCTACGTTCCAAAGATGCATGTCTGCTATTTTTCATGGTTTTTGTGAAGAAATTGTGGAAGTATTCATGGACGATTTTTCCGTCTACGGAACTTCCTTTGATAATTGCTTGCACAATCTTGATAAAGTTTTGCAGAGATGTGAGGAGACAATCTTGTTCTTAATTGGGAGAAATGTCATTTCATGGTTAATGAAGGAATTGTCCTAGGGCACAAAATTTCTGAAAGAGGTATTGAAGTGGACAGAGCTAAAGTTGAAGCAATCGAGAAAATGCCCTGTCCAAGGGATGTGAAAGGTATCCGTAGTATTCTGGTCATGCCGGTTTTTATAGGAGGTTTATTAAAGATTTCTCTAAAATTTCAAAACCCCTCACTAATCTTCTTCAAAAAGATGTACCTTTTGTTTTTGATGATGATTGCAAGGAAGCTTTTGAAACTCTAAAAAAGGCTTTAATCACAGCTCCTGTTGTTCAACCTCCTGATTGGACTTTACCTTTTGAAATAATGTGTGATGCTAGTGATTTTGCTGTAGGAGCTGTTCTTGGACAGCGGGTAGACAAGAAGTTAAATGTTATTCATTATGCTAGTAAAACACTTGATGCCGCTCAAAAGAATTATGCTACTACTGAAAAGGAATTTTTAGCAGTTGTTTTTGCTTGTGATAAATTTAGACCTTATATTGTTGATTCAAAAGTTACTATTCACACTGATCATGCTGCTATTAGATACCTTATGGAAAAGAAAGATGCTAAGCCTAGGCTCATAAGATGGGTACTTTACTGCAAGAATTTGATTTACATATTGTAGATAGGAAAGGTGCTGAAAATCCTGTTGCTGATAATTTGTCTAGATTAGAAAACATTTCAGATGATCCTATACCTGTTAATGATAGTTTTCCAAATGAACAATTGGCTGCGATAAAGGTAAGCTCACGCGAAAGTCCTTGGTATGCTGATTATGCTAATTTTATTGTTGCCAAGTATTTGCCTCCGACCTTTACAGCTCAGCAAAGAAGAAAGTTCTTTTATGATTTGAGGCATTATTTTTGGGATGACCCACATTTGTATAAAGAAGGAGTAGATGGCATTATGCGAAGATGTGTTCCTGAGTATGAACAGAAAGAAATATTGAGCAAATGCCATGGAAGTGCTTATGGAGGACATCACGCTGGAGATAGAACTGCGCAAAAGGTTCTACAATCAGGTTTTTATTGGCCTACCCTTTTTAGAGATGCTAGAAAATTTGTTTTATCATGTGATGAATGTCAAAGAGTAGGTAACATTAGTAGACGTAATGAAATGCCTATGAATTATTCTCTTGTTATTGAACCTTTCGACTGTTGGGGATTTGACTTTATGGGTCCTTTTCCTCCTCAAATGGTTATACTCATATACTTGTTGCTGTTGATTATGTTACTAAATGGGTAGAAGCTATACCAACTTCTAGTGCTGATGGTGAGACATCATTAAAAATGCTTAAAGATATTATCTTCCTAGGTTTGGTGTGCCTAGATATCTCATGACTGATGGTGGTTCTCATTTTATTCATGGTGCTTTTAGAAAAACTCTAGCTAAGTATGATGTTAATCATAGAATTGCTTCACCATATCATCCCCAAACAAGTGGTCAAGTAGAATTGTCAAATAGAGAGATTAAGTCTATTTTGCAAAAGACTGTTAATAAATCTAGAAAAAATTGGTCTAAAAAGCTTAACGATGCTTTGTGGGCTTATAGAACTGCTTATAAAAATCCTATGGGAATGTCTCCTTACAAAATGGTTTATGGAAAAGCTTGTCATTTGCCTTAGAATTAGAACATAAAGCCTATTGGGCGGTGAAAGAACTTAATAGAGACTTTAAACTTGCCGGTAAAAAGAGATTGCTTAATTTGAATTCTTTAGATGAATGGAGAAATGCAGCTTATGAAAATGCTAGGCTCTTTAAAGAGAAAGTTAAGCAATGGCATGATAGAAGAATTCTTAAGAGAGAATTTAACGTAGGTGAAAAAGTTTTATTGTATAGGTCTCGTCTCAGATTTTTTGCAGGAAAATTACTTTCAAAATGGGAAGGACCTTATATCATGAGGAGGTCTATCGCTCAGGTGCGATTAAAATCAATTCACTAGATGGGGACAGACCACAAGTGGTTAATGGTCAAAGACTCAAGCATTACATTTCTGGAGATTCTTATAATGAAGATGTTGATTTATCAAAGTGGTAACTCCAGAGGATTTTATAAAAAGTCAAATTCAGACAACTGCAAAGCTGATTTGGAATAGGTAACAGTTTCGGTAAGAAAAAGTTCGCGATTTACTTTCAACTAAATATTTGTTGTTTTTACATAATATGGAAAATTATGAGTCGGAAAAGGGTAGGAAACGGTGCCCGAGGGCACCACACCACCCCTGGGCGCGGGCCCCACCCTGGCCGCGCCGTGGGTGCGTGTGGGCCTCGGAGCCCGTCTCCGACCCCGTTTCGTCCTGTACCTTCCTTTTTCGTAAAACTTTTTGCTATATAATCACCCGGATCTCCCGAGGTCCGTATATCGTGTTTTCGTCGAGTTTTGTTTCGAGCTGTTTTCTGCCAGGAACTTTTTCGGATTTAGAGCGCCATGGTCTTCTCCAACGACAACGAACAAGGAGGCGTGGAGGACATCATGGACCAGAGGATCGAGGAGGAGGTCAAGAGCGAAACCTGATGAAGTAGAGGAAGACTCAACTCCACGTCCTCGCGCTACTATTGCAAGCATCGGGGTGACTGCCAACCCTTTCAATCCTGAATGAACAGTGGTGAGGCATCGCGTCATGCCTTTCCCAAGACACTCGCCTCAAACTCCAGTAACCCTTTCATACCCTCATCCATAAGTATCAATTTGAGAGAGTTCCGGAGATGGAGTTGCCTACTTGTTGGGATATAGATCGATCTAACAATGCAGGAAAAGAAAGCCCTAAGTCCAGTGAGAAGTGGGGAAACAATTCCAAGAGCTGGGATTCACCTTCTGACCAGTTCATGAACCGCATCGAACACAATCGGAGATGATCCGCATCCTCACATACAAGATAGATGAATTGAAGGATTTGGTCGAGAAGCTCATTAGGGAGTCGCCACCAAGAGATCAAGCCTAAATCGTCAAGGGGTAATGGCACTCCCTTGGCTTGTTCCAAGCTTGGGGGAGTGCCCAGTATCATCTTTATCCTTTCGTTTTTATAATTTCGTGGTCATATCATGAGTAGAGAAGTTATCTTATAAGATGGTTTGCGATGTGGAGTGTCAATCCTTTAGTTATCCATGTATCCGTTGGTTTGAGTGTGTCTTTGTTCAGAATATTAATGAGAAGTTCCACCTTTACTTTCGGTACATTTTATTTTAGCCTGCAATCTTCTTTATGTGCTGATCTTGCCATTAGTATTGACGCCACTTTTGGGTACATCAAGTAAATTATATTAGTTGTGGCAAACTTAGTATTGGTCATTAGCAACAATACCATGAAAACTTAAGTAGAAGGAGGGAATTACATGCAAAAATATTATCCCTTTATCTTTCTTTCTTGCTAGCCAATAAGATTAGTATTCTTTGAGTTAAAACATTTGTGCTTACAGGGAAGATAGCATGGTTGCTTCTATTACATTATATTTGTGTGTATCCCCCAACTTTTATGCTTGCACATGACCTTGCTAGCCTTAACCACCGTACTGAGAGGGAATGCTTCTCGTGCATCCAAATCCTTGAGCCAAACCCATGCCATTTGTGTCCACCATAACTACCTATATGTGGTATTTCTTTGCCACTCCAAGTAAATTTTTCATGTGCTACCTTTAAATTATTCAAAATGTTATTATTCCCTTTTGTGTCAATGTTTACTAGCTCATGAGGAAGTAGTGTGGTTATCCTTTATTCTACTTGTCAAACAGACTTTACACCTGGACTAGTGGCATATACATCCGCTTATCCAATAACTTGCAAAAAGAGCTGGCAACGGGATGCCCAGTCCCAATTAATTACAACTTTAACGCTTAATTCTCTTCACACTTTTGCCCTGAATTATCAGTAAGCATGACAAACAGTGAAATATCTGCGTGTGTAAACCAAAGAGAAAGAGGGATGATCTGCCTTGCTGGTAGAAATAACGTCCTTCATGGGAGCCGCTCTTAAAAGTCTGTTTGACAGGGAGAATACTGTTTTCACCCGCTACCATTCGTTGACAATTAACAAACACCTCTCAAAACTTAATTTTTGCTCTCTATATGATTTCAAAAACTTAAAAGCTCTAGCACATGACTTAATCCCTGCTTCCCTCTGCGAAGGGCCTTTCTTTTACTTTTCATGTTGAGTCAGTACACCTATTTCCTTCTTCCTTGAGCAAGCATTTGAGTTGTTGTGATTCAACCATATATATCATTAATATTGTCAATCATGTCTTTTATCCTTCTTGTCTTAGCACAAAGACTTTTGCCTCTAAGAATATAGCTTTGCAAGTTATCAATGACTGTAAAGAAGGTGTGATAATTGAGTGTGGAAGTTCTGCAATATAAGCTCTAATATAAAGACTCCTTTCGAAAGATAAGTATTGATTGCTTATTGTTCTATGACCAAGAATGAAGTGTGCCATTACTAATCTATAATTTCCTTCGTGTATTTTTATTGTGGTTGTTTCACTACTCATGTTCAAGTTAGGTTATATGAAGAGTAGTTGCTGTTTAAAATGAGTTGTGTTGTTTAGTAATTACTGATGCTTCTTGTCCGTATTCTTTATTATCGACGCTTCACTCCATAAACTTTTGTTCTAGTTTACTGAGCTCAGCTTTCGCTTGGGGACAAGCGAGGTCTAAGCTTGGGGGGGTTGATACGTCCATTTTGCATCACTATTTTATAGCATAATTTACTGTTATTCAATGATATATTTCATATTAAGAGGAGTTACTTATGTTATTTTGTCTTATTTTGCATGTTTGATGATCATTGGATAATTAACTGCCGGAGTCAGATTTCAGCTGGAAAAAGCACGTCAAGGCACTATATTTCTGGAGCACTAAAAATATTTCCAGAAGACAGATGTTCCTATTTTATCAGAAGATGGACTAAGCCAAAAGGGGAGGCTGAGATGGGCCAGGAGGGGCCCACACCACCCCTGGGCGCGGGCCCACCTTGGCCGCGCCCTAGCCAGGTGTGGTGCCCCTGGCCCACCTCAGGCGCTCCCCCTTCGCGTACTTCATCCCCCAGAAACCCTAAGACACGGGAGTCCAGAGAAAATATTCCGCCGCCTCCACGAGGCGGAAACAACAGAGAGAGAAAAAGCTCTCCGGCAGGGAGAAATCTGCCGGGGAAATTCCTCCCGGAGGGGGAGATCATCGCCATCCTCATCGTCATCGCGCTGGACTTCATCGGGATCATCATCATCATCATCTCCACCGCCATCACCACCATCACCGCTGCACCATCTCGTTCCGCTGTAACATCTAGGGCTATACTTTGTTTAGTTCATAGGGGAAACTCTCCCGGTGTTAATTACTCCTTGTGGTTGATGCTATTGAGTTTTATCGGTGAATTAAAGTATATGTTCAGATCGTTATCCATCATTATATCACCTCTGATCATGATCCATATGATGTCTCGTGAGTAGTTCGATTAGTTCTTGAGGACATGGGAGAAGTCACGCTGTTAGTAGTGGAATTATGTTGAGTAATATTTAATGGTTTGATATTTAAGTTGTGGTGCTATTCTTCTAGTGGTGTCGTGTGAACGTCGACTACATGACACTTCACCTTTATGGGCCTAGAGGAATGCATTGTGTATTTGGTTGCTAATTGTGGGGTTGCCGGAGTGACAGAAACCTAAACCCCCGTTAGTATACCGGTGCACAAGGGAGCGTAGGATCTCAGAGTTTAAGGCTGTGGTTAGATTTATCTTAATTACTTTCTTGTAACTGCGGATGCTTGCAAGGGTATAATCACAAGTATGTATTAGTCCAAGTAAGGGCGGTGCATTAGCATAGGTTCACCCACACAACACTTATCAAAACAATGAAGATTAATCAACTATGTGAAGCGAAAGCACTTGACTAGAATCCCGTGTGTCCTCAAGAACATTTTGTCATCATAAGTAAACCAACCGGCTTGTCCTTTGCTCTAAAAAGGATTGGGCCACTCGCTGCAATTATTATTACTGTCTTTTACTTACTCGCATTTTATTTACCTGCTATATCAAAAACCCCTAAAAACTTGTCTGCTAGCATTTACAGTGAAACCTTTACCGAAACTCCTTGTCAGCACCTTCTGCTCCTCGTTGGGTTCGACACTCTTATTTATCGAAAGTACTACGATACACCCCCTATACTTATGGGTCATCAGCAACAAAGTAAGGTAAAACACCCAAGTGGATCGCAGAACTTTCTCTCACGTTCACTGCACTAGCCACCCCCCGTTACTCCAACTAATGCACACGTTCCCCCTCACACGCTCTCATAAACATGCTTGATCATGACAAGTAAATAAGAACGGGGTACATAATATGCATCTACTTTCCTAACTGAAACAAAACCATTGCAATCTGAAACATATATTAACTCATAAAAAGATCCACCACAAAGGTATTACATAGATGACCGTAATCATGTTCAGCAGCTCATACGGTACTAATTAGTGAAGCTCAAGAGAGAGAGATACATAAGTTACTTCCACAAACCCATAGTCCAGAGGTGGACTACTCCCTCTTCATCATGGAGACGGTGGAGAAGTCGTTGGAGAAGATGGAGACCACGCCGGCAGCGCCCCGCCGGAGTTTTCCCCCTCCAATCTGCAGCTCCAGGTCTCTGTTTCGGTGTTTCTGTGTTTCTGCGGCGCTCCTTCCAGAGAACGTCGGGGGGCTATTTTATAGTCGGTTTTAGGTCAAAACCGAGTCGGTGGAGGAAAGATCGACGGCAACGGAGCTCCGAGGCCCAAAAGAGGGGGTCCCACGCGGCCCAGGTACCTGGCCGCGTGGGCCCACTCAACTTCGGCCTCCGGCTTCCTTTCGTGCGCTTCCTTGGCTCCTACGCTTTGTTCCTTTCAAAAACTGATGCCCGTAAAATATTAGGTCATTTGGACGTCGTTTGGGTCCCTGAAACATTAAAATATAGAAAAGAGGGTTTTCTGACTGTGTAGGGTTAATTCCATAAAAATAGGAAACATACCAAATATTCCCAAAATCATTATAAAACAGTGATATAACCCTTATATGATGCAAATATGACTGGAATATAAGTAAAATAATGCAAAGTTCATGTATGCATTTTACATGCATCAACATCCCCAAGCTTAACCTATACTCGTCCTCGAGTATGAAGGTGATAAAACTAACATGGAATTTGCATTTTAATACTATCAATGGATATCAAAGATGATTACTATTGCTACATAGAGTCAAATGATTCATTCTTAAAAGGAGTGGCAATATGCAAGATAGATTATGAAGTGATATCAAGTATTCAATGTAAGGATGTTCAATGATAATTCACAAAGTGTAACATAAAAGAAAGTACTATGGACCACATGTATGCATAATGAGAAGAAAGAACATCCTATAATGGTCATAGAGTATTGATGAAAATCTGAATATAAAAGGTGGACACTTTGGAAAGATATATATGAGTAGAGGTAAAGCATGAATAAGTTTCATCTAACTTCTGAACTTCTCTACTTAAGTTAATGATTGTAATGTGGTAATCCTTGGTGTCAAGCTCTCATTCCCCTATCATAGCATCTTGAATGATTAAGTTTAAAGTGAAAACAAATATGAGTAGTGTGCTTGACAAAGTACAGGTTGAAAGTCTCATGCCCCTTGAATACAAGTACCTACTCCATGTGTTACTCAACTTGGGAAACAAAACAAGTTCAAGTTAAATATCATTGTAAGTAATAATAGTATCATTAAGAGCGTCAACTGGGTACCTCTTGTCCCAGGATATGGAACAAGCCCATATCAAAATGACAAAACAAACAAACACAATGAACAATCTCAACACACTTTTTTTTACCATTAGATAGCTTTTTATTGTAAGGTGTATCACAGAAGGTTCACCATAGCATGTAAGTAAATTTCCACCATGAATGATGCATGGCTTAGATTAGCAGCCCAGGCGTCTTTCTAACCATTTATACAAACTCATTTAAACCTACTTCATTTCCACATTTATTTCACCCATGGTAAGCATCCATAAACAAAAGTACATGATATCAACTAAATGAAATGAAGTGCATGTTGAAAGATTGCCATGTGACGGCACATATGAGCTAACTCTCAACCAAAGACATTCGTCAAGCCCACAACATCATAATTTTAATCACAATGGGTCATGTTTTATCTATGCAATGAAAGTAAAGTGCGCATCAAGTTCGAGAGAGCTCTATAACCAACTTTTCCCATAACAATCAACAACATAAGCATTTTCATTCAGAGGTATAAATAACACAAATATCATGATAAACATACTCGGAATAGCATAAAGCTAATAGGTAGATATGGTGGACTAACTGGAAAAACTTTGGTTGAAGGTGTTGGAAACAAGTTTTTGCTTGTTGGAATTTTTGGGCTAGCAAGAGGGAGAAAGTTGACCATCTAAATGCATGCATGAGTGTCCATAGAATTAACCAATCCATGTTAAACAAAATAAACTAACATTCAGCATCAAAACATGAATAAAAGATAGCTCTTGATAAAATACTTGCAAATTATTACTCATTAACAAGCTCATGAATCATGCAACTATATGTATCTTTTAAAATCAACTCCAACATCCCTTTTCCCAATCTAATAATAGCATCCAACATAAATCAACCCAAATTTCCATTAGCTCTCTCATATATAAATGATAGTGTGGTGGTCTCACAAAATAAAAATCAAACCAAAACAAACAAAAAGACGCTCCAAATTTATGCGATAAAGTGTTTCGATCGAAAAACAGAAGTTAGACGTGCGCAAACCGAGAGTGTGTAGGTCTGATGGCGTGAATCACACGCTCGTTGGGAGACCCAAGAGGAAGGTATGATGTAGTTCAGCAGCAAGTTTTCCCTCAGAAAGAAACCAAGGTTATCGAACCAGTAGGAGCAGTAGCACTTCCGAAGGTTGTCAACGGCGCCAGAAAAAGAGCTGTTGCAGGTAGTCTGGACTGTTGACGTGGAATCTGCACACAACACAATCAAACTACTTTGCCCCAACGAAACAGTGAGGTTGTCAATCTCACTGGCTTGCTGAAAACAAAGGATTAAACGTATGGTGTGGAAAACAGTAGTAAATTGCAGAGAATGAAAAAGGAACAGTTTGCAGTTTGTGGTTGTTTAATCAGTGTAAAAGAATGGATCGGGGTCCACAGTTCACTAGTGGTGTCTCTCCATAAAAGATAACTAACATGTTGGGTGAACAAATTACAGCTGGGCAATTGACAAATAGTGAGCGCATGACAATGCATATACATGACATGTTGACTACTATGATATTTAATTGGGCATTACGACATAATACATAGACCGTTATCCAACAACATCTATGACTAATAATCCACCGCCAGGTTGTCATCCGAGTCCCCCGTTGGTATTAAGTTGCAAGCAACGGATAATTGCATTAAGTAAAGTGCGTAATGTAAACAAACACATATGCCCGTGGACATATCATCGTTAGGTTATCCCTAGTGGCAACAGCATATCCACAACCTTAGAACTTTCTGTCACTGTCCCAGATTAAGCGGAGGCATGAACCCACTATCTAGCATAAATACTCTCTCTTGGAGTTACAAGCATCTACTTGGCCAAATCATCTACGAGTAACGGAAAGCATGCAAGATCTTAAATAACATATGAGATAGATTGATAATCAACTTGACATAGTATTCAATATTCATCGGATCCCAGCAAACACAACATGTAGCATTACAATAATATGATCTTGATCATGTAGGGCAGCTCACAAGATCTAAACATGATGACACAAAGTGGAGAGACAACCATCTAGCTACTGCTATGGACCCGTAGTCCAAGGATGAACTACTCACGCATCACTCCGGAGGCAGGCATGGCGATGTAGAAGCCTCCGGTGACGATTCCCCTCTCCGGCAGAGTGCCAGGAAGAGGTTCTGAACCCTCCCGAGCTAGGGTTGATGGCGGCGGCGTCTCTGGATCTTTTCGTGGATATTTGCTCAGGTACTTAGGGTTTTCGCGTCGGGGGGAATAAGTAGGCGAAAGGGCGGCGGCTGGAGACCCCCGAGGGGCCCACACCACCCTAGGGCGCGGCAGAGGGGGGCCCCGCGCCCTAGGTGCGTGTGGGGCCCTGGTGGCCCTCCTCTGTTGCTTCTTCGCTCCGTCAGGTGAGTTCTGGAAAAATAGGGACCCCCGTGTAGTTTCGTCCAATTCCGAGAATATTTCCAGACTAGCTTTTCTGGAATACAAAAACAGCAGAAAACAGGAACTGGCACTTCGGCATCTTGTTAATAGGTTAGTCCCAAAAAATGTATAAAAGTGATATAAAGTAGATGCAAAACATGTAGCAATTGGTATAAAACAAGCATGGAACATCAAAAATTATAGATACGTTTGAGACGTATCAGCATCCCCAAGCTTAGTTCCTACTCGTCCTCGAGTAGGTAAACGATAAAAACAAAATAATTTTTGAGGTGACATGCTACCATCATAATCTTGATCATATAATATTGCAAGGCACATGTAAATGAATGAAGTGATCCAAGTCAATGGTCTATAATTTGCTACCAAATAGATAATGAGTAAACAATGAATCACACAAGCTAAACGTTTTCATGAATAGTACTTTCGAGACAAGCATCAAACAGTTTTGCATAAGTGTTAACTCATAAGGCAATAGTTTCTAATAAAAAGTATTCAATCAACACAACGGAAGAATTTAGTTTCAGCATTTGCTTCAACTTTCAACATATTTATCTCATGGATATTGTCAACACAAAGTAGTATAACAAGTCCAATACGTTGCATATAACGCATGTTGTAACAAAGTTGACACTAGTGTTTGCTTGTGGAAGACAGAAAGAATAGGAAAACTGACTCAACATAAAAGTAAAAGAAAGGCCCTTCGCAGAGGGAAGCCGGGATTAAATCATGTGCTAGAGCTTTTAGGTTTTTGAAAGCATATAGAGATTGCATAAAATATTTGATACTCCTCCCAACCTTGCTAACACAAGCCATGGCTAACCGAATCCTCGGGTGCCTTCCATCAATCACATACCATGGAGGAGTATCTATTTTTGAGAGGTGTTTGTTAATTGTCAACGAATGGTAGCGGGTGAGAACAGTATTCTACCTGTCAAACGGACTTTTAAGAGCGGCTCCCATGAAGGACGTTATTTCTACCAGCAAGTCAGATCATCCCTCTTTCTCTTTGGTTTACACACATTCAGGTATTTCACTGTCTGTCATTGCTTACTGATGAATCAGGGCAAAAGTGTGAAGAGAATTAATTGGTTAAAGTTGTAATTAATTGGGACTGAGCACCCCGTTGCCAGCTCTTTTTGCAAGTTATTGGATAAGCGGATGTATATGCCACTAGTCCAGGTGTAAAAGTCCATTCAACAAATAGAATAAAGAATAACCACACTAATTCCTCATGAGTTAGTAAACATTGACACAAAAAGGGAATAATAACATTTTGAATAATTTAAAGGTAGCACATGAAAAATTTACATGGAGTGGCAAGGAAATACCACATATAGGTAGTTATGGTGGACACAAATGGCATGGATTTTGGCTCAAGGATTTGGATGCACGAGAAGCATTCCCTCTCAGTACAGAGTTTAGGCTAGCAAGGTTATGTAAGCAAACAAGAATATCAACCCGTACACCAAGTTTTATATGACAAACATATTGCAAACTATATAAGACTTCATACTGTCTTCCTTGTTAACCAAACCCTGTTATTAGAAAATATCTAGACCTTAGAGATACCACCGATGCAAACCAAATTTTCAACAAGCTTTACGGTAGTTCTTCACTAATAGGCTTAACTCATGTGATGCACAAATTTAATCATGATCTACTTGTTAACTCAAAACAATTGACAAGCATCAAGTTATCCATTTTAGTGATCTACAAGATTAAGCAAGTTTTTCCTTATACCAATTACCACATGCAACATTTTCTGAACCAACCAAACACCAATCAATTTATTTCAATCAACTCTCCAAACAAATATAAGTGAAGCAAGAGAGTACTTTCTACAAAAGAAAGCTAATAGCTCTGACAAGAGATACATGAAAACAAGAGCTAAAAGCTGAACAGCGCTAGATATGAATACTCAACAAATATAAGTGAAGAATAGGAGTATTCTCATGAAAAAGCGGAGCGTGTCTCTCTCCCAATCAAGAATGCTAGGGTCCAGTCAAGCTTTATTGAAAATAAAAATGCAATACTGAAAATAAAAGCACACAGACGCTCCAAGAAAAGCACATATGATCCCCAAGCTTAGACGCTTGAGTCTTCTTGAAATATGCTGGGGAGATCCATGGGAGCCTCCCCAAGCTTAAGCTCTTCACTCTTCTTGATCCTATTATATCATCCTTCTCTCTTGACCCTTGAAAACTTCCGTCACACCAAACTCAAAGTAGATCTCATTAGAGGGTTAGTGCATAATCAAAAATTCACATGTTCTATAAAGACGCAATATGATTTGTTACTTTAAACATTAGCTACAGCCACTGATGTTATGTGAAGCTCTTCCACCCAAAAAAGAATTTCACTCAACACTAGTAAAAGAGAGAATGCAAAATAAAAAGGCATAATCTGTCTAAAACAGAACAGTCCGCAAAGACGAATTTTTTCGAGGCACTTACGACGCTCAGATCGAGAAACTCTGAACTAATGAAAGTTTCAGACATTCATAAAGATTACGCACAAAAATTTCAGATTTAATTAACAATCTGGTGATTTTAGGAATTTCGTACAGTGAACAGCAAAAATCTGTTTCTGCGCAGCAATCAAAATTAAGCATCATCTTAACATTAGAGGCTACTCTTGGCACAACAATGCGAGAAAATAAAGATACAAAGGAGTTGCTACAGAAGTAAACATCCTCCTTGACTCAATAAAAGAAAAATTGCAGAAAAAATAATGGGTTGCCTCCCATAAGCGCTTTTCTTTAACGCCTTTTAGCTAGGCACAAAGCATGCATCAAGTATTACCAAGTGAAGAAGCATCAACATTGTAATTTGTTCGAACAATAGAATCATAAGGTGGCTTAATCTTCTTCCTAGGAAAGTGTTCCATACCTTTCTTGAGAGGAAATTGATATTTTATATTCCCTTCTTTCATATCAATAATAGCACCTACAGTTCTAAGAAAAGGTCTTCCCAGCACAATAGGGCATGATGGATTGCATTCAATATCCAAGACAATAAAATCAACGGGGACATAATTGTTGTTAACCATGATAAGAACATCATCAATTCTTCCCAAAGGTTTTTTAATAGTAGAATCAACAAGGTGAACATCCAAGTAACAATTTTCCAAAGGTGCTAAATCAAGCATATCATATAATCTTTTAGGCATAACAGAAATACTAGCACCAAGGTCACACAAAGCATTGCAATCAAAGTCATTCAATTTCAATTTAATGATGGGCTCCCAACCATCTTCTAACTTCCTAGGGATAGAAGCTTCATGTTTAATTTCTCTTCCCTAACTTGCATGAGAGCATTAGTAATATGTTTAGTAAAAGCCATGTTTATAGCACTAGCATTAGGACTTCTAGCTAGCTTTTGCAAGAACTTAATTACTTCAGAAATATTGCAACCATCAAAATCAAAGTCATTATTATCAAAAGTAATGGAGTTATTATCTTCCTTATTGCTAGAAATTTCAGCATCTTTATCAAGGACAGTTTCAGAGTTATCAGGCAATTTAGGACATTTTGCAATAGAAGTGGAAACATTACCAACACCAACTATCTTGCCATTAATGGTAGGAGGTTTGTTAACACTTGAGTTTGAAGCATTTTCAGAAGTAGTAATAGTATAAACTCTAGCAATATTATTCTTTCTAGCAATTTCATCCTCTCTTTCCCATCTAGCATGCAATTCAGCTAACATCCTCACATTGTTATCAATTTTAACTTGTATAGCATTGAGAGTTTTGCTCTCTTTAACATCATGAGGCATGTTCTTTAGTTTCAACAAGTCAACATCAAGAGCAAGACTATCAACTTTAGAGGAAAGCACATCAATTTTCCCAAATTTCTCCTCAACAGTTTTATTGAAAGCAGTTTGTGTACTAATAAAATCCTTAAGCATAACTTCAAGATCGAGGGTACACTCTTATTATTGTTGTAGGAGTTACTATAGGAATTTCCATAACCATTGCCACTATTAGAAGGATAGGGCCTATAATTGCTATTACCAAAATTATTCCTATAAGCATTGTTGTTGAAATTATTATTTTTAATGAAGTTCACATCAACATGCTCTTCTTGAGCAACCAAAGAAGCTAAAGGAACATTATTTGGATCAACATGTGTTTGACCATTTGCAAGCATAGACATAATAGTATCAATTTTGGCACTCAAGGAAGAGGTTTCCTCAACAGAATTTACCTTCTTACCTGTTGGAGCTCTCTCGGTGTGCCACTCAGAATAATTAATCATCATATCATCAAGAAGCTTTGTTGCAGCACCCAAAGTGATGGACATAAAGGTACCTCCAGCGGCCGAATCCAATAAATTCCTTGAAGAAAAATTTAATCCTGCATAGAAGGTTTGGATGATCATCCAAGTAGTCAGTCCATGAGTGGGACAATTTTTAACCAATGATTTCATTCTCTCCCATGCTTGAGCAACATGTTCATTATCAAATTGCTTAAAATTCATTATGCTACTTCTCAAAGAAATAATCTTAGCAGGAGGATAATATTTTCCAATAAAAGCATCTTTGCATTTAGTCCATGAATCAATACTATTTCTAGGCAAAGATAGCAACCATTCTTTAGCACGTCCTCTCAAGGAGAAAGGAAAAAGTTTCAGTTTAATAATATCACCATCTACTTCCTTGAGCTTTTGCATTTCACAAAGTTCAACAAAGTTATTAAGGTGAACAGCAGCATCATCAGTACTAACACCAGAAAATTGCTCTTTCATAACAAGATTTAAAAGTGCAGGTTTAATTTCATAAAATTCTGCTGAAGCAGCAGGTGGAGCAATAGGTGTGCATATGAAATCATTGTTGTTCGTGCTAGTGAAATCACACAACTTAGTGTTCTCAGGAGTACTCATTTTAGCAGAATTAAAAACAGACAGAAAATAACTTGAAAGTAAACTAGATGCAAGTAACTAATTTTTTTGTGTTTTTGATAATTGAAAGCAAACAAGATAAAATAAAATAAACTAAGCAAGACAAAAACAAAGTAAAGAGATTGGAAGCGTGAAACTCCCCTTGCAGAAGACTGCTGTCTCCCCGGCAACGGCGCCAGAAAAAAGCTTGATGACGTGAAACACACGTTCGTTGGGAGACCCCAAGAGGAAGGTATGATGCAGTCAGCAGCAAGTTTTCCCTCAGAAAGAAACCAAGGTTATCGAACCAGTAGGAGCAGCAACTCTTCAGAAGGTTGTCAACGGCGCCAGAAAAAAGCTGTTGCAGGGAGTCTGGACTGTTGACGTGGAATCTGCACACAACACAATCAAACTACTTTGCCCCAACGAAACAGTGAGGTTGTCAATCTCACTGGCTTGCTGAAAACAAAGGATTAAACGTATGGTGTGGAAAATGAGTATTAAATTGCAGAGAATGAAAAAGGAACAGTTTGCAGTTTGTGGTTGTTTAATCAGTGTAAAAGAATGGACCGGGGTCCACAGTTCACTAGTGGTGTCTCTCCATAAAAGATAACTAACATGTTGGGTGAACAAATTACAGCTGGGCAATTGACGAATAGTGAGCGCATGACAATGCATATACATGACATGTTGACTACTATGATATTTAATTGGGCATTACGACATAATACATAGACCGTTATCCAACAGCATCTATGACTAATAATCCACCGCCGGGTTGTCATCCGAGTCCCCCGTTGGTATTAAGTTGCAAGCAACGGATAATTGCATTAAGTAAAGTGCGTAATGTAAACAAACACATATGCCCGTGGACATAGCATCGTTAGGTTATCCCTAGTGGCAACAGCACATCCACAACCTTAGAACTTTCTGTCACTGTCCCAGGTTAAACGGAGACATGAACCCACTATCTAGCATAAATACTCTCTCTTGGAGTTACAAGCATCTACTTGGCCAAAGCATCTACGAGTAACGGAAAGCATGCAAGATCTTAAATAACATATAAGATAGATTGATAATCAACTTGACATAATATTCAATATTCATCGGATCCCAGCAAACACAACATGTAGCATTACAATAATATGATCTTGATCATGTAGGGCAGCTCACAAGATCTAAACATGATGGCACAAAGTGGAGAGACAACCATCTAGCTACTGCTATGGACCCGTAGTCCAAGGATGAACTACTCACGCATCACTCCGGAGGCAGGCATGGCGATGTAGAAGCCTCCGGTGACGATTCCCCTCTCCGGCAGGGTGCCGGGAAGAGGTTCTGAACCCTCCCGAGCTAGGGTTGACGCGGCGGCGTCTCTGGATCTTTTCGTGGATATTTGCTCAGGTACTTAGGGTTTTCGCGTCGGGGGGAATAAGTAGGCGAAAGGGCGGCGGCTGGAGACCCCCGAGGGGCCCACACCACCCTAGGGCGCGGCAGAGGGGGGCCCGCGCCCTAGGTGCGTGTGGGGCCCTGGTGGCCCTCCTCTGTTGCTCTTCGCTCCGTCAGGTGAGTTCTGGAAAAATAGGGACCCCCGTGTAGTTTCGTCCAATTCCGAGAATATTTCCAGACTAGCTTTTCTGGAATACAAAAACAGCAGAAAACAGGAACTGGCACTTCGGCATCTTGTTAATAGGTTAGTCCCAAAAAATGTATAAAAGTGATATAAAGTAGATGCAAAACATGTAGCAATTGGTATAAAACAAGCATGGAACATCAAAAATTATAGATACGTTTGAGACGTATCAAGGTCTAGTGGGGTTGTCTTCATATCCCCAAGCTTATGGTCTTCACCATACTTGGATAGCTCTTGGTGCATCTCCTCTAATCCCTGTGAAAAAATTTGAAAACACCGTTTCTCCCATTTCTTTTTCTGTGGGGTGCATTAGTAGTGATAAACAAATAGATTTCTTGCTGCATATAATCCTTAGACAAAAATTCATATGGATGTCCAGAAAGTGTATAATGTTGTATGCCTACACATAAACTCAATTGGATCAAAAAGATTCAAGTTAAAAGTTCAAAGTATGCATCAAACAAAATGGGACAGAATCTGTCCAGAAAAACAGCAGCAGCAAAACGTATTTTTCTACCCTACTAAACTTGTCGAAAAATTCCGAAAACATTCATGCATACAGAGGATGAAAAGTTGCAACTACAGTTCAAATTGAGCTCATTCGGAGTTACAGAATAAGAATTAAAAATCATACCGTGCACAGATTCGTGCAGGAATAAAATCTCCGAACGCTATAAGCAACTTCTTCAAACCAAAATGAGTAAAACTTGGCACTTTATTAAAAATTTCAGAAACTAAACTATAAACAAAGTCTCTTGTTACAGCAAGAGGACACAAAGAAAATCACAAATAAAAACAACCGGGTTGCCCGTAAAGCGCTTTCTTTATAGCCATATAGCTAGGCTTCTTACTTGATGTTTATAGAGGACGAAGCTCATGAGGGAGCTTGAATGATGTGCCCCTCTTCCTTGGGAAGTGTTCCATGCACTTCTTGTGTGGAAACTGAAACTTCACATTCCCTTCTTTTGAATCAATGATAGCACCTGTAGTACGAAGAAAAGGTCTTCCAAGAATAATTGGACTAGAGGTTTTATTCCCCATATCCATGATTAGAAAATCAACAGGCACAAATGTCATATGTAACTCTACCATAACATCACTTACTTTTCCTAAAGCATGTTTAATGGAATCATCAGCAAGTGCAAGTTCAATAGAGCATTTTTCAAGATTTTTCAATTCAAGTATATCATATAGTTCTTTAGATAAAACTGAGACACTAGATCCTAGATCAAGTATAGCATGGTGTGTCTCTTTTCCAATGGTTACTAGGACTTTGGGAATCCAATATCCCAAGCTTAGGTGGTATCATAGCCTCTTGGTTGTACCTAGCAATCTTTTCTTTCAAGACATGATTAGCAATATAAAAACCAAAACCAGCTTGGTTAGAGTTGATGGAAGGATCACTTGCAAATTTTTGTAAGATAGATATTAATTCATGCAAGCTACAATTCTCTAAATCAAGCCATGGTTCCTTAACTTCAGTAAGCATTTTAACTTCCTCAACTTCTCTCTCTTTCATTACCCCAATAGATTCTTTAGCAACTCTCTCTTGCTCATGAATGTGTTCCCAAGATTTATTGATAACCTCTTGGCAATATTTAATTGTTTCCTCATGTTTTTGGGTTGTAATGATGTTCTTTAATGAGGAGACTTCCTTAGCAAGCTGATCTACCTTTTCAAACAAAGAGTCTTGTTTTTCAAACTTAGATATAAATTCCTTATTAGCTCCTTTTGAGTAGATATAAATGATCTAATGGTGTTCTCCAAATCACTAGAAACATTACCACTAGTAGTATATTTGTTTGGCACATATGGGGGTTTATTATAAGAGTTATAATTGTTGTTACCATACCCATTATTACCATAGTTCCTAATGAAGTTGACATCAATATTTTCAGGATTATTACCAACTAATTCTTGCAAAGGCACATTTTCAATATTTTGTTTATTAATGAAAGCAAGAATAGTATCCATTTTAGATGACAAATCATTTGTTTCTTCTATGGAGTTCACTTTCTTAGAAGGATTAGGTGCTCTATCAGTATGCCATTGACTATAGTTTTGCAAAATGCTCTCCAATATATCTTAGCTTCTACTATAGTTTTTCCCATAAACGCACCTCCAGCAGCAGAATCAAGAATATTTCTAGACATGTAATTTAGACCATTGTAAAAAGAGTGTAGTATGGTCCATTCGTTGACCCCATGTGATGGACAAGTTCTAAGCATAAGTTTAATCCTATCCCAAGCCATAGCAACATGTTCATTTTCATTTTGCCTAAAAGAAAGAATGTTGTTTCTATTTTGCAAAATTTTAACAGGAGGATAGTATTTCTTAATGAAAGCTTCTTTTAAATCATCCCAAGTTTTAATGCTATCAATAGGTAATGAATGCAGCCACTCTTTAGCTTTTCCTCTAAGTGAGAAAGGAAATAACTTCAGTTTTAGAATATCACTTTCCACATTTTTAAATTTCTGCATGTCACATATTTCAACAAAATCATGAAGATGCATAGAGGCATCCTCCATAGCACTACCGCCAAATTGTTCCCTAGTTATCAAGTTCAACAAACTAGGACTTACTTCATAACTATCAGCTTTTATCTCAGGTGTGGCAATGGGCCTAGCAATAAATTGATCATTTGGAGTGTTTGTGTAATCACACAACTTAGTTCTTTCTCCCATTTTAGCAAGTTTTTATGTGTTTTTTAATTTTTTATGCAAAACTGAAAATAAAATGACACTAAACATGCAAACCGAAATAACAAATGCAACACAAAATGCAAAACTGAAAATAAATATGCAAACCGAACTTAAAAATGCAAGACAATGACAAAACAAGATAAATTGCTTTGAAGGTAAAGATGGATAAGATGATGCTCACGTAGGTGCAACCTCCCCAAGCTTAGGTGTTAGCACAAGTTGGTGATGAAGTTGACTTGGTGAGATATCCTTGGATAAACCGGCGCCAGAAAACAGAGCTAGTGCAGGGGACCCTTGGATAAACCTTTCAGCAATGATTCCCCGGCAACGGCGCCAGAAAACAGTCTTGATACCCGATGACGTAGTTACCTGCGTCAAAAGAATATGGGTTAGGTTGAGACTCCAAGTGCAGAGTGTGTAGTAAGTGGAAGACGTGTTTTCCCCACGAGGGGTGACTCGAGGGTTTAATATCGAACTCTCGGGGAATCAGTAGTGAAGATTTATCTTTCCTATCCTTCTTTTGGTTACCTACAAAACAAAGTAAATGTTTTGGTCCTCAACCTCACCTAGTGGTTGTCAAGCACAAGGTGTGAGAATGATATCAAGATAATATGCAATGCAAACAAGAAATAAATATGCAATGGTGGTAAATAAATATGCAAGGATGGTGGTAGCAATGATAAATGATATTTTTGGGTTTTATATGATGAATGCAAGATGTAAAAGTGTTTTTGTATTTTCGGATTTTTAAATGGCAGAAAATGGTAAAGTGGTAAAAGTTGTTGGAAAGGTGTTTCTTATGATTAAAAATGACCGGGGTTCATGGTTTCACAAATGCACTCTCTCTTTAATAAAGTGGTAGACAATGGAACACTAGAATTGACATATGAGATTGCAACACAACAGTTTAATGACAAGTTATTATAATTATATGGGCATCACGTCCTAACATAGAGACCTTTTGGTTATTAGTCTCTCTTATACTCCACCAAGATGCGAACTAAATCATAACACCTCAGTAATTAAGATAACTCAGAGTATAGCATTAAGTATCATGACATGAAGTTAAAATAAGAACATGCTAGATCTAGTCATGGAGGAAGTGGCAATGGTCACACCCACATCTCCGGTAGCATGGTATTTCTTTTTATCCCTAGTGAGGCAACAAAGTAAGGTAAAACCCAAGTGGATCGCAGAACTTTCTCTCACGTTCACTGCACTAGCCACCCCCCGTTACTCCAACTAATGCACACGTTCCCCTCACACGCTCTCATAAACATGCTTGATCATGACAAGTAAATAAGAACGGGGTACATAATATGCATCTACTTTCATAACTGAAACAAAACCATTGCAATCTCAAACATATATTAACTCATAAAAAGATCCACCACAAAGGTATTACATAGATGACCGTAATCATGTTCAGCAGCTCATACGGTACTAATTAGTGAAGCTCAAGAGAGAGAGATACATAAGTTACTTCCACAAACCCATAGTCCAGAGGTGGACTACTCCCTCTTCATCATGGAGACGGTGGAGAAGTCGTTGGAGAAGATGGAGACCACGCCGGCAGCGCCCCGCCGGAGTTTTCCCCCTCCAATCTGCAGCTCCAGGTCTCTGTTTCGGTGTTTCTGTGTTTCTGCGGCGCTCCTTCCAGAGAACGTCGGGGGGCTATTTTTATAGTCGGTTTTAGGTCAAAACCGAGTCGGTGGAGTAAAGATCGACGGCAACGGAGCTCCGAGGCCCAAAAGAGGGGGTCCCACGCGGCCCAGGTACCTGGCCGCGTGGGCCCACTCAACTTCGGCCTCCGGCTTCCTTTCGTGCACTTCCTTGGCTCCTACGCTTTGTTCCTTCCAAAAACGATGCCCGTAAAATATTAGGTCATTTGGACGTCGTTTGGGTCCCTGAAACATTAAAATATAGAAAACAGGGTTTTCTGACTATGCAGGGTTAATTCCATAAAAATAGGAAACATACCAAATATTCCCAAAATCACTATAAAACAGTGATATAACCCTTATATGATGCAAATATGACTGGAATATAAGTAAAATAATGCAAAGTTCATGTATGCATTTTACATGCATCAGGCGCGCGCCGAGCTGCCGCTCCTCCTCCATGCTGCGCTAGATCACCTCCTCCATGATCCAGGGCAGATCTTGCTCGGGGGCGAAGTTTCCGGGCAGGACGCCGCGGCGCGGTGGGCGGTCCTGCTGCTCCTCCTCCTCCCTCTTCGGCGGCAGCAGCTGTGCCACCATGGAGGAGCTCCCCGCGCCGGAGGAGCTTCCGTGCTCGTAGCGGCTGCGGCCGGCGGCGGCCGCAAACTCCATGCGGCGGTCGTACTCGACCACCTCGCGGCGGGCGAACGCAGGCGGCGCCGAGACGCCTGCGTTGGTGTACCTGCGCGCGCCGCGTTTCCGACCGCCGTCGGAAGCTACGCAGCGCGCCCGAGCGGGGTCAGCGGGCCGCCGCTTCCGCTCGTTCCGCTTCTCGTCGGAGCGGTTTCCACCGCCGAAATGGCCACCCCGCGAGCTTGAGCCCCCACGCTTCATCATCGTAGGCCGCGGTGCTAGATCTGTAGGCGACGGGGCTGGTTTCAGTCGCCGGCGGCGAGCAGCGGCGAGAGGGGCGAGATCTAAATGGTGGGGAATAGCTTGGGTGCGACGCGTTTGAGTGGATAAGAAGGGGAACGGAGGGGAACGGCGGCGCTCAGAAAAAACGTGTGCAGTGGGCCCTGGGCCGTGGCGAAATGGAACGCGAGTTGGGCCGTGGCATGAGATACGGCCCACCGTGAAATAACTAAACATTGCAGCCAAAAAAACACGCCAGCATGAGTTGGGCCGTGTAATGAGATACGGCCCACCGTGAAATAACTAAAACTCTGCAGAAAAAAAAACATGCCAGCCAATCACAGCGCAGAACGTGAGTGTCGTGGATCGTCTACGGGTTTCCTTCTAGAAGGCCTGATCGGACGGCTTAAATCAAGTGTGAGACCTCAAACACTTTCAAATGAGCATAACTAATTAAAAAAAATCATAAAAACATGAAACCTTCGCACATAGTCTTATAATGTCATGCAGTAACTAAAATAAATATAGATATGGTTTACATACATTTATACGAAAAGGGCTTAAATCATGTGTGAGACCTCAAACACTTTCTAATAAGTATAACTAATTCAAAAAAAATCATAAAAACATGAAACCTTCGCACATAGTCTTCTTGTGTCATACAGTAACTAAACAAAAATATAGATATGGCTTACATACATTTGCACGAAAATGTGTTCATTCAAATGTGATATCTAGAATAGACTAGTATGGATTTCAAGGGAGAGAGGAGGTGGGTTTAAAGTTTTTGAAAATAAAAATTGTCCAAAACTCACAAAATCTTCATTTTGGTGTGACTAAGAAGGATCCAGTCTTAGTTTTTTATTTTCATGTCTGAAACTTGTTTAAATGTTGGTCAAACTTAGGTTTGACCGAATTCAAAATAAGCATAAAAAATTCAAAAAACATCAAAAAAATGGAGAACCTATGCACATCGTCTTACTATGTCATGTACTAACAACTCAAGTTGATAAACAATGTCTACATGGATTCGAAACAAAAAATGCATGTATGTAGTGTGAAATCTCAAATCTCAAACTATGAACTCTCAAGTGTGAAGAGAAGTGGTTTTGGATTTGCAACATGAAATTTTCTAAAAACTCACAAAACCTTCATTTTGAAGTGACTAAGATAGATTTGAGCCTAGTTTTTCATTTTCATGTTTTAAACTTGTTTAAATGTTGGTCAAACTTACGTTTGACCAATATTTGAAATAAGCATAAAAAATTCAAAAAACAAAAAAAAATGAAAAAACCTGTGCGCATAGTATATATAGAATAGATGTGTAGGAAAGTTATTTGGCTGATTTAGACAAGATCGAAAAAAATCTTACTTAGGAATGAAGCCGTTTACCCTACCTTTAGAGTTTTGTTCAAGACTTACCAAAAGGCTCGGTTTGATGACTAAGTTAGATCAAACAACTACATAATAGTATGAAATCATTTCAACATACAAGACTAGCAGAAATACCATGTAAATTTGAATTTTGGCTCAAAGTTAAATTCAAAAAATCAAAAGAAAATAAATAATTTTCATATTATTTAAAAATTTTAAAAAATTTGTCACAGTGCAACATCTCAATAGATGGCACAACTTACTATTATAGATTAATCTATAATAGTAAGTTGCACGACCTACAAAGCTACTGGACCGGGAATAATGTGCAACACCTAAATTGCGAGCATGGGGACTCAAACTTGGGTGGGCAAAGGGAGGCATCAACCTTTTGCCACTAGGCTATGCCTATGTTTGCGACAAATCTACCACCATTAGGAGGTAATAGTTACAAATCTACCACTACAACAATAGGATCACTAGAGTGACAAGGTGAAATTTGAAATTTGGTTCAAATTTGAAAATAAATAATATGAAGATTAATTCAAAAAATTGTCTCAGTTAGATCAAACAAGTGCATAATAGTATGAAATCATTGCAACATCCAAGCCTAGCACAAATACCATTTAAATTTGAATTTTGGTTCAAAATTGAATTCAAAAAATCAAAAGAAAATAAATAACTTTCATATTATTTAAAAAATTCAAAAAATTTGTCCCAGTGCAACAGTTGCCCGACCCACGAAGCTACTAGATCAGAAATAATGTGCAACACCTAAATTGCGAGTATGGGGACTCGAACTTGGGTGGGCAAATGGAGTCATCAACCCTTTGTCACTATGCTATGCCTATGTTTGCAACAAATCTACCACCATTAGGAGGTAATAGTTACAAATCTACCACTACAACAATAGGAACATTAGAGTGACAAGATGAATTCATTTGAATTTGTTTGAATTTGTTTGGCTGATTTAGACAAGGTGAAACAAATTGTTAAGAGTAACAGCATCTTGGTAAGAGTGACAAACATCTATCCAAAACTTTTTTTAACTGAAAACAGAACTGTCGACTCAAGTGTTAACTGAAGAACACAAACCAAAAACGATAGTACGAACAACTTCGGAAACTTCCTCTGTCAGCACCATTGCGCGCCCTCGTCACGTCTCTGTCCTCTGTCAGCACCTATGTCCGAGCGGCGGCAACCCAAAATTCAGCTCCCAGGTTGCGGCCCCGAATCAATGTAGCCCTAAATCCCAGCAAAATGAACCCTAAATCTGGGCTTCCTCGCCGGAGAAGAGAGAGATTGGGAACCCTAAATCCCAAATTTGACAAGAAAACACGAAATAGGCTCTGGGTGTGGCCATTTTGACTGCGGGGCGGAGGAGCTAGACATCTGGGCTTCGTTGCCGGAGAAGAGAGAGATTGGGAAGGAAAGGGGAAGCAATGGGCGGCAGCGAGCGGCCGGGCACGGGCGCGGTTATTGTCTTCCTGCAGTGAGGTGGGTCCCACATGGTGAGGTGGACAAGTGGTGGGTCCCGTGCTTACGTGGCTAAGTTGTGGGCCCAACGCAAACCTAACAGCTAACGACCGCATCAGTTGTGTTTAAGGCCATGTTGGGCCTCGGCTATTTGCGCAGATAGAAGAGTCGCACGAGAGCAATTCTTACCAACGACGTCGCTGTCCATCCATTTGCGAGGAAAGACGTCGCACATGAGCTATTCACCCGAAAATACTGTACGCCAACATGCATCGGTTTATGCTATAACTAATCTACATCTCGAAATGAACCTTAATTTACAAGTCATGATATTAGTTAAATCACCAAGACAAACAAAAATGTTCATTTACATGTAGCTCGGGCTCCATAATAGGTTTTCCAAAAAAGGACATGCTATAATATCACAATAAAACAGGATGGCGATCGCAGGTACATATGTGGCAGTTCATTAGCCTAAGTTACTTGGTACCACAACAGGAAAGGCAAGTTCAGCAAGAAAGCAAGCGTTACTGACCTTGCAACTTGGTCTTATGCAGAGATAGTTACAATTGGTCGGGTGAAACTACGATAGAAATGGATGTGGATTGGGAAATTGTACCTCCTCATACTTCTATAATCGAATTCGACCCATGAATTTAGGGAAGATCTAGAGAGAGGTGTTAAGATTTGGTATTCAAACTTCAAAGACAGATTTTTCCCACCATGGTAGTTCTTTATAGTGACTTGTTCTTGCACGGCCGCTGAGCGATCACTAGTTCAAATCATGGAGAATCTCTCGCCGGAGGGCCACGCTGTCTTCGACCACGCCACGATAGCAGCGTCAGTGCAACACACACATCACAAGCAGGATATCACGACGCTGATCGTGCAGTTCATCAGTACTAGGGAAATGGGCGCGGCAATGCCGCGCTTGTGGAGTGAATGAATTTTAAATTTGGTAACGTGTATATTTTAAATTTTTGTAGTTTTGAGAAGTAGTGAATTTGGAAGAAGTTTGTGTAATGATGAAATCCGTTGGAATTTACCAAAATTTGTTGGAATTAATTTAAGTCTATAATCGGAAGAAAATACATTTTGTGAACATTTATTAAATTCGATTTAAGTTCTATTCGTAATTACAGGTAATTTTTTTTTTCGGAATATGCATGTAATAAAGTATTTTAAAATGTAGCTGCATAGTTAGAGTGAGTTAAGTTTTGTTATCTTTATACATGCCAAATAAATTGAATTGGTGAAATATGGTTCCATGTTGTCATATTTTTTTTTTCACACCATAATCGAAGGGAATATATTATGTGAGCATTTTTATGTTGTCATTTTTTTTTTCACACCATAATCGAAGGGAATATATTATGTGAGCATTTTTTTCAAATTTATTCTATAATTAGGGGAAATTGAATTTGTATTTCGTACATATATTAACGGATTTGAAATATGAAAATACGTTAGCAATATGTCGTAAGTAGGTAGCTTTTTTGTGGTTTTTATTTCAGTTGAAAAGAAAGTTGTGAACTTCAAATTTTGTGTGGAACTGAAGATTTGAAATAACTTTGGAAAGATCACAATGTATTTGGAATGGCTATTTTGGGTTTTCACAATTTTGTGTGTGGAAATTGAAATAATTTGGAAAAAATCACTAAGTATTTGAAATGAGTGTTTCGATTTTTTGCAAATTTTTTTTTTGAAATTGGTCTGAATTTATTTGGACTTCTATTTCAAAAGTTACAAATTTTTTGTATAATAGGAAAATAAAACAGAATGGGAAAAAATAAAGGGCCGAGCTGGCCGCAGAGGAAGCAGGCCAGCCCATCTAGAAGCCCAGCATCCCGGCCCAGGCCCACTGTGACGTCAGCGTGACGTCACAGCTGGCCGGACTCTGCCGCGGCGGCGCGGAGGACGCCGGCGTCGCGGCACTGCGATTGGGGACGCGCGGGTGAGCGCGTGGGGTGCGCCTGGGCGCGGGCTGTCCATAGGTGGCGGCGCCGCCGGAGTTTGGCCACCGGAGCTTCGCCGGCGGGCAGAAAACGCCGCGACGGGCACCGCGCACGCCGGAGGCGATTCCGGGCGGCGTGCGGCGTGCCGGCAAACGGCGCTCGGCCAGGAGGAAGAGGCGGCCACGGCGAAGGTCGGCGGAGCGTGGATCTGGACGGGGAGGGGCCGGAGCGGGGCGGGCGCGCGTCGGCGGCGCCGCGGAGCTCGTCGCCGCGGGGAGAGAGAGGAGAGGGAAGGGGGAGTGTGGTGACGCTTTTCCATTGAGGCCCCTGGCTTTTGCGGATTTTGCGTGGCGGTCCTTGGCGGGGGGTTTTCTGTAAAGTTGCCAGGGGGTTTTCTGCAAAGGCGGGCGCCAAAATTCGTGCGGGGCGACGTGTCAGCGCCTGATTGGAAGAAATTGCCGTGCTACAGTGTTCCGCGGGTTCCTGGACGATCTGGGACGTCCGTGAGCTCGATCGGACGGCCGAGATTTAGGGGGTGACGAGGATGGCGAATCGGGGAGCGAATCCGTCCTACTTTTATATATAGTAGGATTGTGCATGCGGCCATGACACACACGGGGGCATGTGGTGCGTTCCTGCATCTCCAAGGCCACATCCGACATGAAAGCGCACACCGACGGTGTCGAAATTGCCATCCAGCAGCATACAGATGCGCTCCACTCTCGACTTGGTCACGCCGTCTCCTCCGACGAACCGGATCCAACACCACCAGGACCACGGTGTGGGCGACATGGGGACCGGCGTGGATCCATTTCGACCACACAGAAGCTGACCCAGATGGGCACCACGATGCATCGACTACAGAGATTTTTTTTAGAAATGGAGACATCGCCCCAGCCTCTGCATCAAAATGATGCATATGGCTACATAGATGGACACTGCATATACAATTGCATGTGTACATGAAGAATTTGGGGATGGATTCACATCTGTGAATTCTGGTCCAGCACATCCTTGGCCTGCCAGTATTGTTTCGACTATCAGTCTCGCAATAAGGACAGATTGTCTTATGCTTGAATTCGCCAAACCTGCTGAATTGGTTGATCCATTAAATGATAAATTTGCTGCCTTGACAGCTACAAGCGTCCAAAGAGCCTCTGTTTTACTCGGGGTGAACGCTGGTTGAGGGAGCACAAGTGTCAAGCTAGTGTGCACTGTGCAGCTTCATGTATTGCAACTATATATCATGGGTCTTATTTACTCCCATTTGAAAGAAAATTCTGAATATTTTAGTATAGTCGAATCTGTGTAGCACACACCAAATTAGGACAGAAATCCCTCTGAAAATAGTACTAGAAAAGCAACTGGGCGAAGATGTCTCGGCCTAAGTTGTATTGGCGCGACTTGTGCTCGATCAGGCGGATCCCCCCATTGTCGCCGTTGTCCACCACCTCCACGCCGGTGAGCATGGCGAAGACGCGAGGAGGCCTTGTGTGGGTGCGGTAGTAGCAGCAGGAGCAGTGCCCGCGTGACGGCGGCTCTGGTACTTCAACGTCAAACAGCCTGCCAACGCAAAGCCGGCCGTCGCCCAGGACCGCGACCTTGGATTCAACCGCGCGGCCGTGGACGATGCCGGGCATATCCCCCCACCTATGGCTTGACGCCGGCCCGCCATCGGCGCGCAGGTCCCACGCTTCGAGGACGTGGTCGGCCGAGAAGCCGAACCAGAGGTCGCCTTGTTCCGTGGCGCGCCCCACGAACGGCAGCGGCCAGTCGCCGGCCTTGCTCCACGCGCCGCTCGCCGTATCCAGGGCGAGCTTGCCGTCGCTCCCCGCGGACATCCAGATGCTCGACTCGCCGACGGCCGCGTACGCACTGATTCCGGACTTCCAGTCCATCCTCTCGGGCGGTGTTGGCGAGAATTCTTTCCAAGAGTAGTCGCCGTCCTTGTGGCAATGGGGAACAAGCGCATCGACGGTTGTTTCATATCTGTCTTCTTCGTCGTCGTCGCTTTCGTCGTCTCCGTGTCTGTCATCGTCGTCGCTGGAGCGGTGAAACTCATCTTCCATGAAGTACGCGCTGTCGCCGACGGCGACCCAGAAGGGATGGACCTTGAAATTGCGCGGGCTGGGAAGACTGTGGAAGGTGCGCGAGCAGTCGTCGTAGAGGTCGGCGCGGGGAAATTGAAAAAAGTGGTCACCGCCGACCATGAGGATCTTGTCCTTGTCTCGGCCGAGGAGCGCGAACTTCGGGCTGCCCGGAGAGAAGAAGTGGAAGGTCGTGGTGGGCGAAGGCAGGCGAGCGTCCTTCACTAGCCTCGCCGTCGCCGTCGCCTCCGATATTGTCCCCGTCGCAGCACCAGCAGCCGCTGCCGCCGCCGCGCGCTGGGGCGAATCCTTGGGGTAGAAAAGGCGGGACGGGTTGATGCGGCGCAACGTGCACGAGCCATCAAATTCACCCCTGGAGGCTTCGACAATCATGTATAGGAATCGCCGGTTCATCGTCTGTGGGTACGGTCCTCTGGATCAATCCTCTCTTGTTTTTGTTTGAACTCCCTGAGAGCTAGGGTTTATGCGTTTACCAACGGGTCTACGGGTCTCCCTGCAAAGTCAAGTCAATAAGTACTCCCTCCGTTTTTATTTAGTTCTGAGTTTTAGTCAAAATCAAACCTTGTCAGGTTTGACCAAGAATATAGGAAAATTTATCAACATCCATAATACCAAATACATATAAATATGGAAATATACTTTATCATATTATTCCAATACTATAGATTTTACATTGTAGATGTTGATATTTTTTCCAAATATTTGGTCAAACTTAATAAAATTTGATTGTGACTAAATTCAGAATGCTAAGTAATTGTGAACGGAGAGACTACTCCTATTCCTAGACCCTATGCATTGCGATTTGCGATTTACTAGAGTATCTAGGACGTACCGGGTCGAACAGCTTCACCAATGGCTGATCGACTAGACAAATCTCATTTCAATCGGTTCGCGTCGTAGCGAGCAAGGGAGTTGCACCGCTAGGGTGCCGAGTAGCATGGACGTGGACGAAGGAGGAGAGCAGCGGGAGTCGGTCGATCCACCGAGCATGCATGGTCGTCGGGTCATCGGCGCAGGGTCGACCGATTTATCGATCATCAACAAGGGTACAAAAAATGCCAATAGTAACAAATTTACAAATTAGTCTTTAGACCACCTAGAGAGGACTACAAACTCTAGAGCGAGCCGAAGACCCCCGTTCTCAACACTCCCTCACCGGAGACGGGTAACGCTTGTTGTAGTAGAGCTTGTTGCTGTAGACAGACGGGAAATCATCGTGCTAAGGCCCCAAAGGACCAATGCACCAGAGCAATAACCATCGCCACTGATGGCAATTGTAGATCGAAAAAGTCAGACCTAAAACCACACGAACCAACACGAAAACGGACTGGATCCTAAGAGATCCGCCGGACACACAACTACGAGTGCCTTCCACCGGCGCTTGGCGTACCACCGAAATGAGGATAGGACTGGAGGATATTATTGTAACTTTAGAATGTCACCGGTGCCACACCATCCAAAAAAGACACGAAATAACCCAAAAAAGAAGTGGAAACCGCCGACGAGGGGCCCACGGACCACCGCACCTCAGAGGCCCCAACCCTAGATCGCTTTGATCACTCTCTGCGTGCCGCACCGGTTAGGTATTAGTTGGATGTACATTTTGGTCTTCGATGGATTTGTCTAGTGGAATCCCAAGAGTTGGTCTAGCCATGGGAGCCATATTACCCGGTTGCATAGGATATTTCTCCCCTACTAGTCTCATATTACTCTGATTTGGTCAAACCTTGTAAAGTTTGACCAACTATATAGAATTACATATTAACATATATAAACATTTGCAATATGAAAATATTTTTGTTAGTATTTCTAATAATATTGATTTGATGCAATTTTTTAAAATCCTTGGTCAAACTTCATTGTTTGATTTTGTCCAAAACTACTAGTACTACATTTTAGCATAGAAGTAGTAGCAAAATTAGTTAGTGTATACTCTTAATATTACAGCTTGTATAAGTTGTCACTTATTGGGCGCGGACTAATGGCATGGAGATAAACGCACTTGATATACGGATTTTTTTTTTAATATGGTCGAAAAATTCTGAATTTTTTACGTTCAAAGATTACCAAGTATTCTACTTGTGTAAAACAATTGGCCACATTTTTTCGTTGACTTTTGGTCAAAAAAGACAAATCTCTGACGAATATAGTTTGTATATAGCGTTTTTTTGGCAAATCTTTGACCCAGTTTGCAATTAGAGGTATTCCAAATTTTTAATTAATATATAATTCGATTTTTTGTTACATAATTCGATTTTTTGTTAATACATAATCACAATTCTGTGTTTATTTTGCAAATTATTAGAGCTCTAAAACAATGTATGTAAAGAGCTCAGTGGTGACTTTATATTGCACAAATCTCAAAAGGATGGACGTTCATGATAGCTCATTGGGGTCCAACTAGTTTTAAGCGAAAAATGGCAGGAGCCCTGCCTATTCATTAAAAAAGAAGAGAACGAAGGTCATACGACCCCCATAGTACAACCCCCACACAAAGGGAGAAAAACCACATGCGGATTACTCCCCAAGATGAAAAACAATTGCCGCCCCCACGGGGTGCAACACACTTAGGACCTGACGGAACTCCTCGAGCGCCAGGAAAGCCACCTCCAGGTATTTTTGCGCGTCGCAGAGAAAATACGACGGTTTCTCTCCTTCCAAACATTCCACATAACATAGATAATTCTTCCGCTTCTCTCGCGCGCCATGATGGAGTTGGTGCCGGCGATGATCTTGCACCACGAGGGGTCCACAGACTCATGAAACCCAGAGAAAGGGCCGATCTTGTCCACCGACCAGGCATCAAAGGTGTTCCACACCACCACCATGAAAGGACACTCCATACAGAGGTGGGAGGCCGTTTCCGGGTGAGAGAGACAAAGCTGACAAGTGGGGTCATGAGGCCAACCCTTGGTGGCGAGGAGATCAGCCGTGAGGATGCGCTTGTGAAGGACCAGCCAGGCAAAAAACTTGGCCTTAGGTTCAGCGAAAGCCTTCCAGACTTTAGAAGGCTCGAACCTAGGGAAGGATCCATCAAACTGGACGGAGTAGGCCGAGGAGGCGGAATAGCACCCATCTGCCGTGCGCAGCCACCTAATGGAGTCGGGCTGATCCGCCACGAGGTGGGTATCCTGGATGATGGTGGCTAAATCCAAAAACTCCATCAGCTAAGTTGGATTAGTGAGCCGCGCGACCGACTGTATCCAGGTGTCGTTATGAAGCTCGACACTAACAGTTATGTTCTTTGCATTTTTGCAGTCTTTGCAAACTGTGTTTCTCGATGTCAGTAAAGTGAATTGCTGTTTGAGTTCCTCGATCCATCTTTTTTCTGTGCGAGTTTAAGGGACCAGACTCCATCTTGTGTAATCGATGGTTTTATTCCCGGCTAATAGAAAAACTTCATGAGTTTAATTTGGTGTAACCTACTCTAGCCATCTGTAGAATAACTAGAACACAAACTGGGCGGACTTGCCTACACCTAAGCTGTATCTGTAAGACTTGTGCTCGATCAGGTGTAACCTCCCGTCCCCGGCGTCCTCAACCTCCACGCCCGTGAACATGGCGTAGACGCGAGAAGCCCTCCAGTGGTAGAAGCAGCAGGTGCAGTGCTCGCGTGATCCTTCTTGTTTAACCTCAAACAGCCTGCCGATGCAGAGCCGGCCGTCCCCAAGGTTGGCGACCTCCGATCCAACCACCAACCCCTCGGCCATGTCTGCGATATGCCCGCACGTGAGCCGCGCCGTCGGCCCGCCCTCGGCACGCAGGTCCCAAGCGTGCAGGCGGCCGCTACCTGAGAAGCGGAACCAGAGGCCGCCGTGCTCCGGCATGTGCTCCGCGCGCCCTTCGAACGGCAGCGCCCAGTCGCCGGCCGTGCTCCACGTGCCGCCCGTCTTGTCGAGGGCGAGCGTGCCGTGCGACGGGGTGGACAACCAGATGCTCGACTCGCCGACCGTCGCGTAGGCCCTGACCTCGCCGGAAATACCTCCCATCCGTGCGGCGTAGGGCGGCGGCGGGACGGAGCTCCACCAGTACGAGTCTTCGCCGCCGGGAACAAGTGCCTCGACGGTCGCTGCGTATTTCGATCGCTCGTCCTCGTCGCTGTCAGCGTCGACGCCCTCCGGCTTCCCCTCCATTAGGTACAGTTTTTCGCCGACGGCGACAGAGAAGGGCTCTGTCCTGAGCCCGTGCGGGCTGGGCAACACGTGGATGGAGCGCGATGCGTCGTCGTACAGGATGGCGCGTCCGTCGGCTTCGTCCTCGTCGACGACGAGGATCTTATCCCTATTGCGGCCGAGGAGCGCGAAGTGCGGCGTCTCGGCAGAGTAGCAACGGAAAGTTGTGATGGGCGGAGGCAGTCGAGCGTCCTCCACCGGCCTCTCCGTCACCGCCTCCGACGTCGCCGTCCTCGCAGCACCAGCTGCTGCCGCCGCGGCCGCCGCCGCCGCGCGCTCGGGCGAGTCCTTGGGGTAGAAAAGGCGGGACGTGTTCGTGCGGCGCAGCGTGTACGAGCCGCGATCGGGGGAGGCTTTGATCAGCATGTACAGGAACCGGCGGTTCATCGTCGCCGGCGAGGTGAGTACTAAGGATGTAAGTGGCGCGGTCGCCGGGTGATGCGGCTAGTGCCGCTTCGGCCGCACATCTGCTACGCGGTTTTTGTTACTGCCACCTAATTAAATTCGCGGCACTATGCGGTTAAACGGCGCCGCGACGCCGCGATGCGCTTGCAGCTGATACACTCCGTATTTGACGTCGTTGCTGCACAGACAGAGATCATTCGCTACCTTCGCTACCTATTAGGGAGGAAAAATAGACCAGCACTTCAGGATATTGGAGCACATACAGATTCAATGGGAAATTGGGAATATACTAGTACTCCATGGATCCATCGTGAACTGATAATGCTACAGAACTTCATCAAAAGAGTTCCACGGACACCACATGAAGTGAACAGATAGTACTATTCAGTACAGAACTACAGACGCTTCACTTAAAAGTAAATAAAAAAGGGGCAACTACAGCGCCAACAGCTCCAGGCAACAATCATCTACCTATCGCAAACAGCTCCAGGCAATCTGCTCTTCTTTGCTCTGCACCCTTTTGTTCCTGAAAATCATTCAGAAAATAATTAATAACTACAGCAACCACCATTTGATCTCCTTGCGCACTCATTAGCAAATAAATGCTGGCTGTTAGTAGTAGCATGTATTTAACTAGTATATGAACTGCACACAAGTAGATATCTGTCCATGGTAACTGGACTACTATGAGGATTATTATAAGTTTATAACAACAGTAATGATGACAACTAATGGTGTTGCATTAACAGTGTATTGTAACCAAGATAAAGTGGAGAACATACCTCACTCAAACATCATTATCATCCATAGCACTATCTGCAAGTGAATTAAAATGTTTAAACCAATCTTGTAGGCAAATTAAAGCTTCAACGGTTGCACTGTCCAACCTACTTCTGTAGTCGCTAACAACCCGTGATCCGGTGCTAAAAGCTGACTCAGATGGAACGACTGAGGCTGGTATAGCAAGTACATCACGAGCTATTTGAGAAAGGACAGGGTATTTTGAAGAATGTATGCTCCACCACTGAAGAATATCAAAGTCATCTTTTCGAGGGAAAGTTTCCTCTTGCAAATATCTGTCAAGCTCATTGGTAGGTTGGCGCTGCTTGATGCTCAAGTGTTGGTCCCAGTCAGCTAGAGGGTTGTCTTCTTCCACAACAACCTCCTCGACATCTTGTTGTGTTGATTCATTCGGTGATATCGACATCTGTGAACAATACTCCTTGAAGAGGCTCTCAATGGCTGCTTTCACCTTACTCAAGTGGTCTGCAACATCAGATCCGTAGGCTTGCTCTAGACGAAACTCAATGAAACCGTACTTGAAGCGAGGATCAAGAATCACAGGAATACAGTTTGCCACATACGATTCTGTCCAATATTTGTTAAATTTCTCTTGCATAACTTTAACCATTGATTTGATAATCGGATCTTTTCCTAATGCTTCTTTCTCCAACAAAACCTTCACATTCCATATTTGATGAAAGTACAGGTTTGATGTAGGATAATCAGATCCAGAAACTACCAGGGTGGCTGTGTGGAAAACTTTTAGCATGGAACAAACAGCTACAGATCTTCTCCACTCCTCAGATGTAGGACAGAACTTGTAACTGGTGTCCTCTTTTCGCAAAGTCAGAAATGCTTTACGAAATGGGAATGAAGACTCCAACATCAGATATGTATAGTTCCACCGTGTTGCTACGTCAACTGTAGGAAGTTTGCAAGATATACCAACACGTGCAACAACTTCTTTGAACTTATCACGACGATACTGAGAGCTCTTAACAAACTTCACACTCTCTCTTATGTTATCTACCACACATTTTATTGCTGTCAGCCCATCCTGGACAATCAGATTTAAGACATGGCATGCACAACGAATATGAAGTAACTTGCCTTCATAATGCAACATTTTCTTGCTCACAAGATTGTCTCTCAGATTGTCAATCATTGTACCATTCACCGATGCATTGTCCACTGTTATACTAAAAATCTTATCTTCAATATTCCAATCTTGCAGACTCTTTAATAAAACAGCAAACATAGAAACTCCGTTGTGGGGAGTCTCTAACATAAAGAATCTTATGATCTTCTTTTGCAACTTCCACTTAGCATCGACGAAATGACATGTGATACACATATAACCTAAAGTTTGGTTCGATGTCCACATATCAGTAGTCAAAGAGACTCTGCCCTTATAGTTTTTAAACCCTTGACAATACATGGACCTCTTGTTATTATACAGTTGCATGCAGTCATCTTTTATAGTATTTCTAGAAACCATATTGAATAATGGGTTCAAACTCTTAACAAAATCCTGAAAGCCGCCACTATATTCAACAATTGAGAAGGGCATCTCATCCACAATGATCATTCTTGCAAGCAGTTTTCTAGATAATTTCTGATCAAATTCCCAATTCTTAAGAACAGATGCATGAGGGGATGAATTTGCAGACTTTAACTTCTGAAAAATAAGGTGCATATCAGACCTTGTTTGACAAGTAGACAAGTGCCTACGCACACCGCTTGTACCCATATCTCGCCTAGCTGGAAGAAATTCGCTGCAATGTTTACACTCAGCTTCAACAAGTTTTCCATTATGATATCGAGGATTAAAATCCTTCCAAACATTAGAAGTTAACCTCCGAACCTTGCGTCCTAGTAAATGGCAGTAGAAAGCATTTGTAAGAAGATTTCTAAGTCAGCTCGAGTTGTAAGAAGGTGTGTAAGTCAGCTCACCACGTGTCTGAACTGTTTTTGAAGTTGTCGGCGATGGCGACTTTGACATAGATGGCGACTTGGCCCTTTTCTCGGAAGAGGAACCTGCAGCAATCTCGGATGACAATCTCGCTCTTTTTGAGGCTGCCACATTTGCTAGAAACCCAATCCGAGACCTCAAAGCATTGACCCCAGGTGAGCTCACCACACGTAACCTTGCCAAAGGGGACCCTCTTAACTAGACATGAAAAGAAACACAATTCAGAACATGTTAATTTAACTACGGTAACTAGGAGATGGCTTGAGAGGGACTGACTTCTTGTCTACTCATATCCGGTTCCCCTGATTTTGTTGACATCTTCCTCTTCTTCTCTTCCCTTCCTGACTCCACCTCCAACTTCCTCTTCTTATTTTCCTCTTGCTTTTGTCTCGTCTCCTCATTCTTCTGCCTCTTCTTTTCTTGTTTTTTCTTCTTCTCCTCTTCCTTTCTCAATCTGCACTCAAACAGTATAAGTTAAATATACCTGCTGCTTCTCTTCTGCACTCAAATATTATTTTTCAGGAAGTAGAAAGACAGAGGTAAAGCGACTCACTTCTGCTGCCCATCGATGGAATCCCACACCTGCTGCTTCTCTTCGACAGCTTCCCACATCATTCTCTGCTTGTCAACGCCATCGAGATCATCCTCAGGTTCCAGTTGTTTGTCCAAAAGCTCTCCACCAGTAATGGTCACTTCTTCAAGAGGAAGTGACTTCATGGATGGGCCAACCACTAGAGGTGGATCAAAGAATGGAAACATAAGTAATTTAAAGACAAACTATGCAGACCCCTTTAGAAATAGCAAAAACTACTACGTAACCATCACTCCAGTACATTATCAAGCTAAGATGCTGTGGTACTACACTTAACAACAACAACTAGTAGTATATATATGTGGAGCGCAACTCTAGCTAGTAGATCCATGCATAACAGGCAAGCAGGATGGAGAATGATGCATACTGCTACGTTTTGCTTGCTCTTCTTCTCCCTCTCGTGTACATCGTTCGCTTCTACTACTACCTAGTAGCTTCAGTACACTTCAGATGCAGCAACAACAACCAACGAGGCAACAACCACCAGCTAGCGGAAGCGGACGCAGTAAGGATTGCAGACAAAGTATGAGAGGAAACAAGGGAGGACCTTTTGCGTCCTGGAGCTCCATATCGCGCTCGACGACTCGATCCTCTTCTCCCCCTTCCTTGTCGTCCATGGATGGGCTCGACCTCGCCGGAGAAGAGACCTCGCCGGGGACAGGCGCGACCTCGCCGGAGAAGAGACGTGGTCGCCTGCGACGGCGGCGACGGGGACTGGATCGAGCTAGGGAGGGATTGGGGACGGGATCGAGCTACGGATTGGGGATCGATGCCGCTGGCGCTGTTGGGCTTCGTGGATTCGCCACATACGCCACATAACTTGAGCGGTTATCTACATACGCCATTTGGGCTGAATTTGACGGGCGGCATATACGGGCCCAGTGGATGCCGCTGCCACTTACATCCTTAGTGAGTACCGGTCCTCTCGATCGATCCTAACTCTGAGGTAGGGTTTAGGCGTCTACCAAGAGTCAAGTAAAAAAAAAAGTCAAAAAGTCCCCTAAAAAAAGGTCCTCCTCAAGAAAAAAAAGTTCTACAAGTACTCCGCTGCATTACTCATTTAAAAAAAAGTACTGAGTACCGCTACATTATAAGAGTGTTAAGAAGAAAAACATGGTGAGGTGAAGAAAGACTTATCATGTGTAAATCTGAATATTCGTATTTTTTTCTCTGTTGATGATGAGGATACCCATGACAGAGTACAATGAAAAAGGGGTTGTTGTTGATCATACTACTACTGATAAAGTTAATACTCTACGTAATTTACACAATCTCAAAAGAGGTGGAAGTGGTGAATCGCATCCCTGTAGAATAGGAGAAACATGTATAGAAAAGAGTGTTACATCTAGACTGGACTAAAGATAAACAAAATAATCATGCGGTTACTCTTACTGGTTGGGGGAAAACCAGGAAATTGAGGAAACATATAAGAAGTCGTATGCAGTTCCATAGACATAAAAGGCAAAATTATTTAGTATGACAATAGAGGTTTTGTTTGAAATTGTAGGGGGTTCGAATAATTAAAGTTTGAGTACTTACTTAAAAGACCCCAAAAATGATTATGAGTTACTCCCTCAGTACCACAATATAAGATGTTTTAGCTATTCCAATACGACCATACGGATGCATATAGACGCATTTTAGTGTGTATATTCACTTAACTTGCTCCGTATGTAGTTCGTATTAAAATAGCTAAAACATCTTATGTATGGTACCAAGGGAGTATATTTTATTGCGTCACTTGAAACTAAGTAAAGTCAGTTTAAACCTAGTTTCTTGAGAAAATAGGCTAAATAATAAATATAAGTGCCCGTGGTTGCGGGGGTACAATATTAGAGGTAAACAAAATAGGCAAGTAAAAGAAATTTCTCAAGAAATACAATTACTAGATAAGAGTTACATAAAAAGAGAAGGCGAGCCATAAGAGAGGCAAGGAGTTGTCGTTGTATCCAATATCCGTCGATCGAATGATTCCAATCTTTTTCGAAACAAAATTGAGAGGTTTGTACAACATAAATTCCTTGCATTTTTGGGATTTGTTTTTGCATTTATTTGAAAAAAGATGAGGAAAAACTTTGTTCTCTTTTTATTACCTAAAAAAAAGATATAGCCACAGCATGGCAGCAGGTGGGGGCACCGGTGTCCTGCTGGGACCCACCCACCCGTCAGCGACCACGTAGACGTCAGCCGCCACGTGTCACTGACAGGTGGGGCCGGCGTCACCTCCCCCAATTTGTTTTGCACATCCTCGCGCGACTCCCGGGCCGGCCGTTGTTCGTCTTCCTCGTGCCCTCTCCTTCCACCGTCGCGGACCGACGGCGGCAGGTCGGCGGCGGGGACCCTCCGCCGTCAAACCACCGACGACCGCGCTCGACCCGATCTGGTAGCCCAGGCGATCGATCGGCTTGGATCTCTCCGGCACGATTCGGCCGGAGACGGCGAGGAGGGGGCCGGGGTCGTCTCGACTCTGGTCCAGGGGGAGGAGGGGGTTCATCGGCGATGGGCAGCGCATCCGTGTCCGGGGTGGTGTCGAGGAAGGTGCTGCCGGCGTGCGGCGGGCTCTGCTACTTCTGCCCCTCCCTGCGCGCGCGCTCCAGGCAGCCCGTCAAGCGCTACAAGAAGATCCTCGCCGAAATCTTCCCCGCCACGCAGGTCCAAATTTCCCTCTACACTCTCCATCGATCCCGTAGCATTGCGTAGGAATATGAGGAAATGGGGTGAATTTGCTGATTGTATCATCCATGCCATGTGAGCACAATGGAAATGGGATGCAGAATAATAGCTAGCTGATGATGCTCTGTGGAAACATGACACGGTTTCTTGTGATCGCAGGAAGAGCCGCCGAATGAGAGGAGGATCGGGAAGCTGTGCGACTATGTCGCTCGGAACCCTCACCGCGTGCCAAACGTACTGTGTTTACTGCCTTAATTTCCCCAATGGACCTATACACCAAACAATTTATAGCTACTAAGTACTAACAGACCTGCATTCTCTCCTACTATTACTATCTGTGCAGATCACAGAATACTTGGAGCAAAGGTGTTATAAGGAGCTGAGAAAAGAGCAGTATGGGTTTGTGAAAGTAGTTGTGCTCATATACCGCAGATTGTTGGTCTCTTGTAGAGACCAGATGTAAGTCCTGTTCGCACTTCCGGTTTACGTTGCAGTGGGTTCGTACCAAATCTGTTCGCTTCCACAAAGAACAGTTTAGAAGTTCGGCTGACGATTGAAGATATTTTCTGTATTGGTAAGCTCTCCCGCAATGGTTGTCAAGTCTAAAATATGATTCGCTCAGTGCAGGCCATTACTAGCAAGCAGCTTACTGAGCATCATATGCACTCTGTTGGATCACACGAGGCAGGAGGATATGCGCATCATAGGGTGTGAAACCTTGTTTGATTTTGTTGTCACCCAGGTAATCCCTTATGTATAGCCAGCATTGGATGCCTTTATTTACTTTACAACTCTGCTTCAATCTAAAAGCAGCTTCTGAATTATGAGTTCATTCCAGGTGGATGGAACGTATCAGTTCAATATGGAAGAACTTGTCCCAAGACTCTGCGAACTGGCTCTGGTAGTCAAGGTGGAAGACAAGTCTAATGCACTCCGTGCATCAGCCCTTCAAGCCCTTTCAGCTATGGTATGTCCCCTGCATGATACTTTTTGGTTGAACACCCCGCGGGATATGATGTCTCCTGGCGTTTTCTGCGAATCGTTCTGATAAGCATTTCACTCTGTTCAAATAAATTTGAAGGGGTTGCAATTTGTAAATCACGCTAACAATGTCAAAGTCTAGTGCTAGTCCGGAGTTGTAATGCCCATAACAATTCAGTGGATCCACGATTTCACTTTATATTGGCATAACTACCAGTGGTGATTACATCAAACCCTTGTAGCTCTATTTTCTGATCATTCTCCTAGAGTAAGGAGTCAATTAGAAATATCTAGTTGTTTGACCCTTCAAAACATTTCATTGTATATCACTGGGCTATCCCTGAAAATTTGTGTGCTTCCCAAATATTAGTTTCCTTCCGATTCTTCCTTTGTTTCCTAATTACAATTTATATACCTGTCGTTGCAAACTAACTGAACTAAATATCCTTCAATATTGACTATTCATTTTCTTGTGTTGAACAGATCTGGTTTATGGGTGAGCTTTCTCATATCTCATCCGAGTTTGATAATGTGAGTACCTATGTAAAGTTCTTGAATTAGTTTTGTTGTTATAGGCATGCACGTCTGCTCAGATATTTTCACAGCTGTGGCACTAGTATTTTACTGCTATATATTTTGCTTACATTGCTGATTGTGATTATTATTTTAGGCATACTGAGCTCTCATTTTTTTTCTAACCATGACTTTTAAACAAAAACTTCTAGGTTGTGCAAGTGGTATTGGAAAGTTATAAGCCTCAAAAGATGCACGATGACAATAATGGTGCTGAAGCTCAAGGCAGTGGGTGGACGGAAGAAGTCCTTAAAGCAGAGGGTCGTGCCTCTCCCTCTCCTTCCTCATTTACCATCTCTAGGATACCTTCTTGGAAGAGCATAGTTAGTGATAAGGGAGAAATTCAACTGCCTGTGTAATATAATCTTCTTTGAATTTCTGTTACTCAGTTTGTCATCACCTCATGTTTCATGTGCTGCGTTTCTGAACTGGCTCCTCTGTTGCAGGGAGGATGCGAAGGATCCTAAATTTTGGTCAAGAATCTGTGTGCACAACATGGCCAAGCTATCCAGGGAGGCGACCACTTTCCGTCGTGTTTTGGAGTCCCTATTTCGTCACTTTGATAATAATAATTCATGGTCATCCCTGAACACACTTGCTCTCTCTGTTTTACTGGACATGCAAATGTTGATGGAAAATTCAGGTGGTCCATTCGTCCCAGAACCTTTGGTATTGTACATGCTAGTGTTTGTTTATTTAATTTAACCAGCTTCTGCAGGGCAAAACATGAACCTCATGATATCAATATTGGTAAAGCATCTCGAACACAAGTCCGTATCGAAGCAACCAGAGATGCAACTCAGCATTGTGGAGGTCATAGCTGCCCTTGCAGAGCAATCAAGAGCTCAGGCTTCAGCAGCAACCATAGGTGCTATAAGTGACCTTGTGAGACATATGAAGAAGACATTGCATGTTGCTGTTGGCAGCAGAGATTTAGAGGTGGTAAAGTGGAATGAAAAACTTCGGAAGGCTGTTGACGACTGCATAATGCAGCTGTCAAAGAAGGTCCTTTCGCTCCAACTGAAACTTTTTTGTGGCATGCTACTTTCTTCTATTTACTTTTATTCCTTGCAATTCAACCAGAAGCTTCTGAATGTGCTTTGCATAATATCATTATGGTTAATTTCAAATTAAGCTCGTCACCATCATGTGGCCTACAACTTACTTTCTGGTGTTATTGATCAGGTAGGTGATGCTGGACCTGTCCTTGACATGATGTCTGTGATGTTAGAGAACATCTCGCGAACCCCTCTTATTGCTATAGCAACTACATCTGCAGTTTATCGCACAGCCCAAATAATTGCTTCTATTCCGAACTTGTCGTATAAGAATAAGGTATGATATCCTAATCCAGAAATGCAATTTTTCTCTAATGTTTCTTAGTAGCCATAGTTTTGTTTAGGAAACTTAGTAATACTTTTGTTTTGAAAACTGATTATCCATCATAACTTTCAGGTATTTCCAGAAGTGCTGTTTCACCAATTATTGTTGGCAATGGTTCACCCTGACCATGAAACTCGTGTTGCTGCACACCGTATATTTTCTGTTGTCCTTGTCCCATCTTCTGTTTCTCCATTTCCTCATTCAAAATCCCCAGATCAGCATAAGAAGCAGGAAATTCAGAGGACACTGTCAAGGGCAGTCTCTGTCTTCTCATCTTCAGCTGCTTTATTTGATAAGTTGAGGAGGGACAAAAGCTCCTTCAGAGAAAATACACAGGAGGGTAGCAGGAACAGAATTCTGTATGGTATAGGTGATGAAACTGCTTCACCCAAGGACTTGTCGGGTTCACAAAGCCGCAGGCACAGCTTCAGAGTTCCTAATTTATCTATTAAAAGGGTTCCTTATCATCTATGCGATCCTCTTCTGCGTCCTTGAAGGAAGGTCAAAATTCCTCAACTGAGTCATGCAATGAAATGGTATTTTCTGTCATGTGCAACCTGATCTCATCTTGTGTTAAGTATGAAAGTATCTAAAATGCTATTAACATACGAGGAAATCCTTTACTATGGCTCAGATCCTTCTAACTACCTTTTTTATACTTTTAGGAACGGACTTTCTTAAGACTAAGCAGTCACCAGGCCACGCTTTTGCTATCATCCATTTGGGCCCAAGCGATTTCTCCTAAAAATTATCCTCAAAATTATGAAGCTATTGCTCATACTTATAGTTTGCTTCTATTGTTTTCTGGGTCGAAGGTACTTAACTGCCATCTTCTATTCATTTTTTAGTAGTCTGATATTTATGTTCATTTGTAATGTTCTTTACACATTATTGTCACTCACTCTGTGATCTGTTTGGAATAAATTTCACTTATATTTTCTTTCTTTGCCCCTTCAGATAGCAATCTTTGAGGCTCTTGCTCCCAGTTTTCAGGTTGCATTTTCTTTAATGACACGTTCACTCCGAGAAACAGGTAAGATGGTTAAATTACTGAAACCAGTATCTGTGGTAAAAGAAACACAAGTTATATTTTCACATCACAAACAAAACTATGCACCATGTGCCTAGCGATTAAGGAAATACCAATTGGTTTTAATTCCTTCATAGTTACGTAACCATTTTGCTCTCGCTTGTGTTCTTTAGATTCGCTGTCACCATCTCGTCGTCGATCCTTGTTTACTCTGGCTGCATCTATGATCATTTTCTCTTCAAGAGCTTTCAATGTGGCGCCTCTTATCCCAATTTGCAGATCTATGCTCAATGAAAGAACTGTATGTGTCTCATCAGATTACTTTATGTCTTATTTATGGTATAGTTTGCTTGCTTATCCAACTGTATGTTGGTGACATGCTTCTTAGCAATTGAACATACTGTTGAAGGGGCATTTAGTAGTGCATGCACTGAATTATTTTCAGTTAACTGCACCAATCACAGACTACATGATGCCCATTGGTACATTTATCTAGTAATATTTTTCTTGGAGGCATTATTGTTGCCTTGATGTATTCTCTCCTTTTATGAACTTATGTGTTACTATTTTGTAGGTGGATCCCTTCCTTCATTTAGTACATGAGACCAAACTTCAGGCTTTGAAAGATCACTCAGAAGATCCATCAAAGACCTATGGATCACTAGAGGATGATGCTAATGCGTTAAATTTTCTTTCGGCAGTAAACTTAACAGGGAGCCATTCACAGGAATTCATGACCTCTACGATCATGAACAATATAACAGATTTACCATATGTAATATTCCATTCATTCTTCTTATGTGTCTGTTATATTGTTCGAACTGAATTCCATGCGCCATACGAGTGATGCTGACCATTTCCAGTTTCTTCAGACGGAGTTAGAAAGTACTCCCTCCGTGTCAAAAAGTAAGACTCTCTAGCTACTTACCACACACATGTATCTAGACATGTTTTAGTGCAAGATTCATGTGAATCTTGCACTAAAACATGTCTAGATACATGTGTGTGGTAAGTAGCTAGAGAGTCTTACTTTTTGACACGGAGGGAGTATAAGAAGTCAACTGCTAAGTGACTTCTGTCCTGATGAAATGTGTCCAACAAGTGCTCAATTTTTTGAAGCACCTAGCAAAAATCCACTGTCAGTGTCGGACGATGATTTCTTCCATCAAGAGGTATATCGATCTCACAAATTATATCTCATTTTATTCTGCCGTTCTAAAGTACCTGGAAACTTTAAGCAGGCTCCGCTTATCGATATGGCTAATGAAACCTTCATGGAAGTATATGAAACTACACCAACGACTACAGACATATCTGTGCCAACAAATCTTTTGGGTATCGATGAGCTTCTAGAAACAGTATGTTCTTGCTCCCAGAAACCATCCCTCTCGCCCTTTCCCCTCTTTCACATGACTCATAAATAAAATTCTGGTCTTCTCTTTCTTTTGCTTCTACCATCTTTGAGTTGTTAAAGAAGGGAGACTTTGGCTGTAAGCAGAAGATATGCTTGCTTGCCGAAATTGTGCTGTCAATTCACACTGATGTCTCTGCATTCTTCAGGTCGGCGCTGGTACATCATCTCAGGCGGGAAGGTACTCAGTGTCAACGGCTCCTGACATGCCATTCATGGAGATGACTAGCCAGTGTGAGGCTCTCTCTATGGGAAAACAGCAGAAGATGTCTGCACTCATGAGCTTCAAACGCAGTTGGCAAGCAGCTATCCCAGAGAACTGTCAGATCAACCACCCAGATCAAGCGTCTCACATCTCCAACGAGCAGGTGTGTGAACTTTCATTTTCTGGGTCATCGTTTTTACCCTCCCAATGCACCAGGGATCTATAGAAAAAAAATACTTCATATGAAACTGTCAAGTAGACAAAGAAAAAGACAGTTTTGTTCCAGATAAGGCAACATGAACTGTAACACTGCATCACACAGAAAAGAGAGAACCATAACACTGTTGCTCTTCCGACAATGGCACAAATATGCCATTTTTTGGTTAGGAATCAGGAAACTGGCAATGGATCATGAGATGGGGTAGTGTGCCTGTAGTGTGAGGTGAGAGGCTAACTGTAACTCTTGACCATTTTGTGCTTGTAGAACACAAACCCTTTCCTCCACGAGAACTACCCGAATGACGGTTGCCTGCAGGCAGCTGGTGACCTGCAGCAGCAACATTTGCTGAAGCTGCCAGCATCAAGCCCGTACGACAACTTCCTGAAGGCCGCAGGCTGTTGATGCTCCAGCACAGGAAACCTAACCCGACGTGTGCGATACTGAAGATCGTCAAGTTGGAGAATGCCATCTGATGCGGTCGTGTTTTCCAACGTACGCCTGCTCTCAAGTATTTTTTTTCTCTGTGTGTGTTGTATATTTATAATGTAATTTAACACTTTCGTGTAACGTGCTTCTGTATAGTAGTTTGTTGTGCCGTTCTGTGAATGTGCCCCGTCTCTGCCGGGTTCCAAGAACTCTGGCATCCTCCCTCGCCTTAAGCCGAGTAGTTTGGGCTGGGTCAGCCTCGCGTTGCTCTGTTGGTTACACGGTGTTGGTTGCGGAAAAACAGGGGCAGAGGCTTGACGCCTTGGGATGGGCAGCAACGCCACACTGCCACACTGGGAGAATCAAACGACTCGTCTATCTTTTTTTTTTTTTGAGAGTACGCCAGGCGTATCATATTTTTATAGAAGGCAGAATTTCGAGTACAAGCCGACTACCACTCGCTGCGAACAAAACGAGCGTAGTACAACTTCACACTAGGGCTAGTCCAAAGACAAAAGAGCCTGCCCTAGAATGAGCTACAAAGCCCCTCGCCTCCGAACTCTGTAGATGCAACAAATAAACTACAAAGTCTGTAGATGCAACAGTGTACAAAGTCAACGAAGCCAGTGGCATTTCTGTTCGTAAGTTGTGGGGTCAAGTGAACCACGTACATGTTTTTTTTACAACACCATCAAGTCGATTCATATGTATAAGTGCTACATCTGAACCCACAGTCTACGAGTGCTCACATCCAGAAGCCACATAAAGTTGAGCATATTCCCAGGAAGAATATTCCTGGACGCGGTAACGGGTGCCGTGTAGGCATGAAGTAGAGCAGAAGATATCGATTGAGACCTGGAAAGATATCGGAGAATCAGTGGAACCTGTTTCCTAACCCAAATGATCTCCTCTTCCGGCCGCCACTCTGTCATCGCCGTCGCCGCCAACGCATGACGATGCTTTCTACGCGTTCAGCTCCGTTCGGAGAAGTTTTCTCTTGTAGCCAATGAGCGTCTTCTTGATTTATATAGATTAATCTCCATTATGCATGCATGCATCCCGTACGTGATGTTTTAAGTTCGTCTCTTAATTTGGTTTGCACGAATTTCGTAAAAAACTAGGAGACGCTTTCAAATGAATTTATATTAGGGTACCGAGTTATCAATTTTCTTTCAACTATATATATGTGTCTGACAAAGAAAAAATATACAGATTTCAGTTATTTCAGACTGATCTTAGTCGACGAATTGAAAACAGAAACATGCTCGATCTTAGTCGAGAAATATGCAGAAGTCATGAAACAAGTTCGGAATTAAAATTTAGTCGTTTAGAGCATCCATTAAAGTACCAAAATGAATTAAAAATAGTTCATACAAGCAGAAACATAGACATAGAATAAGCAATCGGTGCAAGAGAAGATTTTGGCCATTTTGTTCATACCAAGCCTTCGTCTTTTAGTCCATGAGGTTGTGTTGGTTAACATGACCAGGGCCTCCTCTGTGAAACGTCGCAAATATAATTTCTTCGCCTCCGGTTCCGCCCTGATCTTGTTGCTTGCAACCTTTTTCAACTCCATATTTTCTTAATTTTTCTCATTTTACTCCGAGTTGCATCCATCTTTTTTTTTAGTTGCATCCATTTTGATCTTGATCTTGGACGATATTGGCAATATACAACTCCAAGGACATCTTCTCTTCTTCAAATTTCTTCACAATTAAATCATTTTCCGGTTTGCGTCTTCGCCTAACTCTAACTTTTCGAGACAATGTTTCAACTCGGTTTTCATTTCCCCCTTACCGCAATCGGTGGCGTAAACACTACCAACAACTCAAACTAAATCAATCGAAACCAATCTAAATTAAACAAAAGTAAACTAAACTAAAACAAATAAACAAATGAGAGGAGAGGAGTAGGCTCACCGAAGAGGCATTGAGGAGGCGGCGCGGCGGAGAGGCTCGCGGCGGTGGAGGGGCGAGTGCGGGTCGAGATCGTGAGAGAGAGAGAGAGAGAGAGAGAGAGAGAGGTGACGACAATGCGGCGGGTCGGTGGGTGAGGGAGGTGTGTGTGTGTGTGTGTGTGTGTGAGAGAGAGAGAGAGAGAGAGAGAGAGAGAGAATGGAATCCGAAATTTGGGGGTACTTTTATGTCCAATGTACTAGTGGTGTGTCTTAGGCACGCCAAGATACTAGTATTTTCGGTCCAAAAGCGGGGCCCAAGTCAATTTACTAGTGGCGTGGCATTATTTCGCCACGCCACAATATCTAGCCACCTATAAACACTTTTCTACTGGTGAGAGCTTGAGAGGAAGAGTATCATGAATTTGTGGGCTACTGTCGACTTGAACTTGGGATTATCCAGTTAGCTATATAAAGGAGGTGCACGGCAACCCTAACGGTCACCAACTATCAGATTGAATACGTCTACTCACAGCACCAGCCACTGTTGCTTTGTTGTGTTGCTCTCGGCTACTCGACAACACACGACTTCTTCGATTATGATACCTTCACTGCGATGTCAGGTGATGGCCAAAGATCGCCCTCGCCGTCAAGAAGCTCTTAGGATAGTTAATCTTGGAATATTGCTGCTATGATATTTAGCTAGCTAGACTAAAATAATAAAATGTTACGAAGTATTTGAACATTCTCTTCTTCTAAATTAATGGAAATAGCAAATAATTTTTCTTCATTACTGAGGACATACTTGAGCTGGTTAGCCAATCCAGGCAATCCTCCTATGTCATATACACATACGTCACTATAGCTATACAAGTATTGCTTGTACATAATGTGTATATGTACTTGTGTCTTGTATACCAAATTTAAGAATTTCTTTTAGATCTACAAATATGGTTTACAATTTGTTAAAAAAACCAGGTGCCCGTGAGCTCGGGAGCCACTGGCATTTTCCAGAAATATATGAGTGGAGATTTCGTGCTCCCGACCTCCAATGATCTCACTATTTTCAAAAAATTAAAAAACATATTTAATAGTTTCAAACAAATATGAAAATAATCATGCATGTTCTAAATGATATATCCTACGTTCGTGCCAAATATTTTAGATTTTGAGCTACATAAAAATGACAAATATACAGAACAATGTATAGTTTCAATCTCCAACTTTTATCATTTTTGTGTAGCCCATAATACAAAAAAAAAAAATCGCACTGTGATTTTGCACGCTTATAGTATACATTACTGACAACATACGGAATTTTTTCAGATTTTCTGAAAACTTTTAAATATTTTTTTTTATTTTATAAAATCGTGGGCTGACCGGTGCTAACTACAGCCCGGTCTGTCATATTAAAAACCTGGAAAGATATCAAAGACCGATCACCGGTACTGCTAACTACAGGACGGATGCAAGGCCACTTGCTCGCGTTACTTTAATCAAGTCCGAGTGATTCTTGATATCTTTACGGGGAAAGACCTGGATTTTTTTTAAATATATTTAAAAAAGCACTACAGCCGAGGTCGATCAAAGAGCTGGATTTTTTTTAAATATATTTAAAAAAGCACTACAGCCGAGGTCGATCAAAGAGCTGGAAAGATATCAAGAATCACTCGGACTTCATTAAAGTAACGCGAGAAAGTGGCCTGGCATCCGTACCTCGATCGCGCCACTCATCCACGAGGACGAAAACTAGGATATCTTCATTTCGTACCGTTTCGTCGTCTTCCGGCAGCCACTCTGTCACCGTCGGCGCCGCCAACGCACCACTTCGATAATTTCTATACGCGCGTCCTTCCTTTTCAGCTCTCTTCGACAATGCCGGTTTCTCTTGGATTGTTATCTTTTGAGGTGAAAATTGCTTTTCTCTTCTCTTGTAGCCTACGGCTGTCTTGGCATCTTCTTGATATGTGCAGATAAATTAATCTCCACTAGGCGTTCCGTACGTGATGTTTTTGGTTCGCATGCATTTTATATAAAAAAGATAGCCATGTTTCTGTTATTTTTTGCTCACAAACAAGGGACCTTTTTGAGATGACTCGGCAACCACCTTCTATATCAATATAAAAGGCAAAGTTTTTGACTTGTTTCAAAAAAAAAGATGACTCGGCAACCTCCGTTTCTAAATATAACCTTTTTTTTTAGATTTGTACGTATTTAGACGTAATTTAGTGTGTTGATTCGCCCATTTCAGTCCATATTTAGTCTATGTTAAATTGGTTAGAATATTTTATAATTTGAAACGGGGGAGTATATTTACGGATTGGAGCTTAGTTAAGTTACTGACATTAGTCAGTGAACTGAAACCAGAGACATGTTCTCTTTTGAAAGATGGATTTCGTCCTGGACTCTTAATTTAGGCGAACCGGATAACTAAAACAGAAAAACTGCTTGAAGAACAGCTAGCAAGGTACAGGTACAGCTAGGTCGCTATTGACTCGTTCATTCCACAACAAATTAAGTAAGATAAATGTTGATTCGAATAATTGAACCCAGCGTAGCTACATGGATCCAAATAATTAAGTAAGCGAAATTATTGGAGAACATATATGAACACAAATTAACCAAATGTGAACACAGCTACAACTAACTGATTGACTCATTCGTTCGACAACAGAAAAGCAAGATAAATACTGAACTGAATCATCTATCCCACTATCCCACATGGATCCAGATTTACAAAATCATTGGAGGGAGCACACATACGTTAGGTATGAACACAACCCCATTTGAATCCGTACATATTTAAAAAAACAAAGCTTTGCTATACGCGTCGGGAAATCCGTACGCGTAGCAATCAAAGCCGTAGTATACAAAATTGCACACTTGCTACAAAGGCTCCAGCTACGCCTACGAGGACTCGCAAGAACAAGGCACTCCCTCGCCTTGTCCTCCCAACCAACCCACCCACGCCAGCACCAGCACCAGCAGCAGCCTAATATATAGACACACATCCTCCTCACCCCAAGAGTACCTCACTCACATGCTTTGATCCCTCCTCCTCCTCTTGTTAATCATCTCCTCGCGCTTCTTGGAGAGCCGATCACCCAGCACTCTCGTTCTCACAGTCAGGCGACGCCATTATGCTGATGATGGGGTACTTCCGGGCGCCGAAGCTGGGCGGGAGGAAGTCGTCCTCGGCGGACGGCCAGAGCCTGCGCGCGGCGCTGCTCCTCGACGTTGAAGCGACCGGCACCGTGCCGAAGGGGTACTTCGCGGTGTACGTGGGCGCGGAGGCGCGCCGGTTCGTGGTGCCCATGAGCCTCCTCTGTCAACCCGCGTTCCGGGCGCTCATGGAGCGCGCCGCCGAGGAGTTCGGGTTCGGCCAGGCGGGCGGGCTCCGCATCCCGTGCCGCGAGGAGGACTTTGTCGCCACCGTTGCCGCGCTCCTGCCCAACGCCACAGAGTCCAGGCAGCGGCGGCGGAGCGGGAAGAGCAAGGCCGGCGCCGCGGCCACGCCGTGGTGACCGACCGATTGAGGCCTTGGCCAGTTTTGTCGTGCGACCGACCGATCGTGGTGGCATGGGAGAAGCTTTTTTTTGTTGCCTCGTTTGGATGAGTGCCATGGCATCCATCCATCCGATGGCCGATCAACATTGGTTTTAGTTTTCACACATGATGATTTGTCTGTGGTGGAGCAGTAGATAGATAAGATGTTGTCTTTCGAGTCTGGAATAATTGTGTTCTTGTAAGGGCTCTGAATTCTTGACAGATGAATGATGATTGGTTTCAGTAAGAAGATAATTGATCGCATGCCTGAATGTATCCTACTGTTCCTCTTGTTGATCAAAAGATCCTATATGCATATCAACAATGATAATCAGTAGATTTAATGGCGAGTTTGCGATGTTCTCCTAAACTATGCAATGAAATATGGCCGTCGTGACTGACATTTGGCATGGGCCCACTTGCGAGCCTCACTATGCGATGGTACCGAGTTACTCTTCTCATTGATAATTCTGTTTTTAAGGAGGAACAGCCTGGGTGATCACATCATCACAGTTGGACTACTGTTATATCATTTGCACTTAAGAGATTCTATTTATTTGATCTGTTCACCATGGATGAACAGCCTGAGGCTCTGTCCAAATGGAGCTTACAGCTGGAATTCAGGCCAGGCAATGCAAGCTACAAGAACTGCACTCCTATCTATTTCTGTTATCTGTTCAGAATGTTCTGAAAAAATCCGCTGAGCAAACAGAACAACAGCTTGTGAAAGAGATTCTTCTAGCTGGCAACACTGAAACAGGTGGCACAATTAGAACCCACAGTTCCTAGAGACAGGACTTCTCCCCTTAGTATCATCCAAGGAAGTCTTCCCCTTCTAGTTTGTTTTATGTGCTTGAGGTTTCCGCAATGTGCATTGTGCTCCACCGCCCGGCGAAGCAGTCAGCTGCCGCCTCTGCCGCGGGGAAGGTCACCGGAGATAGAAGAGTAGCGACGACGTACGGTGGTCCGAAGAGGACAATGATCAATATGTTTAATAACCCCGCATATTTTTTTCTTAAACTAGTTCATTTCCACGTGTAAATGCACGGCATTTTCTTTCCCTGGAACCCTGTAGATCAAGTAGTACATGTGCCAAGAAATTGAGTAACAGAGGTAGTAGCTTAAAGCATCTAAAGATCAAGGAGTCCATGTGAGTGTAAACCATGTGTGAACAAGCAATTTAACAAGACACTCCGTACTACTAAGTACTGGAGTAACTACTAATTTAAGCATGGGCTTCTCTGGAATGAATCTTAAACTGACAGACAAAAGATAATTACAACCCTCTTATTCCTCTGGTTGATTAGAACATGACATAACCGCGTATACCTGAGGGGATTAATTGAGGTTAGCTTATACATGGTCATCGCAAAAACCACCGGAATCGAGAAGCATTGAGCTTCTTCTTTTTTACTGTATACATCACAAAGATCACCGGTAATCGGGAATCGAGAAGACAGTCAACGTGGCACTGACATGTGGCCTCTGGCCCGCTTATCAGATCGTGATGGCACTGAGTTATTTTTCTCATTGATATTTGTTGAATAAAGCCTGGATGACCACAACTGGGCTCATGTTTTTTCCTTTGCATTTAAAGAATTTTCCTCTTCTCTCTGTTCACTCATCTAAAGATTACATTCTTGGGGGTGGTAGGAGGCTCACCAGAGCTCAGCGAATTGTGACCGTAGATAAGGATTTACGGTCGATCCCAGCCGTCCGATCGGGCTGTTTTTTTTTTACTGTGCCTGGTCCCACCTGTCATCGACTTGGTGGCTGGAAATTTCGGTGCAAATTGATTTTCTCGCAGCGACTGCCCAGCGCGAGCCGTCGGATCAGAGGGTGAAAACCCGCCTCGATCTGAGCCGTCCATCTTCTATGGGCAAAATAGTCATTTCACGTCTGCGGTATATAAGCTGCGCCCCGCGCGGTCAAACCCTAGACCAATCGCTCGCACGCGTTCTCCCCAATCCGCCTCCCCGTCTCTCCCCCAATCCCCGCGTCTCCTCCTTCGCGTCGTCGTCGTCCCCGCCTACACCTTCTCCTCCGTCTTCTCCTCCGTGCGCGCCATCGCCGCTCCGCTTGATGTCGGTCGACCCCGTGGTGCCCGCCCGCAGGTATGCCCTCGTGGCCTCTCCCTCCCCGTCTGCTCTCTCTCCCGTCTCACTTCCTCTCTTTCTAAGCAGCCGGAGGCGCCGTCCCCTCCTTCACCTTCTCCGGTTGCCCTTGCTCTCTCCATCTGACCGCTTCTCCATCCTCCGCGGGAGATGGCACGCAAGGCGCTGGATGGGGCATGGCGGCGGCGGCGGTGGTGCAGGCGCCATCAGCAGCCGACGAGCTGATGGAGACGTCTCCCGCCCAGGTGACGCAGAAGGCGAAGAGGGTTCCGTCCAAGACCGGCAGAGGAAAGGCGGCGCCGCCGTCCATGGCCGACGAGCTGATGGGGCTGCAGGGGATGCTGGAGAGGCTGCGGCTGGAGAAGGTGAAGGCGGAGGAGATGGCGCAGGAGCGGGACGAGGTCATCCGGAAGAAGGAGGAGGAGATCGAGACCAAGGGCAAGCAGCAGGAGCGCCTCCAGGCGAAACTCAACAAGATGCAGCGCATCAAGGAGTTCAAGCCAAGCATGGTATGCACCTGCATCCATCTGTATCTGTATTTTTCCTGTTAGATTCCATTTATTGTGATTAGTTCAGATTCAGCTAAGCCTGATCTCGATTGCCCTACTGCACAACTTTCCTGTTGTCCAGTCTTTGCTCGGCAAGGACCAGGAAGGAGATGACAAGGGCAATAAGAAGAAGGGAAAGGGTAACTTCGTGTACTCATAGGAGAGGTATGCCGCTGAGAATGTGCCAGAGGTAAAGGATCGACTGTTTAACGAGTACATGTTTAATTTACTCTCTCCTACTCTCTGTTGTTTTGTGTATGGATCTGAAAATACCATGCTATTTGCTATAATTTGGTGTGCTATGAATGATGAATGGGGGTCAACTTACTACCGTTAATACCCAATCTGTATGAAATGTGGTCTGTCCTCATGCCTGTTGAACTATAGGGGTGTAGGACTATCATTTATCTGTATTTGTTTGGGTTCTGACGTGTGATGGAATAAGTTCTACAGAAGATTGAGCCCTAATCTTATCTACATGTAATGGTTAAAACTTTTTCAGATCTAGACAGTAGTGCAATATATGGATATTTTTGTTCAGAGAAATATTTTCTTTGCATACGCTTATTGCTCAACAAAGTTGTCCGTTGGGTTGACTAATTGGTGTGTTTTTTTGGTTTGTAGTTATGGAGGGGTATGGTGAATAATTACCCTCATTGATCAGGATTTAGATGTATTGGCTCACATTGATGTAGCCGGAGGGGAATTGGTTTCGAGGTAAATTATGTTTGGTGTTAGAGAATATTGTCAAATTATATGTATTTTCATAGTTAGAATTTACAGGTTAGCTTTTCTTCTTTCCATAATTCAGGTTTGAGCCAATGGACTTGGTTATATGTTTTATTTCAGCCAACCTAAAGGAACAAAATATGTCTCTTTTATTCGATTTTATGGAAATCTTATCAGAAGAATTATGACAGGATTTATCTCCTTTAGACCTCTTGATTTGTTCCGTTTATTACAATCCTCTCTTCCCTAGGTTTGTCCCCAACGACAAAATCGAGAGCCTCACTCACAATTCAGGGAGGTTGAGGCACCGGCAATGCTCTCACTGGAACTTCTCAATCGGGCCTGAATCCAAGGATGCCATACGGGTAAAGTACCAAATTCTCTTTAAAGTTTATTACCACCTTCTGCTTACTTCATGCACTCAGAGCTATATATTATATTATTCATTCAATGTCCTTGCTGTTACTACTATAGTATCTAATGATGCATTAGCCAAAAATATTCTCAAGGAGCTGCATAACGATGGGGTTCACACCTCCTGTATCAATGTTAGAAATGGAATAGCTTGGTATGTTGTTTGTATGCCTTCCAATACCACTGATGCATGCAGTCCTGTAGTAGAATTAAAGAAATTTGGTTTTCAAAGCAGAGTTCCATGCAAACATAGAGAATGGAAAATTGAAGACTTTGTTTACAATATGATAAGTAACATGCTTTGCGTTTTAAATTGTTACATGTTCCCATTTGTTAATGTGGTTAGCTTTGTTTTTTAGTCATATGCCAATTTTTTATTCCTGAATCAATAGGTTGCTTATTATCACAGGAATCATGCTCTCTTGTGAAGAGCATTTTGCTACTGGATCCTTAGAGGGGAACGTGTTGCCGTGAAGTTCTTCTTTAATGTCACAGGAAAGCAGCAACCAATTCCTCACTAAATCCTCTCCAACCTGCACCGTCATATATGGATCTGAACAAGGCACAACCAGTTAACTAAGCGTCCAAGCAAGTGATATGGCGGTCCATAAATCTCGACTCTAGGCTTAGGTGAGCACTATATTCTTCTTCCTACATAGGTGCAATCGAATCTGAAGTTAGATATATTATGATTCTTTTCTCTTGCTATAATACAACTGATAACATGAGAGCCGGACATGTGTTGTTGTTGTCGTACTAAAAGACTAAGGCGAGTTTACATCCTTTTGTGCTTAACGATCCGTGCAAAAAATATTGCCCATGCTTTGTTTTTGTTACCTTTATTTTCATTCGCCATTCTAATAAGTCTCCCGATCTCTTCTAATGATATTGGGGTTGAAAAAAGATGGCCAATAAAATCTTTTCTGAATTTAATACCTCAAAAAGATGGTCATCGTGTTGTTTCATATACTGTTTTATATATGCTCGTGTTTCTAGCGGTCATGAGATGAAGATTTTTTTTTTTGAGGAGGACCCGACACATATATTCAGGAGCTCAGCACAAATTACAAGCAGGTCCAAAAGAAAAAGAAAAATACAAAAGGACCCAGAAATTTGCACAAAGCACCCCAAGCCACCTGAAGATTGTTCTGTGGGGTCAGTGTACTCTTCGCCAAACTGATTGTTTTTATCAAATGCTAAGTTGAATGATCTGTTGCTATTTTGGTTGTAACCACTTTCCAACAATATGATGGTGCTTTGTTCTTTATACACTCCTTTGCTTAATACTTTCAGTAGTCTTTCTTTCATTTTCATCAGCTGAACCTACTTTTATATTCTTATTATATAGAGGTCTAGCCGGTGGGGCTGCCTGTTCATGGTACATTAATGAAGATATCATCGACATCAACAATCTCCGAGCAAGGTATAATAATCACACTATAGTTCCTCCAACAACCATGCTGTAGTTTCCTCTCAAATATGCTTTTTTTATAACGATAGCTCTCTATTTCAGTTCCCTAAATACTTTTCAGCCCACTGCACATGCCCCAGTTCCACATACTATTTCTCTCCGGTGTCAAATTGGAGAAAACTGGCCTACGAGACCTTTGTTGATCAAAAACATGTTGCTCAGCTTAATACATTTAAACTTTCTGAACATGAGGTACCACTCCATCTGAAGACTCTACTGCTCAGCGTATGCTTAATCCTGCTGTTTTCATTTATAGGAAGCAATGTTTTTGATGCACCGGTGGAATACCAAGAATTTCCTCGAGACAACAGCGGTGACATCAGGTTGCCGAAGTTGTCGTCGAATGGCTAAACTAGCTAATTATGCATATGCAGATCCACATACATATACTGTAGTAGTTCAAAATCTATACTGTTGCAGATGTTGTGCAAGTGATTTCATTTTGTAGCCTGATCTCTGCAGACGTTGTACACCAGATTGGTGCTTTGGTTTCTAGACTTTGGGTTACAGAATTGGTACAAAGAATGAGTTGTTTTTCGTCTAGACCAACAATGGAGATTATTGGAGAGATGCTAGCGTTATGGCCTCCTAGATACTTTAAAAACCATGATAAGACCTGAAGTTAGCTACAATTTGTGCAATCATGATTGAAAGCCTATTATGATGGTTGTTGTGTTTTAAATTAATTGCATGCTTTATAACGATCAGTACTCTTTGTTACCAATCATTTTTTCCTACCTCTTTTGCATTTATTACCATGTTTTCACTCTCCATTTTGGATTTGCTTCTTTGCATATCTCAACTATATCATTCCAGTCTTTGGATTACACGATTATTTATTTCTTCTTGGGTCTATTTCATTTCTAGACCAAAGCTACTGAATTTATGCTTAAAACCATTTCACTTGAATCGGACTATCTTGCATTTTCTTCTCTTTCATGTTACACTGTCTTATGCTTAACGTTTTCTTTTGCCAGGAAAGGGTATCAGACGCTTCATTTCCCTGTCGCATGCTGTTATAGATTGTACGCAACATGATGTTATAGGTTGGAAAGGGTTGTGTATATGGTAGGGTGTTGGTAAGCGAACTATCTTGCCCTCAAGCCATACCGGCGGTCGTCGTTATTTCATGGAGAACTTCCAGTATGGTGCTTGCCATTTCTCCGGTCCATGGCGCTCCTGATTTGGTCTCTACTTTTACGTGTAATCCAAAGTGGTCCGAGATTACCGAGGCACTTTTGCTAGAGCCTGGCCAACAACCATGTGGTAGGTCTGATATAATTGTTGGGGTGTATGGGCTCAAACTTTCGAAATATATAGATGATGTTAGAGTTGGTCGTATCTTTGGTCCCGTAAAGGCTGGTACTGTTCTTTCCTCTACATTGTATTTCACCATATACTAATGTTGATTTGGCTCACTTATATGTTATTTACATGTTTAGTATTGTTTGGTGCAGTTGTGTATACTGTCGAGCTTCAGAAGGGGGGTCTGCAGCATGCTCATATCCTTATTTGGCACGACGTAGACAATGATCGTCTGGTTAGTGCAGCATTGATCGGTTCTTTTGTTTCTGCTAAAATTCCAGACCTTTTGAAGTTACTTTAGGCTATGCTTTCGTTTCTGAATTTGTGATGCATGGACCCTGTGATGAACTAAATTTGTTTGCCTCGCTTTGTTTATAAAAATGGAATAGTTTTACAATAGATGGGTTCCATATTACATGACTCGGCTCGAGAAATATCAGGCTGTAGAATGGTGTAATAAGACACGTGTCATGAAATATCTCCTTATATACATGATTAAAGGACAACTTTTTCTAAGATTCTCCTTGAGAGGATCTAGGGTAAAAGGGTTGCTGGGGAAGGTGCTAAACATGTTGTGGTGGTCGATTTTCCAGACGATATGGAAATTATTAAAACCCCAAAAAACGAGCCTCTGGTCAATGTTTTGTGCACTGTTAATTATGTTCAGGTTAAGCAAAAATATCATCCATATGGTCTACTTCGGAGATAAAAATATCTGCTCCTTAGCTAAACATATTCCGGCCTCTTATAATTTTCACTTCCATGTTTCAGAGTGATGTTGACAAAGAATCTATGTCCACACCCCAGCAAGATACTAGGAAACATTTGCTATGTAAGCACTCTAACAATCAAGTATGATACTGGATTCTTCAATTACTAGAATAATGTTTAATTATGTGGATCATACTAATCCGATCCTCAATATATTATGGATTCCTTTCGATCAATGCTAAGATGTGACATCATCTTCTCTCTTCACTCTAGGCACGAGGCATCTTCGCTGGAAGGTGGAAATAATGGTATGGCAAAGAAAAACAAGACCTAGGTCACCCTGCGGGGATGCTACTGCTTAAGATCAAGTAAAACCATGCACACTATCATGTCAGCCTACACACAAACTGAACTTTTGGTTAACTTCTGAATATTGTTCCTGCAGGCTAGACTTATTTTGCCTATACATAGTGTCTATTTGTGACAGCCCCTTAACAAACCTTACTCGGTGATATTTTGGTGCCATCATCGTCAAGGTTTCGTTTTGCCTAGATGCATTGTTAATGCTGCTGAGACCATCTGGCTATGGCTTTCAGTAACTTTATTGGTTTCACGAAACTCATTGGGTGTTTGAAATCGATCATGTATTCCCGGTAGGTGAACCTATTAGATTCGATGTATTTAGAATTATTTCCATGTGTATATTTGTTATGTGTACCTAGATGGGACTCTTATCCAAGCATCTTATGTTATATGGATCTCTAAATTATCGTCCTTGTGTTTTCGGCACTGCTCTGTATACATTTTGTTTGTCTATTTCTTGATGTTCTGCTCGTGTGTTCTGATGTTGATTTGATGGGCAACTTGGATTGGAGAGCTCTGAAATCTGTGCATGTAAATTCTTTAGCCTCATGTTTATTTTTTTCTTTCAGATTTCTCTGGGTATTTATTCTGTAAATATTTACCAGTTAAGTAGAATAGGTTCTTCATTTCTTAAGATAGTAAAATCCCAGTCTTGTGCTACCCAGTTCGTATCACCAGGTGACATGGTACCTATAACACTGTAATATTGTTTAGCTTAGACTTACCGAACTTAATTTTGTTTAGATTATACTTTAGGATATTAACCATGTACTTAATAATCTGTATAAAATGTGAAAACCACGGGCAAAACATTAAAAGAACAACTAAGTGCTGCGCGGTAACCCACTCGATCTTATGCCACACTCCAATTAGTCAGTCAAAGCCATGTCGTATGAGCATGGAATAGAGTGTATATTTGTAGTGTGGATTGCTTAGACTAGATTTTAAGATTGAATGTTTTCTTTTTATACCGGCATGCAGGTGTGTTTGGCAGCGGCTTACATGCTGCTGCAAATAGGTGCAGTAGAGCAATGCGAGATGTGGTCATGGTTGTTGCAAATAGGTGCAGTAGAGCAATCAACTTCTACTAGATGTTTTCGAGATTGTAGATCATTGTGAACTGACATTAATGCATATTCTTTGTTTTTGTAGTGCTTAACAGATTTCTTTTATTTCTCATTGTTCTTATTTTTTTGTGTTCAGATGTTACTCTATCACTGGTTTTCTAAAGCTACTGCCATATGTGTGGATCCTTGCACTAAGAGGATTATCTATCTGAGTGATGTTGATGTTGATTTGGTTTTGGAGATCGATGAAAATGTCATGCTCTTTTCTCTTGATGGCTTCAGTTGGTTACTAGCCTGATGCATATTGGTATGTTCATTGTACATTTCACATTTTATAGCAGCTACATATTTCCACATTTTACTGTTTTTTATGCACCGTAGATTCATCGGGTACTAAAAAATAATGGTCATGCATGCGCAAATCATGATTTAGCTGTCTGTTGCATTGTACATTTCAAATCCAGGTCATGTACCTATTGTTACGGGTTCCCTCTAATAGTTTCTGTTCTTAGTGATATATTGAATCTTCATTATGTCTCCTAAGAGTTTCCATCATTTTATCGTCATCGGTTTCACAGTTTCTATTATGCATTTCTTCTGCTTTCTCAAAACCACAAGGAAAAGCGTGCAAAAGCAGATCTTGGTTGCTGATGCCTCATTGTTGACGCTGTTGAGGCCAGCTACCTTTATCTTTTGGAATTGTTGTTAGATTCATGAAACTCATCAGCTGTTTGAGATCATGTCTCCCTATCCACATTAGATCAGTAATCTGAATTTGTATTTGGAACAGTAATCTGAATTTGTATTTGGTACTATTTCCATGTGTTTGTAATATGTGCACCTAGATGCGACTCTTATAGAGCCTTCTTATGTTAAGGCAGTGTGCTATGGATCTCTGAATTACTACCCTTGTGTGTTTCAGCACTGCTTTGATTCAGCTCATATGTTTGATTTTTTTCATCTTTTGAATTTTCCTAAAACTAAACTAGGTGTGCTTCACCGTTTCGTTGATCTTACTGTTTCTTAAGACTTTGATTGTATGATGTTCCGAATACTCATTTCATGTTGCTTAAGGGTTTCATTGTATAATGTTCTACCCTCTCATTCTACATACGTTTTCAAATGTGATCAAATTCAAATGAATAGAATTGTCCTTTAAATGATCTGTATAAATGGTTGTAACTACGGGCAAGAAATTCAAAGAAGAAACAAGTGTTGCGCGGCGAGCCGCGCCATTCGAATCTAGTATATGAACAGCCTCTGTCCAAATGGAACTTCCAGGTAGCATTCAGGCAATCAGGCTACACTAGGCGCTGCAAGCTGGAGAAACTGCACTCCCATCTATTTTGGTTATCTGTTTAGAATATTCTCCAAATTGGCTCACAAACCAGAATAACACGGACCTTGCATGTTCTATTTCCTAACAAGATGCTCGCAGCTGTCACACCTGAACCATGTGGCACAATTAAACCCTGCAATTCCTAGAAAGTGGACTTCTATCCCTTTTAGTTCATTTTCAATTTTGATAATTTCCACAAAGCGCATTTTACGTGTGCACATGAGCCGTCCTTGCCACCGTTGAAGCACATGGGCCGGCGGACCGTGTTCCATCGCCGGAGTGGTGGTGAGGAAGATGAGGAGGTATGCACGATGGTACCGGACATGGAAGAGTAGTGGTGGTTCGATCACTAGAACAGAAATATTGGAGAGTACAAGGAGTTAATATATTACTGAATAATCTTAGCATGTGTTTTTTTTCCTTAAATTAGTGCACTTGCCATGTGTTGTAACTGTACGGCCTCTTTCTTTCTGGAACTCTTATTTAGGTCTTAGAAAGTACGGTTCAGGACAAATACATGATATTCTTCAGATCAAGGATGTACATGTGGCAGAAAGCAATTGAACAAGAGATGCACTAGTTTAAAGGGTCCAAATATCAAGGGAGTCCATGTGGGCTTCCCTGGAATTCTTGTACATTACTATTTCAGCCAGGATTGGGCCATTGGATATTGACTTGCATGGTATGAGGTTCCCAAACAATAGACTACATGTTATACTTGAAGATCAAGTGGGACATGGACTTGAGCAAGAAAGCTAACTACTGCTTACATTTCAAACTGAAGGGAAAAATAAGTGAATTATTATTAATGTGGGATTTTACCTAAGATACTTGATATAAATCCTTCATTTTTACTCAAAAAGATTGCGACTCCTTCATTCGTCCCCTTATACAAACTGCCAAGCGAACTCTTCCTCATCTTCTCCTTAGAAGAATTATAGAAACCAAGAATAGAACAAATGGACAACGAGAAAAAAAGAAGAGAACCATCATATGCACAGGATCTCACGCTCCGAAGAACAGTAGCACGCAGCCTCGTCCTTCCTTCCCACCAGCCTCAGGATGCCCTCGAACACCTCGACGTCGCAGGGGATCCTCAGGGCGCCCTCATGCTGGAACCCAAATTCCTCCTCTGCCTCCCTGAGCAGCTCCTCAAACGCCCAGTGCCCAAGGTACTCCGTCGGGATCACGAACCTCCTCATCTCCTCCCCTACGCACACTGCGAAGAAGCCCTTCGGGACGCCAGCAGCAGCAGCAGCACCGCCTCCGTTCTTCCCGGCTTTCGGAGCGAGCGCGAGCCGCTTCCACTTCCTGAGGAGCTGCTGCAGCCTCACAATGTCTCTGATCTTGTTGCTGCTTGCCCTGCCATGCTCACCCATTGCCAGTGTTGGTCTCTCTTGTCTCAGGCTGCTGCTGCTCCCTTGCCTGGTGCAAAGACTTACGAGGCACTGACAATATATAGGAGGTTGGATGAGGGTTCAGTTGTGTATTAGCGTGCATGTTCAGCGGGTTAGCTCTAATGTTCTAATCAATGGTTTGATAAGAGGCTTTCTTTAAGTTTGGGAGCCCCTTTTTTATGTTGTGCTCTTAGGATGATAAACTAATGCAAAGCGAAACAATGGGCGCCACTAGTTGTGCAGTACCTGCAACTGAACAGTTAGAAAAGAAAGTGCACACTCTGAAGGACTCTATTCACTTATGCAGTGAAACCAGAATCTCTTATTTTCCTTCTACTTCAGTCGTTTGACATGTGTATGGATGGGAGAAGGTAAACATATCACCATGCTGCCCAAAAAAAGAGAAAAAAAGTTAGAAACATAAACATATTATCAACAGAAGTCAGGACATATTGCTGTTTTAGCTAATTGCTGAAGAAAGTAAAACAAGTGGCTACTACTAGGGAGTAGGGACTAGATTATGTTTATTTCATAACAATGCATCTAGTCCAAGTAAAAGAGGGAGAGATGAGTGTGAAGCTGATGAAAGATTCCAGACGTTACGGACACGGCCACTGGATTTTATTCTATATTTGTGAAGAGGTTGTTCTTTCAATATCATGTCAGAACCTGACCTCCGGAAGAATGCAAAGTGTGATCCAACTGATGGAAGATTCTCCTCCCTGCTAATGATGAGCAATCAGCACCAGCTCTACTCCGCTTATCTGAGCAACTACCAGCATGATTTGCTTCAGTCTCATCATTGGTGCAAGCTAAAAGAACAGTTCATGTACTGAAAAGGACGCCTCAAGTCCTCGCTTTAGGTAGCAGCGCAAACTACCCGTCTGCTCTTGCGGTTTTAGTCTTTGACTCTGAAACAAAAAGGTGTCTGCTTACACAAGAATATATTAAGGACTCTGGCTTGTGTACTTCTCTATTTTCTTTCTGATATGATGAACGGATCTGGGGGTTATTGGGTCAATATCAGTGCTCAAACTTCACAATATTTTGCAATTCCAATGATTAGTTAGCTCCTGAAAGCACAGTCATCACCTGAAAAAGAAAACCAAGAGGTTTTCTGAGTTTGAATTTTTTGGGAACAAAACAGTACGTCGTTGATAATTTGAACGATTTCTGCTTCCAAGCGGACATGAAGAATGACAAGTCATGTTTCTAGCAGTAAAGTAACAGGATTTCTATGCAAATCTGCATGTTAGCCAAAATACATATCGGTACAGCGAATTACTTCCGTGCAATCAAAAGATTTCCGTTTAAATGACCAAGAACCAAAGGCAGTTGGCTCTTAAACCTCTGTTTACATAAATCACATACCTTTTACTAGAGATGCTATATATGAATCAGATGGATGTCTGTTCTGGCCTGTATACCACTTGTTAGAGCTTCTTTCAGGTACCGGGCACCGCACAGGACACTAACTGCAATACCTGCATCTGAACTTAAAGCAAATGTTTGGTTCTCTACTCCACACATCATACACAAGGAGAAGAATGGTGTAAAAATCGAGGACACAAATGAAAATAAGCAAAGAAGTGTGCTCCTGCGGTGCAGAAATTGTTGCATCAGATGCATAACTGTCAAAATCGAGGGCACACATTAAAATAAGAAAAGAATTCTGCTCCTGCGGTGCAGAAATTGTTGCATCAGTTGCATAACTGTCAAAATAGAGGACACAAATTAAAATAAGCAAAGAAGTAACTGTTTCTCCATTCTTTCTAAGATAACGTGTCATGCACATGGCAACTGAAAACATGGCATCTGAGCAGATCACGGTGATATGAAGTATAGAATACCAGAGATCAGACTGCAAATGGTGGCAACTGAAAACATGGCATCTGAGCAGATCACTGTGATATGAAGTATAGAATACCAAAGATCAGACTGCAAATGGCTGCACATGCCATCGGTCACAGCTAGCTGACACGAATCACCTAGATCGAGCACACAGTTCCTTGCTCGGCAAGCTGGCGTGGACGGTAGCACTGGCACATGTTTAGAGATCATTTCCATACTCAAGATAATTACTAATAGCCTGAAAGATGAACATCGGTAATTCAAATCTTCTAGCTACAGAAGTGGTTACAGTATGCCAGATGCTTTTTTTTGGAAGAAACCAAGTCATGGCAGAAAACACATAGGGGATAAATGTCTACAGTAGATCTTAACAATTACTTGGCATGATCATTTTTACTACAGTAACTACGTAGTTAGCTGTTACTAAAAGTAGCATAAAAGGGAACCTTGCATTGTCTACCTTGTCTGACAGAACCAAAATGCATAAACAAAATTTGAAACAACAATACATGGTCACTTTCTGCAGTCAGACCTACCAAATCTATGCAACCAACCAATCAAGACACTTTATGGTCCAAAACAAGCACTACACTCAATGACTACCATGATAGGGACAACACACTGTCCATGAAAACTTTGTAAAGTGGACAATTTTGATTTAGCTTCATCCATACATACTATATGTCTTAAGATACTATAGTTCCAGACTTCCAGTTAGACAGCTGTGTCTGTACTCTCTAGTCCCTTCCAATAACATAAAATATCCATGTGTCAGAATAGAGTTACTGCGCTGTACTGACACCTTAAGAAGAAAACAATGAAGCATGAACTATGAGTTGTGACACGAATATCAGAAGAACCAAATGTCTAACGCATAATTATACAGCGTGATCACTAAAGGGTGATATTATTGAGAATACAGCAGTTCCTGATAGTCTCAGAGGAGACTCCCCAGGGCAAAGTTGTTTAGAAAGTTTGTTCCAAGTTTCAACCAAGTTATCACATGAAAAGCAGACAGAGCCATCCAATGGAAGTAATCAATGTAACAGTAGTTTCTTTGATATCCTCTTATATTCCGTACGCTAATTTCCGCACAGAAAAAGTATTTAAATGCGATAAATGAAGCTGAAGAAAAGATGTAACTATGATGATTTTTTTAGGCTGGGTAGATGGACCAGCCAAAAGTGGCTCACTTCCATTGAAAATAAAACAGTATTGCTAAGAGGTTTAAGGAACACAAAAAATTCAGATGGGGCTGCCTGAAAAATCATGCATAAAACAGTCTTCTCTAGTGTGATTAGCATGCTTTGATTTTTATTCCAGGAGTTAGACAACATACAAGTACGAACATTTCCACATGTATGCTCTTTGCAACGTTAATGCAAGATGACATAGCTTGAGCAAAAAAGCTATGCCGCAAATTTAATCACTTACATGGAGCACCTGCTATTTTTAAAATACTTTTTGCAGGTTTCTTGAAGGTAGAAGTCAGATGGGAAACACAAGATGCGCATTTGTTAAATTGTCCCGAGCAAAAAGACACACAGTATCATTTCCAGTCCAGAATATGCCTCTTAGACTAGCAATACCATAACACAAGCATAAGAATCTTTGCTAGATACTACTACACTTCGTAATCGAAAGTTATTTGGCAGCCGTTTCTTTTAACTCCATCTTTAGTATCCTGATAGATTGGCAAGTTGAGCAATAAACAAGCAAAAAATAAACTGGTAACAAGATAGACTGGAACAATTACGAAGAAGTTGAGCAAGTGTTTTGAAAATTGCCATTTATTATTCTAGCCACCAGGCAACAAACAAGCATCAGATGTTTTTTGTTGCAGTGTGCTTACAACAAGCACGAACTAGAAATATCATCAGCCCAAACTTCTCAAACTTCTTCTGATATTGTAGCACAAGCATAGATGCATAGGCACTGGCCAATAATGCAAGAAACCAGAAAATTTTAAACTGGTAACAAGATAGACTCGAAATAAATATGAAGAAGTTGAGCAAGTGTTTACCAAATTGTCATATTATTCTAGCCACCCACCAACAAACAAACATCAGACGTTTTTTTGCAGTGTGATTTCAGCAGCAAGAACGAACTAGAAACATCATCATCTGCTCAAACTTCTTCAATGATATTCTAGCACAAGCATAACAAGAAATAAATAAATTGCTAACAAGATTGAGTGATAACAAATACAAACTAGTTGAGCAAGTGTCAAAAAGTTGGCATATCATTACAAGTAACAAAAGAACAAACATTTGAAGATTTTTTGGTGTGCTTTCTGCAGGAAGAATGAACTAGAAACACCAACATTCCCAAACTTCTTCATAGATGATAATCTAGCACAAACATCAGCATCACATACACTGTCAATAGACAGAGCTAATACATTGGGTCCAGAACTTCGTTTCACAGAAGAAAATTGCTGCTGGAATTGAAATGAAATTCCATCATATCTCACTGAGCAACCTTGCAAATGTCCTCATACTCAATGGCCCTGAGAACTTTCCCATCATAGAGTCCCTTCTCAACCTGCAATTTAGCACTGAATCTCTCTGTGTCCACTGAGAGCAACCTTGCATTCGACCCCCGGTAAGCCCCATTAACAATCCGCACCAGCCCACCAATCTGTGGAATGACAGTCTCAAGCTCATCTTGGTCGACCCTGAGAACATGCTTACTCTCCAGCATCTCAATCTCCACGACATACTTATCTATCACCCTCTTCACCAATCCCTTCTGCTTGTAGTACCCCTTCTCAGCCAGTGACTTGCTCATCACCTTGACCACGATACCAGGGCACAGCCAGTAATCCTTCCGGTTGCTCCGCTCCTTGGCTTTCTCCTCTTCCTTCATCAGATCATCAATTGCCGACCTCCTTGTATCCGTTGCTTTCCCAGCATCATTCCCTTTCTTGTTGTTGGCCACCTCCTCCTCTTCCTCCTCAAAGCCAAATTTCATCTTCGGCTTATCATCAAAAGGGTTAACCTTAGGCGCAGGCGCAGATCGCTGGAGTGCAATGGCAATCTTCGCAGCTGGCTTGTTGGTGGTCTCTTTCGCTCGTCCTCCTGGTGTTCTTCTTGATCATCATCATCGTCGGAGCCTGAATATTCATCTTCGCTACCAAGGACATCATCATCATCTGGATTAGCATCAGCATCATCTGCATTAACATCCTCCTTGGCCCGCTGGGCACGCTCGATCTGGCGGGCAATCATGAGCTCCTGCCGCTCGTCGTCGGCGAGGTCGGACTTGACCCTCTTGCGCTTGAGCCTGGCCTTCTGGCCTGCTCGGAGTCCCTGTCGATGTAGGTGATGAACCACCCCTTGGGCGTGTCCTCTACCTTGGCGTGTCCCTCCTTGCCGAGGAACTTGACGAACTCGGTGAGCGTGTTCCATCGGGTGGAGTTCATGTGCACGTGGTGGCGGTCGGCGATGAACTCGTTGTAGATGACGGTGGCGGCGACGCGTGAGCTGCGGTGCGCGCGGCGGAGCAGCGTGAGGAACTCCTCGAGGAACTCGTCGGAGAAGCTCTCGACGACGCGGTCGGGCGCCTGGCCGAAGATGGCCATCTGCCGCTGGTGCGACTCCGACATGCAGTGGCACTTGAAGCCGTTCTCGTCGCGGCACTGCTTCTGGCACATCTGGCAGTACCACCGCAGCTTCTGCAGCCCCTTGGCCTTGATCCGGTTCGCGATCGCCTTCGGCGTCAAGAAGTCGCCCTTCCCCATGCCGCCGCCGCCGCCGATGCCGCTGCCGCCGGGGAGGTTTGTGAAGGGTTGAGAGGCGCGCGGCGGGACTTTGGGCCGGCGAGCGGCGGTGGCGGCGGCCGGTGAGATCGGGGAAGAGTAGCGGGTGGATTGGGGATCGAGAGTCAGGGACTGGGTTCGGAGATGTTGGAACACGACGGATTTCTTTACAAAAGAGCCGACGGCACCGAGACGTAATGGAAAAAATTCTTCCAACTTTATTTTTCCGTGTCGGATTCTTTTCGAATTTGCCGTTCGATTTTAAGTCGGTTCGTTCCGGTCGGTGAAAAACTAGGCGGTTCCTGACTTTCCCCAAACCAACGATTACCAGAAAGAAAGTAATTTTTGTGACATGTGCAAAAAAGAAAAAAATGTCTTATACAAAATTATTTTGAAGTTTTCAGATTTGTCTTTTTTATATATGTCACAAAAAATGTATTTTCTTAGCAAAACTTGTTGTGCTAACATAGAATGTCTTGAACAATATCCGAAATTTTTATTTTTTTGACATTTCAAAAATTGTTTTTTAAGTAGTGGGTGCATCTGGACCTACCACCCAATATGGATTTCCGAAAACTCAAACAACCTAAGAAACTTGTTATGTTTCTAATACGAAATAAAATATAAGTAGATATCATCATTATATAATATAGTGTGGGTACGATCAACTTTGGCAACGTTAAAAATACCTACTCTCGTCGCTACCCCTAGTGCAACAATAAAATGGTGAATTGAGAACAACTCTAGAGGGAGATGACTAGAGGGAGATGATATGCAAGTACATATGGCCTAAACATGGTAGCTTCATAGCATTATATTATTTGTATTCAGATATTTCACAATAGACTTATTGGACCTGCTGGCTGCGTAGTAAAAATCGGAAAGTTTCATATTACCGGAAACATAATTTTCGTTTCCATGATTGTTCCGCCAAAGTACGCTGTTCCATTTATGTTTCCGTTTTCCGCATAAAACTTTTGTATTATGTTTCCGTTCCACACAATTCTATTTTAGTTTTTGAATTTTCATTCTGTTTCGGTTTTTCCGCGGAGAATTTAGAAAGTCCCCTTCCGTTTTCATCCGCTCTCACTCTCGGTGACGGCCAATTCTGACCGGACAGAGCCTGGTCGTCTGGTCAGTCACCCACCGCACCACCCAAAACCAAAACCAGCGTCCAGCCAAACCAAACAACCCAGAAACCACGCGTTGCGCGAGCGCAACGAACTGCCCACCACCGGCTGGTTCGCGCCGTGTCCCCAACGCCACCACCGCCATCCCTCACTCCTCCCCTCCCCGGATCGGGCCCTGCCCGCCGGCGCCGGCCGGCCATGGCGTCTCCTCCTCCTCCTCCTCGGCGGCGCTGCTCACGGGGGAGCGGCTCGTCATCGCGCGTCGCGCTGTCCGCCCCGGCCGGACACGACTATACTTCGTAATCCCAAGTTATTTTGATGTCTTTTCTTTTACCTCAATCTTTAGTATCCTGACTAGATCATTTAGGCGCGCGTTGCCGCGCCCGTAGATTAGATAAAAATTTATAAAATTGTGTGCTAACTGCTATTTGCAGTAAATAATAATAAAAATCTTACACTTTTTTTCAAAGCACACGTTCTCCAAAAGCTGAAAATGGAAGTCAAGATACCATTATCCTGATATTCCTAGATTCTAAATGCAAATTGTCAGACATGGTAATTGAAATGTGGTAGCCACTTGTTCACTTCTTCTAGCAAGGTCGACCAACCACATGTGGACTCCTTTCGCCTATTAGCAAATGCTCACTCCTGATGTTGACCCTAACAAATCTAAAACTGCAATAGAAGTTCAGATACCATTGTCCAAATATTGCTTAACTTTAAATGCAACGGACTACTCATGGATATTGAAAAGTGGTATCTTATTCCAATAGATAACTTGAATTAATTGGAAATGATGGCATACAAATGTTGAATCAAAAAACAGTATTTACCGCAGTAGTCGTTCTGTTTATCACAGATTGATTTATCAAATCTATTTCCAGTTTCAATTTCCTCTACATACACACCAACTATTTATTGTATAAATAGAGTTTTAACCATTAAAGGCATCTCTTGTGCCAATAAGCACCTCCCTCGATGTCTAACTTTTGATAAACTTCCAACGCACACAGGTCTGCCTGTACATAAATTGTTGTATTGTAAGGATACAGATATGAAGTGGAGTACATCAAAATAGATGTAGCAAAAAAGAAGTGTCATTATTTCCTAGAAAAATGAAATGATACAGCATAAGCACCTTATCTCAATGGCAGGAGCAGATCAGATGTTGTTTGCATACACCTGTGTTCCTTCCTTCAAACAGCTAAAACAATTATATATGCAAAAATTGTGTTAGCACAAGGAAAAGAACCACACCCGTGCAAGAACTTGGCTTGTGATACATCTACGTATAAAATGAACAGAATAAGCATGCTTATCTCGTCGCTCAATTCTCCAATGTTGTAGGCCTGCAGCTACTCCATTTTCTGAAGATAACTTGGTGATTTCACAAGTTCTGAGTTTTCCAGTCATAAGATAACAAATTACTTCCACGACACATCCATGAGAAAAATGAAACACATATCAGGAGAGATTTAGTGCACACAATTTGGAGCATGAGAAGAAGGCGACACCATCCTTCCCCAATTCAGCATCACCTAAAAATAATACTCAGTAAGAATCAGCAGCAAGTCGGTGAATGTAGGATTATGAAGATTGGTACAGGGTGCACGGGAGGGCAAACCAATTTAGTTTTCAGCTTTCGTCTCGCTTCTCAAAACATGTATGCATAAGATTGATAACACCTCCACACGTATGTAGTGCAATGGAAGGTTAGTGAAAAGCCGACCAGTCCAGTCGTTGAGCGGAAGAATAAACTAAGCGTCAAGCAGGTGAAACGAATGAACAAACGGAATAGTTTGTACCTTGCCGAGAACCGTGGCTCCTGGAGATTCTGTTACCGAAGTGGAAGGGGAACGGAGGGGGACTTGGGCGAGGAGAGAATATATATAGGGGCATGAAGTGAGGCAGACGAGGCAGCGTAAAAATAACGCACCTTCATCACTCGCCGCCGGTGAGTTGCACATGATGGCTGCCATCAGTGCCTTGGAAGAACTGAAAAATTACTACTGATTTTGTAACGCCAGCACAATCATCATTAATCATGTTCGATCCTTCGAACATGAGCCGACGGTTAAAAACGCTAATTGCCTGAGAGAGCTCCCTCTTGTCTTAGTTTTATAATGTCCCTGATGGTTTGGCCAATAATGCAAGAAACTAGCAAAAAATAATCTGGTAAGAAGATAGACTGGAAACAAACACGAAGAAGTTGAGCAAGTGTGTACCAAATTTATCACATTATTCTAGCTATCCACCAACAAACAAACATCAGACATTTTTTTGCAGTGTGATTTCAGCAGCAAGAACAAACTAGAAACATCATCATCAGCTCAAACTTTCCAATAAATGATATTCTAGCACAAGCATAACTAGCAAAAAATAAAATGCAAACAAGATTGAGTGGAAACAAATACAGACTAGTGGAGCAAGTGTCAAAAAAGTTGGCATATCATTACAAGTAACAAAGGAACAAGCATTTGAAGATTTTTCTGCGGTGTGCTTTCTGCTGCGAGAATGAACTAGAAACACCAAACTTCTTCATAGATGATATTCCAGATTAAACATCAGCATCACATACACTGTCAAGAGACAGAGCTAGTACATTTGGTCCATAACTCCATTCCACAGCAGAAACGCTGTCGAAATTGAAATGAAATTCCACCATATCTCACTGAGCAACCTTGAAAATGTCCCCATACTCGATTGCCCTGAGAACTTTCCCATCATAGAGTCCCTTCTCAACCTGCAGTTTGGCACTGAATCTCTCTGTGTCCACTGAGAGCAACCTTGCGTTTGAGCCCCGGTAAGCCCCATTAACGATCCGCAACAGCCCACCAATCTGCGGGATCACAGTCTCAAGCTCATCTTGGTCGACCCTGAGAACATGCTTGCTCTCCAGGATCTCAATCTCCCCGACATACTTGTCTATCACCCTTTTCACTAATCCCTTCTGCTTGTAGTACCCCTTCTCAGCCAGTGACTTGCTCGCCACCTTGACAACAATACCAGGGCACAACCAGTAGTCCTTCCGGTTGCTCCGCTCCTTGGCCTTCTCCTCCTCCTTCATCAGATCATCGATTGCCGACCTCCTCGTATCCGTTGCTTTCCCAGCATCATTCCCTTTCTTGTTGGCCACCTCCTCGTCTTCCTCCTCAAAGCCAAATTTCATCTTTGGCTTATCATCAAAAGGGTTAACCTTAGGCGCAGGCGCAGATCGCTGGAGTGCAATAGCAATCTTCGCAGCTGGCTTGTTGGTGGTCTCTTCTTTTGCATCGTCCTCCTGGTGTTCTTCATCTTGATCATCATCATTGTTGGAGCCTGAGTATTCATCTTCGCTACCGAGGACATCATCATCTGCAGAGGCATCAGCTTCATCTCCATTAGAGGCATCGTTGGCCCGCTGTGCGCGCTCGATCTGGCGGGCAATCATGAGCTCCTGCCGCTCGTCGTCGGCGAGGTCGGACTTGACCCTCTTGCGCTTGAGCCTGGCCTTTCTGGCCTGCTCGGAGTCCCTGTCGATGTAGGTGATGAACCACCCCTTGGGCCTCTACCTTGGCGTGTCCCTCCTTGCCGAGGAACTTGACGAACTCGGTGAGCGTGTTCCATCGGGTGGAGTTCATGTGCACGTGGTGGCGGTCGGCGATGAACTCGTTGTAGATGACGGTGGCGGCGACGCGTGAGCTGCGGTGCGCGCGGCGGAGCAGCGTGAGGAACTCCTCGAGGAACTCGTCGGAGAAGCTCTCGACGACGCGGTCGGGCGCCTGGCCGAAGATGGCCATCTGCCGCTGGTGCGACTCCGACATGCAGTGGCATTTGAAGCCGTTCTCGTCGCGGCACTGCTTCTGGCACATCTGGCAGTACCACCGCAGCTTCTGCAGCCCCTTGGCCTTGATCCGGTTCGCGATCGCCTTCGGCGTCAGGAAGTCGCCCTTCCCCATCGCGCCGCCGCCTCTACCGCCGGCGAGGGTTGTGAAGAGGCGCGCGGCGGGGCTTCGGGCCGGCGAGCGGTGGCGGCGGCGGCCGGTGAGATCGGGGAAGAGTGGTGGGTGGATTGGGGATCGAGAGTCAGGGCGTGGGTTTGGAGATGTTGGACCACGAAGGATTTCTTTGCAAAAGAGCCGACGGCAGCCACCGAGACCGAGACGTAATGGAATAAAATTTACGTGTCAAATTCTTTTCGAATTTGGCGTTCGATTTAAGTCGGTTCGTTCAAGTCGGTGAAATTTTAGGCGGTTCCTGAGAATTCTCTGGGTCCAGATACGAGGATTTCATTTGTCGTAATTTTGCGGTAATTTTATTTTCTCCCTGTTCTAGAAAGCCAATATGGTGGCACATGTTGTCTGGCAAGAGGAATCACTTTTCGCGCTAGACTTTGTATGCTGATTATAGTGAGACAATTCTCCAAACGCGATATCGTGCTAGTAGGGGTGCTATAGCGTGCTATTTGTTTCATGATTAAGAGGCGGCGCAAAATGGCACAAACGTTGATTCTGATAGGTCCATAGGTTGAAACGCGCGCGGCGAAAAGGGTGGTGCTTTGGCTCAGCGGTCGGCGGCCGGTGAGATCGGGTAAGCGTAGTGGTGGATTGGGGATCGGGATTCATGGAGCGGGTTTGGAGAATATAGGGCAACTTCAACGTGTCGACCCAAACAGATACATTTGTTTTCCGGATTTTGTCCATTTGGGTCGCCAAACGAACAGTGTTCACCCCATGTCCGACCTTTCTGGATTTTTATTACAACCAAATTGAAAAAATGTAGCAATAAATTAAGCCGCTGATCGGTCTTCCACCGGTTGGTTTCCCAAATGTTGCCACATATGGTCAAACAAGTCATTCTGAAGTTGCTTGTGAGCATCCCGATCACGCATCTCCTCGTAAAAGTGGATGAAGTTTGAAAATGTTTCCGCTCCGCCTGAGGCTGAAACAACTCGCCCTCGAACTACCAATCTTGATCGTAGATGCTCTCATCATGCTCATCCTCTACGTTCATGTCGTGCACGATCACACAAGTAGTCATCACCTCCCACATAGTGTTCACGCTTCATGTTCTAGCAGGGTGGTGAACAATATCCCACCGAGATTGTAGCACACCGAAAGCACGCTTCACATCCTTCCTATAGCTCTCTTGTTCTTTGGCAAACCGTGATTGCTTCTCTCCATTGGGCTTGGAGATGATCATCACAAAAGTAATCCACATGTAGGATCAGCTAGGTAGTATCCCTTGTTGTATTTGCTACCATTGATATCATAGCTTACCACCGGTGAGTTGCCCTATGGAATCCTAGATAAAATCGAGGCGTTGAAGGATATTGATATCATTGCGGGATCCCGCCATGCCGAAGAAGGAGTGTCGAATTCAGAGATATTTTAAAGTCATTGACTGAAGTATGACCGTGCGCTCACCAACATGCCCCTTGTACTACCCCTGCCAAGCAAACGGGCAGTTCTTTCACTCCTAAGACATGCAATCTATGCTTCCAAACATGCTGGGAAATCCTCTTGCCTCGTTGATGGATAAGAGCGGGGCCGTGTCCTTCATATTGGCTCTCTCAAATACTCCGGGCCAAACACCCAAACCAGAACTCTGCAAAATCTGTACGTACATTGACTACAAACATGTGGACTCTGCGCATATACTTATCAACCAAATCACCGGCAACTCCATACGCAAGTATCCGAATGGCCGCGAAGCATTTTTGATTAGAGGAGAAGCCAATGCTTACCAAGGGCGTCTCACTTGCATTTGAATTAATCATAGGGACATTGAACACATGTCGGGCCATACAAAAGCGTCACCGGAAAATAGGGGCGTTGTATCTCTTTTACTATCCAACGCCGGTGCGCGGCCGGGGACCGAGCCCATGAATATTCGTTGTAGCCTAGCAATGTGCTCATTGACGACGAGTGTAGCAAAGAAAATATCGGTATCACCATCAGACGAATCATCAGAGGATGAGAAATACATCTCACCGGCGGTCGAAAACCTTGTGGGCGAGGTCGAGCCTGGTAGCCTCCGATGGTTTCCCTACCGTCGAAACACGACCGAGTAAGTGTAGATGGCCCCCACAAAGTCATCCGACGGGTTTGCGGCGGGATTCCAGCGAGAGGTGGGGCGAAAAGGACAGACGCTTGCCGGCGGCGGCGGGGCAGGATGGAGATGCCCCTAGTCATTTGCGCCGACGCAAACCCAGCTCAAATTTGAGCCACAAATGGATCAGTGTGGACAGAAAAACGAACATCGGTCCGTTTGCGTCTACACGTTGGCTATGATATTTCTTCAAACGGACAAAAACCGATCAAATGGGTCTTTAGAGTTTGCCTTAAAACTTGGAGGGGTATTTGCGAATCAGCAACCAGCCCACGACGAAGCCACGCCGAATAAAATTCTCGCAAACTTCTTTTCGAATTTGGCGTGTTCGATTTAAGTCGGTTCATTCCGTCGGTGAAAAATAAGGCGGTTCGAAACTTTCCCCAAACCAACGATTCAGACCGTTCTGCAACCAAACCGACGGCCACGATTATCCCACGAAGCACGTTCTATCTCGATCCCATATACCCGAGGTCGTTCACCAGATCCGAAGTCCAAACCCTTCTTTCTTCTTCCCCAATCAATTTCAAAAAAATTCAAAAAAATCTCGCATCCCCAATCTCGCTCGCGAAACCCTAGCCGCGCCGCCATGGACGGGATCGACGCGGAGCTCGCGCGCGCGCAGGACGAGCGCCGGAAGCTGGAGGAGGCGCTGGCGGCGGGCGCGCCCATGGGCGTCTCCTCCGTCACCTTCGACAAGGACCTCTACGGCGGGGGCGCCTCGGGGCCCGACCGCTTCGCCGGCTACGACACCTCCATCCCGGCCTCCGCCGAGGACGACGCGCCCGAGGACAACGAGCCCGCCGCCAACCCGGCCGCGCGCCGCCTCGCGTCCTACACGGGCCACGCCCTCGCCGCCGCCGACATCCCCCGCTCCTCCGAGGACGACGACGGGATGCCCGCCAAGCGGTCCCAGCGCATCATCGACCGCGAGGACGACTACCGCCGCCGCCGCCTCGACCGCATCATCTCGCCCGAGCGCCACGACCCCTTCGCCGCCGGCGAGGCCACCCCGGACCCCTCCGTCCGCACCTACGGCGACGCCATGCGCGAGAGCAAGGTGCAGCAGGAGAAGGAGCACGTGCTGCGCGAGATCGCCAAGAAGAAGAAGGAGGAGGAGGAGAAGGCCAAGGAGAAGAAGGCCTCTGCGCCATCTGAGAAGCCGCCCGCAGCCGCGGCCACCAAGCGGCGCAACAGGTGGGATCAGTCGCAGGACGGTGATGCTGCTGCTGCTGGGCCTAAGAAGGCCAAGACCGCCTCCGACTGGGATGCCCCTGACGCAACTCCTGGGATTGGGCGCTGGGACGCCACCCCTGGGCGTGTTGGAGATGCCACGCCCTCTGTGAGGAGGAACAGATGGGATGAGACACCAACTCCTGGGAGGATGGCTGATGCAGATGCAACTCCCGCAGCTGGTGGCATTACTCCTGGAGCCACACCTTCTGGAGCGTGGGATGCTACTCCTAAGCTGCATGGTGGGCTTGTCACACCGACTCCCAAGAAGCAGAGGTCGCGGTGGGATGAGACGCCGGCCAGTATGGGGAGTGCAACGCCTGGTGGTACTGCGGCCACCCCGGCATCTTACACTCCTGGAGCAACGCCGTTTGGAGGAGGAGACCTTCCGACGCCAACACCTGGCCACATTGCTGCTCATGCGCCATGACTCCGGAGCAGTACCAGCTCTTGCGGTGGGAGCGGGACATTGAGGAGCGGAACAGGCCTCTCACTGACGAGGAGCTTGACGCCATGCTCCCAACAGAGGGGTACAAGATTCTTGAAGCTCCAGCTTCATATCAGCCCATACGCACCCCGGCAAGGAAGCTGCTTGCTACGCCAACACCTATGGTCACACCACTTTATAATATTCCAGAGGAGAATCGTGGACAGCAGTATGATGTGCCCAAGGAATTGCCTGGTGGGTTGCCACTCATGAAGCCAGAAGATTACCAGTACTTTGGATCATTGATGAATGAAGAGGAGGAGGAGGAGCTAACGCCAGAGGAGCAGAAAGAAAGGAAAATCATGAAACTCCTATTCAAGGTTAAGAATGGCTCACCCCCGCAGCGAAAGACAGCACTTCGGCAGCTCACAGACAAAGCACGGGAGTTTGGTGCTGGTCCTCTGTTCAACAAGATCCTGCCATTGCTCATGCAACCAACACTCGAGGACCAGGAGCGGCATCTCCTGGTGAAGGTCATTGATAGGGTGCTATATAAACTGGATGAGCTGGTCCGTCCATTTGTGCACAAGATTCTGGTGGTTATCGAACCACTTCTGATTGATGAGGATTATTATGCTCGTGTTGAGGGCAGGGAGATTATCTCAAACCTGAGCAAAGCTGCTGGTCTTGCTACAATGATTGCTGCCATGAGACCGGATATTGATAACATTGACGAGTATGTCAGGAATACAACAGCTAGGGCATTCAGTGTGGTGGCTTCTGCTCTGGGTATCCCTGCCCTCCTCCCATTTTTAAAGGCTGTCTGTCAGAGTAAGAAGTCTTGGCAAGCTCGGCACACTGGTATCAAGATTTGTCAGCAGATTGCTATTCTCATGGGCTGCGCTGTTCTGCCTCACCTTAAGAACCTAGTTGAGATCATTGAGCATGGTCTAAGTGATGAGAACCAGAAAGTACGGACGATCACTGCCCTCTCTCTTGCTGCACTTGCTGAAGCTGCTGCACCCTATGGTATAGAAAGTTTTGATAGTGTGTTGAAACCTCTCTGGAAGGGTATCAGATCTCACCGTGGAAAGGTCCTTGCTGCTTTCTTGAAGGCTATTGGTTTCATCATCCCTCTTATGGATGCTCTGTATGCCAGTTACTACACGAAGGAGGTGATGCAAGTCCTTATTAGGGAATTCCAGTCACCAGATGAGGAGATGAAGAAGATTGTCCTGAAGGTTGTTAAACAGTGTGTCAGTACAGAGGGTGTAGAGGCTGATTATATCCGGACTGACATCCTTCCAGAATTCTTCAAACACTTCTGGGTTAGGAGGATGGCTCTAGATCGTAGGAACTATAAGCAACTTGTGGAAACAACCGTGGAGATGGCAAACAAGGTGGGAGTTACTGGTATCGTTGGTAAGATTGTGGAGGATCTGAAAGATGAAAGTGAGCCTTACAGGAGAATGGTGATGGAGACAATTGAGAAGGTGGTGGCTAATTTGGGTGCCTCTGATATTGATCCTCGTCTAGAGGAGCTGCTTATTGATGGCATCCTGTATGCTTTCCAAGAGCAGACAAGTGATGATGCAAATGTCATGCTTAATGGTTTTGGAGCTGTTGTGAATGCACTCGGCCAGAGGGTCAAGCCTTACCTTCCTCAGATATGTGGTACCATCAAGTGGCGGTTGAACAACAAGAGTGCAAAAGTTCGGCAGCAAGCTGCTGATTTGATCTCAAGGATAGCCATTGTGATGAAGCAGTGCCAGGAGGAGCAGCTTATGGGTCACTTGGGTGTTGTGCTGTATGAGTACTTGGGAGAGGAGTATCCGGAGGTGCTGGGTTCAATTCTCGGAGCTTTGAAGGCTATCGTGAATGTTATCGGTATGACCAAGATGACACCGCCTATCAAGGATCTTCTTCCTCGCTGACTCCCATCTTGAAGAATAGGCACGAGAAGGTCCAAGAGAACTGCATTGATCTAGTTGGTAGGATTGCTGATCGTGGAGCAGAGTTTGTACCAGCTAGGGAGTGGATGAGGATTTGTTTTGAGCTGCTGGAAATGTTGAAGGCTCACAAGAAGGGCATCAGAAGAGCCACTGTGAACACATTTGGTTATATTGCGAAGGCAATTGGGCCACAGGACGTGCTGGCCACTCTGCTGAATAACCTGAAGGTGCAGGAGCGACAGAACCGTGTCTGCACCACTGTAGCAATCGCTATTGTCGCTGAAACTTGCTCGCCTTTCACAGTTTTGCCCGCCCTCATGAACGAGTACCGGGTTCCAGAGCTCAATGTCCAGAATGGTGTCTTGAAATCTCTCTCGTTCCTCTTTGAGTATATTGGTGAGATGGGCAAAGACTACATATATGCTGTCACTCCCTTGCTTGAAGATGCTTTAATGGACAGGGATCTGGTTCACAGGCAGACTGCTGCATCTGCTGTTAAACACATGGCTCTAGGAGTTGCTGGCTTGGGATGTGAGGATGCTCTTGTCCATTTACTCAACTTTATCTGGCCCAACATATTCGAGACATCTCCTCATGTCATAAATGCTGTCATGGAGGCTATTGAGGGGATGAGAGTTGCTCTGGGTGCAGCGGTGGTGCTGAACTATTGCCTCCAAGGCCTTTTCCATCCAGCAAGGAAAGTGCGTGAAGTATACTGGAAGATCTACAACTCGCTGTATATTGGTGCTCAAGATGCACTTGTTGCTTCTTATCCTGCGCTGGGCGATGATGGAGACAATATCTTTAGCCGTCCAGAGCTGGCCATGTTCGTCTGATCAACGTGAGTCTTCCTTCTTAATGCAATATGTACACATTTAAAGCTTTGAAATTAGTTTGTAATCTTGGATCATGTTTACTAGTTCTGGGTGCCCAATTCCTCGTATCTGCCAGTTCCCTTTTACTGTAGTTTACAACTGCTTTTGAGTTCTCATAAATTTATGCTGTTCCTAATTAAATTTACATCCCGATCCTGGCCTTAGAGCGGTTATTAACCTGTTGGGAGTGATGTGTACTTAAAAACATTAATTGATTTTCTCTTAGCACTAAATGATATCATGTACTTTTGTAATACATCTTTCTAAGACAATACTGGTTTAATGTTTAGGCATGGATAAATAATAATTGCACCACTGGGAGATTGCAAATCCTTGTCAGTGTGTCAGGCCATTATGGCATTTGAGCAGCAACAAGTGGTGTTTAACTTGTGTTTCATGTCCCTTTTTGCGTTTTGTTGTATTTTTTCTTTTCTCTACAAAAGCAAGTATCTGATACACCACATTGGCAGGCAGGATGTGCATGTCCATGTATCGACATCCATATGCAAACAGTGCATGTGGAGCTTGAACTGGGTGGTATTTGAAATAGAGCTTGCATTTAATTACCCGGTGTTACTTTGTTGTGATGTATTGAAGCTGCATTTTTATTTGTATTTGCAGGCTTGTTCATTCCTGAAGGGGGTGCAATCTTAATAAGAATGCTCTTTATTTCCTGGTTTACCGCACTGCTAAACTGTTTCTGTGATCTGATTCGCTAACCGTTTGCGAAACTGTTGTGCTTTTCAGGGTGTTCGGTCCAAGTGTGGTGCTGAGGAGTCTTGTCTGGATCCAGGACCGGTTGGAGTAGCTGAGAATACGTTCATCGTAGTCCTGCTTTGAAGAGTGGAGACAACAATCGTAGCGTTGATATCGTTCTTATATCGTGTAATGTTGGTTACAGTTCTGAAAACTTTGTGTTAGCATTGTTTTGTAAACGCTGTATATCGTTGAGGTGTGTACTGCTATGGTATCGCAACATGAGTATGCTTGGAACGGTTCTCTTAGCTCGTGTTATTTCCAAGTTCATCTCCTTTTGTGTCCTGAGATTATTATATTTCTCCAACGGTGTTGCTAGTGTGATGTTGCACATCACTTGCTGGAACCATCGCCAGCCAAAACTTGATTTATTGCAATCTGCATGTATTTGTGGCTCTTCTGTTTCAAAACCTACGAGTGAGCTAAAAAGAAGTCTGGGTCCGGCTTTTGAAAGGCAAAGGATATGCTTCAGGAATCATCCCCTTGTCGCCTTGCATCTAAGAAACGAAGAAGAAAAGCTTCCAACTTTGATCGTTCCTCCATAGGATTCAGGAGATAAATATCCTTGGATCTGATGCCGTGACCAGAAAATTAATTATGTACGTGTAGCATATGCGGTGTCACCACTAGCAAATTCATGACCAAATAAATAAATCATATAGTTTATTAACATCCAATGAATTTAAATTGTAGCAAATAATTTGAAATAAAATAATTTGGAACAGAATGAGAGGATAGGTTTCCTAGTTGAGTCCACATATGTTTAACCAAATCAATTTGAAATTGTGTGTGAGTTTCGTGGTCACGCATCACATGATGAAGTTCATGAGTTGTGCAAATATTGTCGCTCAACCAAATCACAATGGAACTGCCAATCTTGGTCATACGTGTTGTCATCATCCGGACCGAGCCTGGTCGTCTGGTCAGTCAACCCACCGCACCAAAGCCAAGCCAAACCAAAACAACCACACGCCGCGCGAGCGAGCGCAACGAACACGCCCGCCGGTTCGCGCCGTGTCTCCGACGTCACCCCCTTCCTCCCCGGATCGGCCCGGCGCCGGCCGAACATGGCGTCCTCCTCCTCGGCGGCGCTGCTCACGGGGGAGCGGCTCGTCGTCTTCCTCTTCGCCGCGCGCGTCGCGCTGTCCGCCCCGGCCGGCCTCGCGGCCCCGCTCGCGCTCCTCGCCGCGGCCGCCCTCGCGGTCGAGCTCGCCGTCGACCGCTCCGCCTCCAACCCCGCCTCCCCGCTCCGCCGGTTCAGGACCAGGTGCGTCGGTTCTCCCCCACCCCCACGCGAGATTATGCTGGCCGCGATTTGGTCAGAACGATGGTCGCTAGTTGCCACATTCCGATTCCGTGGCTTGCCTGCACAATTGGGGAATAATTGCTGCTGTAGCTAGAATTATTGTCAAACTGTTGAATAAGAGCTGAATTATTTGTCAAACTGTTGATTTTGGAATTAGCAGACCAATAGAAATCCTTTTAAATCGTGGTTAGCGACTTTATGGTTCAGCGCCTTGTAAATTTGGGGGTGTTAGAACCGAGTGCTGGCTGAGTGCAGCGCAGCGGCAGCGAATGCGCGCCCAGCCCACCCGGGTCGAGTCCCAGCTGACGCATGTTCGAAGAAATTCGAGTCGCAGCTGAGGCATACTCAAACTAAACGGGAGGTCTCATCTACCTAACTACCTAAAGCCAGGGGAGGGATCCTTGCCCCGTTGGTCAACGTTTTAAATTTGGGGGTGTAGATATGGACAGTCAATTTTGCTAGTAGATATTTGATTTTCTCTGTCATTAGAGTAGTTATTACCTCTTCTTGTGGAAGGGGACATTAAGCACTGCTCTGGTCATACTAGCGCGGCTAGCGAGGGACACTTGGATACATTGGCATTTAGGAACGACAACAAAACTTGCACCCACACAAAAAAAGTCCAACGGCTTATACAAGTGCACAGGAGGGATATGCAAAAACAGGACACTCTACAGAGCTGTTTATTTAACAACGATACTAGAAGAATGATGCAGTTATTGCTGTCATGTAGTAGCAGACTCAGATTGTGATGGGCGGGGCTCGTTCAGCAAGCTTTTGTTAAGCATGGGAAATTTGGTAGTATTGCTGAGCTTCGAATCCTTGGGCCCTGCAAAGAATACAAAATTATAGTTCAAAAACACTAGTACTAATCTATAATTATAGAATTGTATCATATCATTACGGACTATATTAATGCTGTTGTTCTACTACTGCAATGATAGTGTACTATGTTAGAAATATGCATAATTGTGCAATGTCCAACCGGCAGCTTCGATAGTTTACTTTAGAGTTATGAACTGCATCATATATAGCTAATGAACCGCATATGTTATTCACCACTCTTTGCTTACCAGATGGATGAAACCGTCCTCATGAAATTCCAGATGCATCCCAAACCTATTTCGTGAACATGTTGAGACGGACATTGAGGGATATGTTGAATATATTCTAGAGCCATATGTTATGTATGTGGTATGGTTCGTCCGTCTTGTGGTATTTATATTCAGGTATTGCCTATGCGTTACTCAAAATATTGAAAGTTTACCTAAAAAGGATGCAAACGTGGGTCAAATGGGATAGTACAATTTAGGTGGGGGACCATGTAATTTCTACTATCCCACTAATCCCACTTTTGCATCCTTGTAAAAAAGGATATCAAGTTTATGGTCCATTCTTCACATAGCTCTCTCACATACCTGCAACTTAAATGGGAGTCAATAAGAAGTGATAGAGCTAACATATTTATGCAGCCATTAATAGAAATACATATTTCTAGTGCTGGCTCATGTGCTCCTTTTGTACCACCTCTGATTGAAGACAGCGGCTTTAGTTTTAGGAATAAAAGAATGAGAATTAGTGAATAGGTATAGCTGTAAGTTCTAAGGTGTAATTGCCACCGAAAATGGAGCCGACCCATGGAGAAGGACAAGAGCCCAAGGGGGAGGAACAACTCCAAGGCCGAGTTGAAACGCAATGCAACAACAATGGCGTTGCAAGAGACATTGAACGGGTTCCTAACCCAAAAAGGACAAGTCATGTGACAAGGAGGAGAGGAAAGAGAGGGAACACCGAGAGAGAGGATGCGTCCAAGCAATACTTCCAATTGCAAAAGAAGAGGCTTGAGATCTAGGAGGAAAATACCCGGACAAGGGCCATTGAGGCTGATGCAAGAGCCAAGGAAGCCGATGCAAGCGCCAAGGAGGCCGAGGTCAAGGGAAAAAACCTTGAGCTTGCCCTACGCCAAGAGGAGGCCTGGATCATGGACATGGATCTCTCCAACTTGACCCCCACAAAGAAGGCGTACTATCTCAAAAAGCAAAGGTACTATATGGACCAAGAGTGATGGCATCTTGGTCGTTTTAACAATGTTGTATGCCGGTATTGAACTATGGCCGCGATGGCCGAGAAACATGACCGAGATGGCCTAGAAACATGGCCGAGATGGCTTGAACTATGTGCGATTGTTTTTGGGAATGCCGGCATGGCAATATTCTTTTCGTACAATGTGATGTGTTTGATTTTTTCTAGCCAATTGTTCCTATATTTGTTTGTTTAAATGACCAAAAGTGATAAAAAAATGATCAAAACCCCCAAAACCCTGGCTGTGCGGACTCGATGCGTCGGCCAGTTGAGTCCAGTGGTGCAGTGGCTAGGGAGGGGTGGACATGGGCCGGACGCCTGTCTGTTTGGTGACCCAAACGGACAAAACATGGGCAGAAATCGTGTCCGTTTGTTTCGGCCCGGAGTCATCCTTACCCATGAAGCTACATTCTGTTTGAGTTGCGTAGCTACTTAATTTATTGCCTCTTTTGCGATCTACGAAATAATATCGAACCTAGTGCATGGTGTCTGATGTACATACGCTCCAGGCCAGGTGCTTCGTCGGGCATTCTTCTTGGCGCCACTACACTGCCTTGCGTCATGCTTGCACGGTTAATCCAACTTTCCAGGATCTTACCGACAGATCCTAATGGACCAGAAGGTATATTTCTATCATCTTCGTCAACTTTTGACAAGTGAAATGTATTTATTTTCCATATTTGGTGCTATTGAGCTTTTCTTCTATGAGTACAGTGTACTAAATGCTTTCTTTTATGTGGCCAGAATTTGCGTACCTTGAAATGCAGTACTGGGCAGTATCGATCAGTTGCCTCAGTGTGCTAGCTTTCTTCCTTTGGCATCTACGCATGTCTGCCAACAATGGAGTTTCTAAAACTTTGAAATTTGGTTCATTGATGGTGGTTTTGTATCTCATGACATTCTTGTCCTTCCTGCTTAAGACTGATGGAGGTAAGATTGAATAAACACGCACTGTGTTCAACCTAATTGAAGTCCTTGTCAAACTAATCTATACTTCTTATCACTGTAGGTCTGTTAAGGATGGCAACATTTGGGTATTTGCTCTTTCATGGCGTGGCTGCTGTGATCTTAATCAAGCACATTCTAGAGAAGTTCCCTTCATGCTCATCTTTTGGTTTGTACCTGAAGTCTAAGATGTAATTAGATCTTTATTTCGTGTCCTTTGTTCAGATGTGATTGCATATGCTCATAGGCATTTATACATTTCCTGCATATCTATAGAATTGTTCCATTACAGAAATGCATATGCATATAAGAACGATTGCAATTGCCCCCAACTTTGTTTAGTGCGTATCATTTTTATGTAATGCCAGCCATTGTGTGTGCTTCTTGTTTAGTGGTGCAATATATTAGTATATCTCTCGTTTATTGACTTGGACGTACCGCTTTTTCTTTACTTATACTCTGCTGTAAATTCCAGGGGAGGCACTTTTGGTATCAAGTGGTCTTGTCATTTACTTTGGTGATATGCTGGCTCATACCCTTTCAAAGGTATTGATTTATTCCTAAGTCCTAACTATATATTTTCCATACAAGGAGAAAATCTGATGCGTTTTTTCATCGTAATTGTGTGGCAGATGGAGTTCTCTGCATCATTAGAAGCACCCATTCATACACCTGGAACTCAAAGCGAGATAGCCACAGTTATTCAGGTAGAGTTCCTCTTATTTTGAAAGTCTGGCTTGAGCTTTTACTGTGTTTTAGGAATTGCGAATAGCTCAGTTAGTGGGAGGTGTAGGTTTACACCCTAGCAACCACCTAGATTTGAGTCCTCTTGAACTAGAATTTGGGTACCTATTTATTCTATCAGGTGAAAAGTTACCAGTTCCTCCTAGGTAATCTAATGGAGACTTTGTAGTGTGTTTATATCTCTTCTTTTGGCAGGGGATTTTGCTTGGACCTTTTCTACTTCCCTTGTTGTACAAATGTTCATTTCGAGTTTGGGTTTACTGTCAAACATTGGGGAAGCAAAGAACACAAGCAGTTGAGAAATGGGCAGAAAAAAGAATAGGCTCTGTTGTATTTTATGTCTTACTGTTGGTGGCGTTGCTGATGTTAGTGCCATCATGGACACGCCTCGTAGGTCTCGAAGTGCATCCGTTTGTCTGGTAAGCATCACTGTTTGCCTTTCATGGGAATATAAAAGTGTGCTCGTTATCATCAGTATAATGGATTTTGTTGTTTTAACTTTGTTCTTTCTCATAAAATCTTCTATCTATTTCGTAGATACTTATTTTCTATTCGCTTTGCTGTTCATTATTTCACAGGGTTCTTAACTATATGTTCACCAATTCACATGGACGTCTTGCTTTATGTGCGTACTGGATATGTGTGATATACATATCAATTAGAAGGTTCTACAGTATTTCAAAGCAAAGCAAAACGGAAAGGATACTTCTGCGCAAGTACTATCATCTTGTTGCTGTCTTGATTTTCTCTCCTGCTGTTATATTTCAGGTAATGTACTTCTTTCTTAATTCAAATCCCATCAGAACATTCAGAGATTATTTTTTATCAATTTGTTCTATTTTTTGCAGCCTGCTTTCTTGAACTTGGCATTTGGTGCAGCGTTTGCAGTTTTCTTAATACTGGAGATGATTCGTGTAAGAATCTCTTCCCTTTTTTCCTTCAGCAGTATCTGCTATGCCATGTTTTCTCATTTCTCCCTCAAAATTATGCCCTCAGGTTTGGGAAGTATATCCTCTTGGGCGTACTGTACATCAATTCATGAACGCATTCACTGATCATCGTGATTCTGAGATTCTCATTATTAGGTAAGTGTACTTTGTCTTTATATTCCATATTTTATATCTCTTGCATATTGCAGGTTAAAACTTCTCTTTTTATGTTTATTTTTCAGTCATTTCTCACTTTTACTGGGCTGTGCGCTTCCTAAATGGATGTCATCTGGATTCAATGACCGACCACTAGCCCCTTTTGCTGGAATTCTCACCTTGGGAATAGGTGATACCATGGTATGTCTAGTGGTCAATGGTCTGTTAACATCTCCTACTGCTGGTCTATTTTCGCTGATGAACTCTCCCATTTGTACCTAGGCATCAATGATAGGGTATAAGTATGGTGTACTAAGATGGAGCAAGACAGGAAGTGAGTTCGGTCATAATTATTTGTTGGTCCTCCTTCCGCAGTTGCTCTCTGATCACTTATGCATGTTTTCCTGAAATGTTAGAGAAAACAATCGAAGGCACGGCAGCAGGCATAACTTCTGTACTAGTCGCCTGCTCAATTCTGGTGTCACTCTTAGCTTCAAGTGGATACATTCTTTCACAGGTTCGATCCCTTAATTTTTAATTTCTTTCCCTGAAGTGGCTGAAGCTTTATGTTGGAATATGCAAACTAAGAATCACTACTAACCAATTTTTCTCATGTTGACACAGCACTGGTTGTCACTTTCGTTAGCTGTGACATTAAGCCTGTTACTGGAAGCATATACGACACAGCTCGATAACGCTTTCATACCCCTTGTATTCTATAGCCTTCTATGTCTATAGAATTAAGAGCAACCTGTTGTACATGTAACTAACCCGAGGTCCTCTTTTTCCTTACTACTAATATATATATAGTGCAGCAAGTTAATAGGTATAGTCATCCGGTCTCCTTGCCTCATGTGCTCCTTTTGTACCACCTCTGATTAAAGACAGCGGGTTTAGTTTTAGGAATAAAAGAATGAGAATTAGTAAATACTTCAGTAGAGGCCCGGCATCTTTGTTATAGTTGTAAGTTGTAAGGTGTAACTGCAACAACTTATTTAAAAGTGGGTTCATTCCATAACGATTATGATCTTCTGTTTGGTGCACCAGAAAGCTATTTGTGTGAAGTAATGGTGAGTGTAGATTGTGGTAATTTTGTTTGTAAAATCGTTGATTTGCCATTCTTTTGCGCTGGGGAAATGAAAGCAACATGCAAAGTTGAGACATCATATTTTTTAACCAAGGTAAAAGGGTTCTCTACGTTGTTACAAACTGGGGAACATGCTTACAAGCTCATTTTGATAAGGCAAATCTGTCGGGAAAAAGAAAGAAGCAAATACAGAAAGAAAGAAGCTGATACTGTTTGACGGGCCTCCCGTGGTTTTACTCTTCAGGTCGTGCTATTTCCCCTCAAGTTTCCATGCATGTTCGATAGCCAACGGGTAGTTTTTGCTTTGTGAATCCTAACGCAGCGATCATCTTGTATAGCCGTTTTAAGGTTTATTTGGTGTAACCTGTTTGATTCTTTGGAGTACCTGGACGTTCATGCACTAGCGAGGGATTCTTATTCTGAGCAGACATTTTTGGTAAGTGCTACGTGTAGTGTTGAACAGGACTAGTCACTAGCGAGGGACACTTGGATACAGTGGCTTGTTATTTAGGAGCGTGAAACACAACTTGATCAGTCGAACACCCACACAAAATTGCCCAACGGCATATACCAGTGCAAAGTAAGAAAGAATATCCAATAAAACTGTAGTTTGCCCAGCTGCTTAATGAAGAAAGAGGATTTGTAGAATGACGCAATTCTTGCAACCAGGAATTAGCAGACCCAGAGTGGGATGGGTGAAATTCCCCGGCTACCATTCTCGTACTAGCAAGCAAATCGAGCATGTGGTTACCGATATATATAGACACAAGCTGGGATTTTAGCTCAGGCTTGGCTCCTTCGCCAAGTTTTTGTTAAGCATGACAAATTGGGTAGCATCGCTTGGCTTTGATGATTTGCCCCCTGCAAAGAATACATAACTATAGATGAAGAAACCTGCATTAATTTGTATAGAATTGGATCGTATCATCATCGACCATGTAAACTCATTTGTTCTACTACAACCATAGCCAAGGCTAGAAATATGCATATTTGAATAGTTGCGCAATACTGTCGGTTAATCGCATCATATATATCTAATGGAAGATTATGTACTACTCTTTGCTTACCAAATGGATGAAACCCTTGGCCTGCCAATTCCTGATGCATCCCAAACCTATTTTGTCGAGCATGTTGAGATGGAAATTGAGAGATATTCTGGTTACATTCTAGAGCCATGTCTTATCTTCTGTATGGTTTGGTCTGCCATCCTCTTGTTGTATTTGTAGTCAGCTATTTCTTATGTGTTACTCTAAATAATGAACGGCATACACTATATTCATTAATTGAGATATATATTTTGACAGTGGCTGTTGATTGTACTATAGTACCAAGGTGGAACAAAATTTAGAACTCGGGAAACAAAATTTTGACGAAATAGGCCGTAGCCCCGCTATATAAATATAGCAACCACACGATACAACCAACGAGAGACACGGCTGGGGCGACAGCCAACAAGCACCCAGAGAAAGGCAAAGGAGAAAAAGAAGAAAGAAACGACGACATAGGCGGATTGACTAAACGACTATGACCCGCAACCGCCGCGCCCTCTCCGAAAATGTCCCACCACGCTCGTAGCACCAAATCGACGAGTACCAAGCAGCTCCATCAAGAAGGACAACACGCTGCTGCCGGACCAGCACACTGGTCCTAGGGTTTCCCCCGGCACAGAAGGACGTGAATGTAGGGTAGCCACGACGCCCTTCAAGAAGGAAAGATGCCACCCGAAGGCGGCACCGCGTCGGTGTCGGATGAATCGGCAAGGATTTCTCCCGAAGACCCAATCCACACCCCCCGATGATCCGTTGCACCAGAGCCCCACGAGGATGAGCCTCGATACCACCAGACGAACCGCCCACCAACATGCGCCAAACGATCCCAAAGCCACCATCGTCGTCTCACCGAAGTAGCCGTCACGACGTCTGCAAGACGGAGGTGAGCAGGAGTATACACCGGAGTCAGCAGTACAACGACCATGCGGGAGGGAACAACCTCCACCGCCGAGGGTGGTAGTCGACCGGACGCGGCAATATAGCACACCAGTCCCCGTCAGATCCGGCCGAGCCCGCGGGCCCGTAAAGCCCCCACAGGGGCACACCAGTTCTAATAGGGTCCGGCCGGGCCCGGAATGGGCCCGTGAAGCTCGCCGCCGCACTGCAACAGACCGGTTGTTGTCGCTGCCGTCCCCTGCGTCTAATCCGTCACCTCCATCGGCAGAACGAGCCACAGATCAGGCCAACCCGCCCAAGCCCAGATGGGGCCCGGTGGGCCCAGATCTGGGCCGCCAGGGCTGGCCGGCGGTCACTGCAGCTTGTCGACGCCCGCCACACCGCGCCGCCCCGCGGGGCATGCGTGCATCACCGCCACGCCACCACCCAACCAACGCCGGACCACCGCCGCCCAGAAAGCACCGCCGCCGGGAGGGTAAGACCCCCGAATCCGCCTCAACGGCGCGGGTAGGAACAAGCCGCCGCCGCCGGCGCCACCCGGCGGCCCCCTGCCGATGGCGGCAATGGGGGAGAGCAGGAGGGGAGAGCTCTGCGCCGGGGAAGGAGAGAGAGCGTGCCGCCGCCTCGGGGGGCGACGGACGCGCGAGAGGAGGGGAAGTCGCCAAAAGCACATGCAAAAGAGGAACACAAAATTAGACCATGTGAAAACAAGTTTAAACACATGAACAATTAGGACTACCGGCGGAAACAAAAAATAAAAATCATGAAAAAACATGGTTTAAAAATAAAACCAGAAAATAGAAACAGAAAAATTGTGGAAAATATATCAAAGGAAAAAATAAACAGAAAACACACCCGCACGTACTAGCAATCCAGATGGGCTTGATCGATCCATCATAGCTCATGGGCTCTGTTTCGTGGCTCTAGATGACTTCAGCTATTAGATGGGAAAATAATCAGTCTCCCTCGTTCACTTCACACTGCCCCGGACCGCAGCTCATCATCGACCATGTTAACTCTTTTGTTCTACTACAGTTATAGCATGTCAGGCTAGAAAGATGCATGTTTAAATAGTTACACAATGTGCAAGTGTCAGTTAATCACATCATATATATCTAATGAACCGAATATGTTATGTACTACTCTTTGCTTACCGAATAGATGAACCATTGGCCTGCAAATTCCTGATGCACCCCAAACCTATTTTGTCGAGCATGTTGAGGAGGAAATTGAGAGATATGCTGGGTACATTCTAGAGGCATATCTTATCTTCTATATGGTTTGGTTCGTCCCCCTTGTGGTATTTATATTCAGGTATTTCCAGTGTGTTACTCTAATAATGACCGTTCACCTAAAAAAGGTATATCAACTTCGGCGACGTATCCAGTGAAAATGTACGTTCAGTGCAAAATTGCAAACTATCATCACATGCCATCAGATCGGCAATGTATGGTACAGATAAAACATGAGAATCCCACAAGCAACTTAAACCGCAGTTTGCAAATAACCCCATGTGCCGCAAGTTACGATTTCAGAAGAAGAAAAGGAAAATAAATCATCCGGTCGTGAAGAACTAGAAGCAGGGCTCCATCCGCGCGCACCGAAGCCAGATACAATTTTGTATAGCAGGGCGAACAAGAATACGGTAATGAACGGGCGGCTGTCTGGTCGCATGGAGCGGGGCTCCATGCGACGGTGTAGCCCCGTCACCGTGTTTTTTTTTTGCCTATAGCCCATATTAGAAACGATGATTAGTAAAACTTCGTGTCTAATGTGAGACATATGTCTAACGCTTTAATATACTAACCCGCCCATGTTAGGGGCAACGGTGGAACAACTCCATTGCCATTGAGCTCTTTACATCAGCAGCGGGGCTCGGGACACAGATCATTGCTCCATTTCCGATGCGGATTTTGACTCCTTTTTTATTGTCGTTCTTTACTAGTGGGTTAGGGGTTAGGGCGCCCGTGAGGCCATTCTTTTATTTTCATTTCAATCAAAATATTATAAATATAAGAAAATTTAAACCTTTTGTTCTTTTTTTTCTACTTATTCGCAGGTGATTGCCGTGTCCAAAACGGACACAATTTGTGGGGGTACCGAACAAAATCTGGGCCTGGAGATGCTCTAACCTCCTACGTCTGCCCCTTACGCTACTCGTCGCCGCTCGCCAGCTTGCAACAGCGATAGTTTCTTCACATCTTCGGCTAAACGATGTAAAGAACCAAATATCACGCTATGTGCACCATTCCAAACTGAATTTGCAAACAGGTGAAAGACAAATAGTATGATCGTTTTCCAGAAAAAGTATTATGACACTTAGTTAAACTAGAACTTTTCTACGAAACATGTTTCGTCCCTTTTTATAATTAAAGTACAAATGGTTACGAACACGAGAGTGTGTCACCGGAATTGTTTCCAATATAATGGTAGATGAAGAGGTTGTTGATGTCGGGGAAGAAGTCGTCGTTGGAAAAGTAGACGTTGTTAGTAGCCGTGCGAGTGCGTCCTCTCTCCCGTACGGGATTACGAGAAGGGGAGTTCCGAAAGCCTATTGTCCCTCCTTGATGTGCACGCCGCAAGAAGGAATGCACAAGACTGACACGGCGGTGCAATATTCTAGAAAGAGGTGGAACCATAGGCTTGTGTCGGCGGCTAGGGTTTAGTCTGCATGTTTATATAGTGCGGATCGGGTGAAACGTGGAAAGTAATCCCACGTCCCAGTCGGTAGCAGCCCAGGTTCCTGAAGCGTCAGAAACAGCTGAGTAACTACCGTGCCCATTAATATCTTATTAATAACTTATTAATTTTTCCAAACAATAAAAATATAACATCATGCATAGCTTCGTCATCGACTCGGTTCATTCCTGAAACCTGACGTGTCGTGACAAGGAGAGCGGCGGAAGAGGAGCGCACAGGTAGCTCTACTCTCCTCAGCTCATACTAGTGGTAGAAGAGCTCATCTTATAATCTGGTGCAACTCGATCTCTCTCAATTAGCAATGTGGGATTCCAATTTAGTCCCACCTCTTGTCATGCATGTGTATAAATGGGCAATGAGAATTACATAATTTTAGTTAGGTTAACCGGCCATAAGCCCAATTAGCAAAATTCCAACACAAATGTCGTGTCTACTGACTCTACTCCATATAAGAAACAAAGAAAACTAAGCACCACCAAAAAGACAAGTCTCCCAGCAACCAACAACTGCACAGCTTCACACGCGCACTCTCGCAGATGCATATGAGCTAGAGCTACAATATGTGTCTACTCAAGATAACAAATGGGGAGAAAGGAAGCACCACCCAAGGATCTAGCCTCAGGTTCAGCAACGTACATCATCAAACTTAAACTCTCATAGATGTGTGTATTTTTCTATTGCAATGCTGCAACCTGTGTGTTCTACTACCCAAGAGAAAATTGCAAAAAACCACCACAATTGGTGGTTCAGTTGCAAAAGATCACCGGTTTTCACCAAATTCGCAAATCGCCACCACTTTTCGTTGACAGCGTTGCAAAAAACCACCAGTTTCCACGAAACCTCGTCTTAGCCGAGTTAACGCTCGTTCTGACCAGTATGGCCCACTGTTAGGCGTGACGTGGCGCGTGTAAATTTTGCGAAAAAGTCCTCCATAATTTTTTCAAGGACCCAGCTGTTTGCTCTGTCAAAAAATCACCACACGTGTAAAAAGGAAGAAAAACATCCACACTGTCCGGCCGCCGGCGAGCCCGTGCTTGTGGGATGTCCTCGCTGCTCCAAATCCTAGGTCCACACTGCACGAGCAAGTCTATTGCGGGCAGGGCGGCAGAGTGGACGAGCATGCGCTCCACTCGTCCCCATCTTGGTCGGCATCCCGGCGAGCAAGCGCTCCCGCTATCCTCGTTTTGGCCGTCGCCGTGCGTCCAAGAAGGCGGCCACGCTCCCGGCCAAGGGCGGCCTCCTCTCCTTTGCCAAAAATCGCACCCGCGGCGGCGCGGCACCATCTGCTGCCTCGTGCTCCACGGCGGCGCGCGCGGACGGCGGCGCAGCAAGGGCGGAGGGAGGCGATGCATCGCGGCGTGGTCACCTAAGCGCCCCACGCCCTCCAGGTCGCGCTCTCCACGCTCTTTAGTGCTACGGCAGCCTCTTGTCCCTCTGTGCGTCCAGAACGCGAACGGCATTCGGAGCGAACCGCCGTCGGCATCATGCTCCGTGCCGCCATGGCTTCGTTCTTCGATTCCTTTGGATTGGACGATCATCACAGCGAGGTGGAGCTCCGAGGCACTTCGTATTGGTCCGGGTCATCGTACAACGCCGGGGCGACGCGACGGTGGCGAGACGAGCTCGGTCTTGGGCCACCAGCTCCCGTCGGCGCGGGAAGGCGAGGGTCTCTGCCTCCAGCAGGGAAGCGGCGGCGGCAAGAAAGAGCAGGCGGCATGGTCATAGTCATCTTCGTCTGCGTCACGGCGCGGGCGCGGCCGCCGGAGCACCGGCCAGGGGCGCGGGCGCGGCCGCCGGAGCGCCGGCCGGCCACGGCGCGGGCGCGGCCGCCGGAGCCCACCAGGCAGTACCTCCGGCTCCCCTGCAGGCTCGCCGCCGGCCGCAGCAGCAGCGTGGCATCGGACGACGACGGCGTCCACGTCCTCCTCGTCCGACAGTGGCCGCGCCCGTGCCGTGTAATTTTTTTTTATTTTTGTTAAAGGGAGTGGAGGACTTTTTCGCAAAATTTACACGCGCCACGTCACGCTTGACAGTGGGCCATACTGGTCAGAACGAGCGTTAACTCGGCTAAGACGAGGTTTCGTGGAAACTGGTGGTTTTTTGCAACGCTGTCAACGAAAAGCAAGGAAAAAAATAGCGTGCTATCAAAAATAGCGTGGCCCTCCTCCAGAAGTTATACAAGATATAGCGTGATATAGCGAAGTTACATGTAAAATAACGTGATGAAAAAAATGCAAAAAAATAGCCCCAATATTAAGATTTTAGCACTAAAAATTTATCCAGAAGCAATATATGCATAAACAGGTCACCATATTCAAATGCCAAGGCCAAATCCATGGCACAAATACAAATATGAGGCTTAAACCATGAAAAAGTAATAAACTAGAAGATAAACAGTTTTAAAATTTAATCAGAATCATTAACATCGTCTTCAGAATAACTAAAAGAACCACGAGATTGCCCGCCATCATCATCACCTAACGTTATTTCTAAGCTTTTTGTTAGCACAGCTATAACATTACCACATTTAGTGTGGTTTGGCGCGTATAAAATGCAAATAGCGCCGTAGCGTCAACTTTAGGCTAAATATAGCGTAGCCTCTCCAAATACGCTATATCGTGCTATTAACCGGGATATAGCGTGCTATTTTTTTTGTTGACGAAAAGTGGTGGCGATTTACGAATTTGTTGAAAACCGGTGGTCTTTTGCAACTGAACCACCAATTGTGGTGGTTTTTTGCAATTTTCTCACTACCCAATGAAGGTGGGATCTACCCGTGGATCAAGATCGGATCCGGCTGTGTGGTTACGCGACAAACACAGCTGGTGTAATACAAAGTCCTGACTCCTTCCATGGCCACGTTAAACATCTACTATGATCAATAGTTTCATCTAATTCTCGCTAGCTAACCGGCCGATTTCAAGTCCATGTGTATATGTTTAGTGTCCACTGTACAACAATCGATCCACTGAAATCTAACTTAAATTGCACTAGTTCCACCCATTTCTCCGTGTCTGCGAGCACATCTCCAAATATATAGACGATCAAACTAAAACGTACATCTGGACTCTGGGTGTCTTAATATCTCATAATACGCTAGGGTAAAGTGTGACAATCTGGTAGATGGCTTTTCCACATCTTGAGCTACCAGATATAAAGAACCGAATATCACTCTATATAGCTCAACGTACATCACTCGAGAATCCAGATATGCAGATATGAATATCTACACAGAGAAATGGCATAATAGTATGAGAACAGAGTTCCTGCAACATAAGTATGGGAATTAGTTAAACTCCAGTATTCTCTAGCTGTGTTAATTAAAGACTTCGTAAACCTTGCCAAAGAAGGCCACTATGCTATTCAATGTTCATAACAAGTTGACCACTTCATATATGTTCGTATGCAAATCTGTCGCCACTAATTAATTTGCTTCAGATTTTTGGCTAAATCTCTGTTGGTAAACGGTAGTCATCACTTATAAGAACAAAGATATTATGAACGGTAGTGTGGGAAACGCGGAGTCTGTTCCAGAGTACGACGGTGCCGGTGATAGCCGGAGCTGGCCAGGGCGCGGCGCATGGTGGCGCAGGAAGTCAGCCGTTGACCCGGCTGGAGTCAAAACTACCTTGCTACCCTTTCTAGTAAATAAAATAAATTGATATTCCAGTACTTTCAAGTACTTTTCAGTACTTTATTTCCAGTACCTCCTAATACTTCTTATTTTTCCATCGTTGGATTGGCTTGGTTCGACGGCTCGTAAATTCTCCAACCATAGTAAAACCTGTATTGCACTATAGCTGTGGACTTTCGTCCATCCATAGTTGTCAATCGCCTTATATTTCTTGATGCTCTTGGCATGAGTTGATAATTAACCACCCGTTCCACTTAGCATTTTTTTTTTTTGTAATTGCGCTAAATAAATTTTTTAGAGTAATGTCAAGACTAAAGTGGATCCCACTACAAATGTGTCACGAATGGTAATCCAAAGTCATTTTTAGAGAGAAATATCCAAGTCTTAGGTGTTCTGTTCGTAATCAAAATCGTGTGTACACACTTTAAAATCACAATGTGAAGTCCTATTTGATTTAAAATATTTTCGTAGAAAATTGGATTGGAATTCTTAGGAATATTTCTTATTGGTTGTTCGATTCGTAAGATTGAATTCTCAAAGATTTTTTGCAAGGAATGTTCTGCACTATATGTCATCTGATATTTTATATCCTGCCAGAATTACATAACACTAGGGATCAAACTAGCCAAGTGCGGAACACCCCCGGACCCTAGGCCCGGGCCTCGTCTCTAATGCGCTCGATGAGAATCGATGGAGGCACCGCCTTGTTTTGGAAGATACACATATTTCTTTCTTTCCAAATTTCCCACATGACGAGGTTGATGAGAGAACGCAACCCTTTTCCCTTGCTACCACTTGCCGCCGTCAGCAAATCCCAGCATTCAGCGGCCGATATCGAACCTGGTGGGTCTGGGGGAGGGGGAGGATCAATCCCGTCCAAAGCTGAGCAGCAGTCCAGATACACTTGGAACAACGGAACTGGAAGAACAAATGAGCATCCTGTCAGCCGCCAAAAGTCTGTTTTACAGAGCAAGCAAAGTGAATAATTTGCACTTCGGGGGCGACCAAATAGACCAGAAATTTTCCACCATTAGTCGCAGAAGAGCCAAGAAATTGAAGCTTATACGCCAAGCTAGAGGAGTAGTCCCCTTCATTGCTGAACCGCCATATTATGGAGTCAGGCTGATTCACCAGGTGGATGGCTTGCAGCCGACTCGAGAGAGAGAGAGACAAAATCCTCAATGTGGCAAGCCGAGTTTAGGCCTTGGAGTTTGATATCATGGATCCAAGCATGAGAGGTGAAAGCATTGCACACCGAGCGATTCTTCTTCTTGGAACATGAGTAGATCAGGGGTGTCAAGTCGTGCAGACACCGCCCATTCACCCAGGATGATTGCCACAATAGCATTCTTGCCATCTCCTAGAGAGACCCTGGTGCCAGTGCCAGATAGCCGACGGTCGATGTCATCGCAGGGAAGTTCAGGGCCCACCCAGAGTTTAGTAGGTGCAGTCCATTCTTGCCAAAGCCATCTAAGGACTAAGGCACAGAGCCCTAACAAACTTCTGTAGATTCAAAATTCCCAGACCACCAAGCAGTTTAGGGCGGCGGGTGAGATCCCAGTTGATCTTGCATTGACCTGCGGTAGAGGTATCCTTCACCGACCAAAGAAAGGCACGATAGTACTTTTCAAAGCTCTTGATCATTACTTTGTTCGGCTTCAGCGCAGTCATGAAGAAGATAGTCAGTGAGGAGAGCACTGACTTGACGAGGGTGAGGCGGACGGCAAAGTTCAGCAGCTTGCCAACCAAAAACCCATGCGCTTGAGAGCCTTGTCCAGAAGAGGTTGGAAGTCGACACGACGAAGCCTCGATAGCGACAAAGGAAGGCCCATGTATTTAAGGGGAAGCCCGCTCTTGCGGCAGGGAAGTTTTGAAGGATGTCATCCAGGTCATCGTGACATTGGATAGGAGCCACCGAACTCTTAGAGACATTTGTGACAAGGCCCGACACCGCCCCAAATGATCAAAGGAGCATTGCCAGCGCCCCAATGTCATTTTTGGTAGGCTTTTGGAAAATGGTGGCATCATCCGCATAGAGGGAGACCCGAAGAAGAGCAGCGCGACCTAGCAGCGGAGAGAGGATTCCAGTGGCTGAGGCAGGAGCAAGAAGACACTGCAGTGGGTCAATAGCACTCGCGAAAAGCAGTGGGTCCTGCAGGAAACCTCAAACCTTCCTCCATGCCTTGAGAATGAGAACCACTGGGTGGGTGACAAGTGAGATCCATCCATTTGTCCTGACATAGAGTATGAAAGAGGCCGGTCCTGCAAGCTGCGGCCCCACTGAGATGGACATTGCTGATCATCATACTCTCTCTGCCCTACATGCTCCTGATGAAAATTTCCTCTATCAACACAGAGCAGGGACTTCTGCAACTTGGGTGGTGCCATTGTAGGATTATCAATTTGAACTTGGTGGGAACATTTACTGAAGTTTTTGCGGTTAGTTGAATTTGGTAACCCAGTATCAAGAACCCAGTACTAATGCTCACCGCTTGTTGGGAGTAATTCAGAATTAGTTTCAGTCAATGTGTAGTTTAATCTTGCACTGGATTGAGATGTAATGCTTTGAACTAGACTCTTGCTTGTCTCAGCTGTAAGATTCTAGACTGCATTGACTTTCGTCCTAAATATTTCTTCATATGCTTGGCTTTATTCTCAAGTTCATTTCTTGTCAAGGTCTTACTTAGCTGCGAGTGTTAGTGCAATGGTAAGAAACACCAACACTGTCACTGTTGTTGGATTATCAGATCTGCTTGTACATCAATATACTTGGGTCACCTGTTGCTGTGTAGGTAGATCGTCACCTCCTTGTACAATGGTAAAAGTACACCAAAACGAGCATCAGATTCACCTGTTGCTTGATCACGCTTGGATGAGAACAGTCATGTGTATCTTCAGTTCCGTGACTGGCATGTTCTCTTCTCGTGTTCAAATTACACACTATCTGAACATACGGCGTTTGATCTCTTCCTTCTATTTTTTTTTTGAAACGGGGACAAAAGCTTTGCCCCAATCAATTAATTAAAAGAGAGTTGTCCGTGTTTCTCTTTTTCTTCTCTTCCTTCTATGAGGCCATAGCTCCTGCAGAAAATTTGCTTTTGGACTCACTCGAATGATCCCGGGGCGACAAAAACCGCAATCAGGAAAACATGAAGAGATTCATATTCCAAGTTGTGTAGCGGAATTAAAGAATTGCTTGATGGAAACTTCTTTTAAGGAGGATAATCTTATAAAGTACTTTTAATATAAATCCTGTGAGGTCATGTGGTTTCTCCTTCATGTAATTAATTGACAGTGTAGCTGAAAGCTATTGCACGCAATGAGCAGCCAACAATCCCTCTGCTGTTATTTTTATCAGTCCAGTAAGTTGACTGAACTTATAAAGCATAGAAAGCCCGGTTAGGATAGGTGTGCAAACCGAATGTATGATTTACACCATGCTAGCATTTGCAAGTTCTGTTATTAGAACTAGCACAGCTCAGGCACCTCATTTTGCAGCTTTGCATATGACAAAAGCTCATAAATATCCCTTGCACTCCATACGAGTGTCACTGTCAATATATCAAACCTGGATCGGGCTCCATGCTTGCCTTAGCATTGCAACTACAGAGCATGTGCAATATAGAGTTCCGACTCCTTCCATGTCTACGTTAAATATATACGATCGATATTATTAATCGCTAGATAGCCAGCCTAATAATCCACGGTGAATATGTTCAGTGTCTACTGATTGATCTATTGATTTTTTTTTAAGGAATGGGGCGATTCCCCGACCTCTGCATCGAAGATCTATTGAAATATAAGTGAACTTGCATGACTACCGGCCTTTTCTCAGGCTGTACACATACCCAAATATATAGGCGAACCGAAGTGTACCCTGCGTGTATTAATTAATGTCTCATACTACTTCACCAGAGTAAATACGTATATGTCTAGGGATTTGGTAGATAGTTTCTCCATGTTTTCAGCTACAAGGTATAAAGAACCAAATATCACAAAGCTCTATATATGTGCACCAGTCCCAACGGCGGCGCCTAGACAGCGCTTAAGCATGCTTGGGCACTAGGCGGTGGACAAACGCCTCGCCTAGGGCATAAGCGGAACTCTAGGCAGAAAAACTAGGAAACCGTCTTCTCTAGCAAGAAATCATACCATATTGCACTTAGAAATTAGATGGAGCATAATCCAGTGTCAGTTGTTAGTAGTTTACTCATTCATATGCTCTAAATTATTGAGTATAGGTATAGAATAACCTAAATATACACCTGATGGTAAAAAATATATACCCGCCTAGGCCATGCCTAGTGCGCTTAAGCACCGCCTAGGCGCTAGGCGAGTGCCAACCGCCTCGCTTACGCCTAGCGCTTTTTCCAACCTTGGTTCCCAATAATAAGTATGATGACATTTAGTTGAATGGGACCTTTTCTTGTTGTGTATATTAAAGAAGGCTTCCTAGCCACTTCTCGCTAAGAAGGCTACTATTATATTCAAGTAGAGAATGAAGGAGCATGTTGTGGCACCCATCATCGGGATTAAATATTAGAAATATTTTTGGAAGTGGTTTAGTACAAAATGTGAGAAAATTGAATCATTTGAATAACACTACCTCAATAGTAGGATGTGGCAAAATCTTCTGAATTTTCTGTATAGGATAAAAGAAATCCCACACAAATGATAGTACCTTTCGCCAAAATGACATGACCCTTGGTGATATTTCATTTGAAAATTAATATAAAACCCCAGCATTCATCTATGGACTGTATTACTATTACCACTTATTTAATAATCTCAAGTTGATTATCCAATCTATTGCCAGAAATGACAAGTAGGCCCCGTAATCAGTGTGTTTCTTCTCAACCATTATTTCAGACTAGTTTTATAAATACTAGCAATAGTTAACACCAAATGTTTATATTACTACTCTATTCAGCAAGCAATTAGTTAAAAGTATGATAATTGTTTTACCGTAAATCACGTCTTCGTTTTATTAGAATTGTGAAAACAACTAGAGGGAGAAGTTGGGACAGTCCACAGACGGAGGCACATACCCCTATCTTCCCTGTCCTCCGGTCTAGAGTTTGGCGTGGTGGACGCCACATGCTCATGTTGATATCATCACGATTTACCGTAAATCTAGAGGTACTTGCACTTGTATGAAGTTGGTCGTCACACTCAGTTGTGTACGCAGGGCCACCTTCCATGTTACACTCCCTGAGAAGGGAGTAAATTGCAAAAAACCACCATAATTATGGTAAAGTTAAAAACCATATAGAAGAAACCATCACAAATTGATTGAAATAATTGGTGTTTGACAACTTTGACTTTTGGTAAAAAAAAGTTTGACTTAATTATGGTGGTTTTTTTGCAATTGTCTGCTCAAAACACGTGTTTGATGTAACACCAGCATCATATAACATATCACTGGACCAGCTTCTCTTAGCCATGACATACGGGTCTCGTCTGATCTAATATCGAAGCCAGCTAGTCTGAAAGTCCTTTCCTTCCCTTTTGTTTGGCACCATGTACCTCTCTATTGCAATGATCATCGGCGGAGCCGCATCAATTCTGAATGCCTCAATTCACAGGTCCAACACTAGCACTAGGACAGTAGTTTTATATTGACATCTCTGTCCAGAATTGTAACTTCCTTTGTGTTTGTTTGGAATTTGGATGCTCCTGAGCCAACACATGTAAACATGTTATATGCAAGGCTACATGTACTTGTAAGAGGCATGTGGCAGATGAGAATTATTAGGTTGGGCCTAAGCCGGAACCCAAAATACTTGAGCACATATTCGGGGTGGTACCATCGGAAATCCGAATTTTATTCACGAACATGGGGTTTATATTGCCGGAATTTGATCAGCCAGAATTAACCAATTAAACAAGAAAATGTCAGCCCAACCCAGCAAATTATAGTCACACACTTCCCAGCCCTTGCACCGCACTATACCACAGGCCCACGTCCTACTGGTCTACTATATAGCCCAACTAGTACGTAAAACTCTGAGGCCCAAGTACACTTTCCCGAGAACCCAGCCTGTCCTGTCCTGACCTGGCCGCCGCCGCCGCCGCCGCCGCCGCCCTCGCATCTCGACCTCCCTCGACGACGGGCAGTGCCGCGCCAACCGCTTCTCTCGCGTCCCGTCGCCCCCGCCTGTAGTGGTGCAGCCTCGCGACGGCACCTCCCTCGTCAACGTGCAGCGTCGCGGCGGCGGCCTCCCTGCGCCGCTGCAACAAATTTGTGCTTGCCTCCATCTGCCCAATGCGGTGCGACGACGATGCGACTCCTCCGGGCTCCCCGTGTAGCACCGCCCTATGCCCCAACCACAGCAGCTTTGCCGCGAAGACGACAATGTCGTTGTGGAAATCTGAAGAAAGAGTGTTACAGTAGTACTCCCTCCGTTCCAAATTACTTGACTTCGGTTTATCCAAATATGGATGTACCTAGACACTAAACAAGTATAGATACATCCGTATTTAGACAAACTCAAGTCAAGTAATTTGGAACGGAGGGAGTAGTTTATAAGAAGTGTTACCATTTTGAACTAAACCGGCGACATTTATTTTAGAATGAACGGAGTATAATATTTATGGTTGAATTTAGCAATTCGGGATTACCTGACCCGAACCCGATTATATGGGTACCCGAATTACTGGTAGCAAAAAAGGTAAAATTTCGGGTGTCATTTTTGGGAACCTGAATTACCTTACCGGAATTTTCTGATAAACCCGAACGCGAGGTTGGGGGTGTGGGGTCATTGCAGAATCTATGAAATATAAATTTGAAAATTTATTTCTGTGGTATAATATATTTGCAAACTACTAAAAGACAGTATATGGAGATAGTTCTCACGGCTTATTTATACATGTGATTTTTTTAAGCCGTTACTTCAACCGTTCCAAAAGATATAAGTTTTTCATACAGGGAATACCAATTTCTCATATATATAATCTAATTTTCGTATGTAAAATTAGATGTTCTGCCACAATATACATTCATGCAAGCGCCGGCTTTTGTCTGTGCAAAGATATGACAGGAAATTGTTTTGTTGCCGAGGTTAAATTGCTGAACCAGTTGCTGTTGCCGTATTGCTAGATCACACTTGTATGAGAACAGTCATGCGTATCTTCAATTTCATAACTGGTCTGTTCTCTTCTCGTGTTCAAACGTTACACTGTCTAAGCATATGGAGTTTGATTTCTTCCTTCTATAAGCTAGAGCTCCTACAGAAAATTGCTTTTGGTCTGCGGATCTCAGGACTAAAAACCACAATAAGAAAAGGCTAAAGAGGTTCATATTCCAAGTTGTGTACCCAAATCAAAGAATTGCTTGATGGAAACTTATTTTTCAGGAGTACTACGATCTAATAAAAGCTACTGATATCCATTGCAGCAGTTAAGCAGCCAACAACTCCTCTGCTGCGAGTTTAGTCAGTCCAGTGAGGTTGACCGAACTTACAAAGCATAGACAAAGGCACATCCACTAATTGACACTCTTTTCGCATTCTCTTCATAAGAGCGCCGGGATCAGCTGTGCAATGACTACCGCCCTTTCCTCTGTCTCTAGACATACCCAAATATAGAGGCGAACCGAAATGTACAACTCTATCCATGGAGCAAGCGCATATCCTGCCGCATATTTAGAGTTAATTGCACTGGGGTCACTCATCTCGTCGTCGATGTGCACATTAGTCACACATCTGGATAACGGGATATTTTAGTCACACATCTCACAACTCGGTGCACGCAGGTCACAAACAGTCCGTTTTCCGTTAGACGGGGCTGACGTGGACGACGAATCTTTCAAAAAAACCCCTGTATTAATATTATTAATATTATGAGGACGGAAATGTAAAATCGCAGGGTAGATTTTTTTTTTTTTTTGGTAATGCGTGGAACGTATGAATTTCTGTTTGTAATGAATCAGTTTATGACTTATGTGTAATGAATCAGTCGACACAAACATTCAGTGCAACAAATCATTCAGTTTCACAAGCACATTACAGGACACAAACAAGACCATACCAACAAATCATTCAGTGCAACACAAGCACATTACAGGACACAAACAAGTTTCAGTCTGTTTCTAGCATATTACAGGACACAAACATGATCAGTTTCAGTCTGTTTCTAGCATTTTACAGGACACAAACATGATCCGCTTCAGGATCCGCTTCTTCTCCCTCTTGGTTAGTAGGCGCTTTTTTGTTACCAAACATGAGCCACTCGCATCTTGACTGTCCTGGATCTGGACCTGCCGCCTGAGGACCTGCACCTCTCGCACGAGTACCGGCACCTCTCGCCTGAGTACCTCCACCTCTCGGACCACCTCTCCTTCCTCTTCCTGTACCCATGTGACTTGTTGTTTGCACTGCTGTTCCTCCTCTCCCCCTGCCTAATGCTCTACCTGATGTATTGACAAGTGGGCCTCTAGGTGCAGGTATATTTGCTCTGTGTTCAGCTACAAATGAGCTTTCTTCTGGCGTACAGCTTACTACCTCCTCTCGAACAACAATTCCCTACAAAAAAAGAAACACTTAGTACATATTAGCCAAAAGAAATAGTTAGTACATATTAAACATATTTCATGGTCTAGGTTTCTAATTACCTCATGTGCCAAAATGCTAACCATTGTATCTGGTTGATGCCGAGGGTCTAGATGAGGTGTAGGTTGTTCACCTTGATCTGCACGAGCCCAGAACGAGCTCGCGCAACGCAGACCGGAGCGCCGCCATCTCCCTTTGCGCCGCCGCCGTCCGCCTGAGCGCCGCCGTGGTCGCCCTGAGCGCCGCCGTCCGCCTGAGCGCCGCCGTCGTCGCCCTGAGCTCCGCCGTCGGTCGGAGTCACCTCCTCCATCGCCGTCGGTCGGGACTAGGGGTCGGGGTCGGGGAATGGGCACGGGTCGGGGTCGGGCAATGGGCACAGGGTTGACTGGTGGGTAGAAAACTGGGATATAATTTCTACCCTTGCGATTTTACATTTCCGTCCTCATAATATTAATAATATTAATACAGGGTTTTTTTTTGAAAGATTCGTCGTCCACGTCAGCCCCGTCTAACGGAAAACGGACTGTTTGTGACCTGCGTGCACCGAGTTGTGAGATGTGTGACCAAAATATCCCGTTATCCAGATGTGTGACCAATGTGCACATCGACGACGAGATGAGTGACCCCCAGTGCAATTAACTCGCATATTTACGTTGCCGCTAAAGCTACAGCGCATGTGCAATACACAGTCCTGACTCCTCCCATGCCAACCTTACACTATATACTACGAGGGATACAATTCTACCTAGCTAACCAGCTGCTCGCAAATCCACGGTACCTATGTTTAGTGTCCACTGCCGATCGAGCAATCGATCTACTGAAATCGAAGTGAAACTGCATGACTTGTTGACTACCACTCTTTTGAGTCTTTTCTCAGTGTCTGCTCGCGCATAGCCAAATATATAGGCAAATAAAACTGAAACGTACCTCTGGACTTTGGTGTATTAATATCTCATAATACGCCAGGGTAAAGAGTGTGACAATCTGGTAGATGCAGGCTTCTCCACATCGCTAGCTACAGGATATAAAGAACCAAATATCATTGTGTAGGTCTATGTATATCACTCCAAAACTGATATGTAAACATGGGAAAGATACACAGAGTTCCTGAAAATAAATAAAAATTAAATGGTATGGAAATTTAGGTTAACTCGAGAAATTTTCCAATTGCGCGGATTAAAAAGGTAATTTCGTAAATCTCGTAAGAAAAGGCAAGTATCTTATTCAATGTTTATAACAAGTTGACAGCTTCATATATGTTTCTATGCAGGCAAGTCCGTTGCAACTAATTAATTTACTTCAGATTTTTGGTTAAATCTCTGTTGGTGAACAGTAGTCATCAGAGAAAAGATATTATGAATGCTTGCATTGCACTATAGTTGTCGACTGTCGTCCATCCATAGGTGTCAATCGTATTATATTTCATGCTGCTCTTGGGATGAGTTGATCATTAACCACTGGTTCCACTTAGCGTTATAATTGCGCTAAGCTAATTTTTTCGAGTAATGTTAGGACTAAAGTGGATCCCACTATGCATGTGCAATGAATGTCAATCCAAAGTCATTTTTTAGAGAGAAATTCAAAGTCTTAGGTTTTCTTTTTCAGAATCAAAATCGTGTATAGCACACTTCAAAACCATAATGTAGAGTCCTCTTTGATTCAAAAGATTTTTATAGAAAATTTGGAGGATTGAAATTCTTAGGAATATTTCATATTGGTTGTGTGATTCGTAGGATTGAATTCATAAGGTTTTGTTATAGAACCAGAGTACATCAGATTGAACCGATGAAAAAACTATAGAAGACCAAATATCTTCATCTTTTGCATATTGATGTTTCTCCAGACCCCTGATGAAAAAACCACAGAAGAGAAAATTTGCATAAGCTGAATTAACCTAAACCTTCAGCCATGCCTTGAGAAGGAGAAACATAGTGTGGATGACAAGTGAGATCCATCCATTTGTCCTCACATAGAGTTTGAAAGAAATCGGTCCTGCATGCTGCCCGCCCCACTGGGTGTATCCAAGCATGCATGCCCTATAGGCTACAGAGATGGACAGCGATCATCATACGACATGAAGAAATAGGCTTTCGCCCCGCTATATTAATATAGCAACCACCCGATACAAGATTGATACCACTGCTGGGGCAAAACAGCACAGTCACGCCCAAAAGAAAACAAAGAGAAAAAGAAAAGAAAAGAAAATAATGCCGACATTGGCGGATCAACGAAAACAAAAGTGACTCGCAACCGCTGCGTTCTCTCCGGCAAAGTCCCACCACTATCCTAGCACTTCGAATCGCCGCGTACCAAACAACACCTCCAAGAAGGAAAAACAACGACGACGCTGCTGCTGCCCGGACTGATCCTAGGGTTTCCCCCGGTACGCTGCAGGTAGTGGGGAAGAGGTACACCCGACGCCCTTCAGGAAGGAAAAGCGACGCTCACAAGCGCCACCGCGTCGGTGTCAAGATGACAAGGATTTCTCCTGACCCCGAAAAAACCACATCCCTGGACAATCTGAAGCGCTCCACCCATCTTGCCACCCACCAACAAACGCCACCACGGAATTGAGGCCACCAACGTCGTATCACCATGGCAAGCACTGCATGGCCGGTCGAACTGAGAAGAGCCCGCCGTAGACAGAGCGGCAGTACCACATCCACGCGGGAGGGATCAACCTCCACCGCCATAGACGGTAACCGACCGGACGCAGCACACAAGAGCACACCAGGTCATTTGAGCCGGAGAGCGGCATCAGCACAGCCACCTGGAGGACTCCCTCCACCGCCATCGGCGGGTGCCGACCGGACGCGGTAGCAGAGACACACCAGGCCGGGCAGGCCCGGCTGGCCCCTGAAAGGGTCCGTGAAGTCTCCGCCACCACGCTGCTGCACGTAGGCCGTCGCCGTTGCTACCCTCTAGTTCGGCATCAAAGTCCCGGCCGGACCCAGATGGGTCCGCGAAGCTCTCGCCGCCCCGCTGCAGAAGGCGCGGCGTCGTCACCGCCACTCCGTCCCAGGCATCGTTCCTCAGTCAAACCGGGTAGTCGGGTCGAGCTTGGACCCGCACTGACCCAGATCAGGCCCAAAGGGCCCAGATCTGGGCCTGCAGGGCCCTGGCCGGAATCCAAGCTACCCGCACCACCAACGGCGGCGCCGCCGCTGCAAGTGCTGACACCACCGGGAGCAGAGAAGAAATTCGCGACCTACCCGAGCCGCAGCCGCCTGAGAGCACCACCCGGCAACCCAACGCCCCGCGCGAGGGGGTCACCGAAGGGGGAGAGGCATGGCGCCGCCGCCGCCGACGCCGCCTGGGCCAAGCCCGGCGACGGACGCCGACGACGGCCGCCGAAGAAGGACGCGAGGGGAGGTCCCGGGAGGCGGCCGCGGCTGTGCGGCCGGGCGCCCGCGCGGGGGGCGACTGGTCGCGAGAGGAGGTGAGAGGAGGAGGCGGGGCGGCCGGCCGACGGCGCGGGAGCGGCGGCCCGGGCGCGGCGGCGGCTAGGGTTTCGAGGATGGGTTTACTGACATAGGACGAGGATGGGTTTACTGACATAGGCTAGGGTTTCGAGCAAGCGATCATCATACGCTTGCTGCCCTGCGAGCTCCTGATGAAAATTTGCCCTATCTACAAAGAGCAGGGAATTCTCCAACTTGGGTGCTAGTCATTTAAGCATAGGTACTTTGAACTTGGTGGGAATATTACTGAAGATTTTGCGGTTAGTTTAATTGGTAACCCTATCTAGAACCCAGTACTAATCTCGCAGCTTGTTAGGAGTAATTATGATTCAGTCTAAACGTGTTGTTTAGTATTGCACTGGATTTAGCTGTAATGCTTTGAAGTTTGAACTACCTGTTTCTTGTCTCTGTCAAGTTGTATGCTTCTAGACTGCATTGACTTTCGTCCAACATTTTTGCATGTGCTTTGGCGTTATACACCGAATTACAAGTTCACAACTTCATTCTTATGAATGCTTTGCTTAGCTGTAAATTGCTTTCGGTTTCCGAGCTCGAATGATCGTGGGACGACAAAGCCGCAGTAAGAAAAAACTGAAGAGATTCATATTCCACGTTGTGTAGCCGAATTAATGAACTGCTTGATGGAATCTTCTTTTCAGGAGGATGGTCTTATAAAAACTACTGTTAATATAACTCTTGTGAGCTCACGTGATTTCTCCTTAATGGAATTAATTGACAATGTAGCTGAAATCTATTGCACTCATTTAAGCAGCCAACAATTCCTCTGCTGGGATTTTAATAAGTCCAGTGAGGTTAACAGAACTTACAAACCATAGAAAAGACAATACATTAATTGTGTGGCATTATGTCTATAAGAAAGCCGGGTGGATAGGTGTGTAAGCCTAACATATGATCTACTCCAGGTTAAATTCATCATTTGCAAGTTCTGTTGTTAGAACTCGCACAGCTGATGCACCTCAATTTGCTGCTTTGCATATGCCAAAAGATCATAAATGCACTTGCAGGCCTTATTCTCTGAAAGTTCACAATGTCCATAGAGCAAGCGTGGATCCGGCTGGATACAGAGACCTGACTCCTTCCATGTCTAGGGTAAATATATATGATCGACCCTATTAATCGCTTGATAGCTAGCCAGGCTCATAATCCACGGTAAATAGGTTTAGTGTCTACTGATTGATCTATTTAAATATAAGTGAAATTCCATGACTACCGGCCTGTTCTCAGGCTCTATACATACCCAAATATATAGGCGAACTGAAATGTTCCTCTGCGTGTATTGACTAATGTCTCATACTACTATGCCTAGAGTAAATGTCTAGGGATTTGGTAGATAGTTTCTCCATGTTTTCAGCTAAACGATATAAAGAACAAAATATCACAATATAGCTCTATGTGAACCATTCCAAATAAGGATTTGTAAATCGGTGAATGACTAATAGTATGACTTCATGTTCCCAATTATAAGTATTATAACATCTAGTTAAACTGGACCTTGTATGGTTGTGTAGATTAAAAAGGCTTCCTATATCTCGCTAAGAAGGGCGCCACTATTCTATTCAAGTAGAACATGAAGGGGCATGTTGGGGCACCCATAATCACGATTAAATATTATAAATATTTTGGAAGTGGTTTAGTACAGATATGTTAATAAATGAATCGTTTGTATACCACTACCTCAATAATAGGAATGTAGCAAAACGTTTAATTTTTTTTGTATATGATAAAAGAAATCCACACATGAATGATAGCACCCTCGCCAAAATGACATGAGCCTCGGTGATATTTCATTTGAACATTAATCTAAAAACCCAAGCATTCATCTATGAGTTGTATTACCAGCACCAATTAATTAATAATCTCATGTTGATTATCCAATCTATTGTCAGGACTGACATGTAGGCCCTGTAATCAATGTGTTTCTTCTATAAAAAAGTGTGAATGTTTATAAGGAATGTGTCTACAACCTCCAAATATTCAGGTCTCGAAAAGCACATTGAGAAAAAGGATAAACCCATGTATGAATAGTGTTAATTTTGCTTTTGTCTTTTTGTGGCACTATTCTTGCTAGATTGTTTTTTTTTGTTTCCAAATTCATATTTCGATTTTGGACCTAATTTTTTTGTAGATTGTAAGCACATTCACTCTGAACATTCACACTTTTTTCAAAAAAAAAAATCGAAACATTATTAATTTTTTGAAACGGTAACATGGTACACCTAATTAAGTAGTAGCACTACATACTTAAAATTACTTTTGTTTTTGAAATGGTAACATGGTAGCACTAAAAGTTAACATCACTACTCTATTCAGCTAGCAATTAATTAGTTAATAATGTGACATGGTTTTCTTACCTTAATGCATGCCTTCGTTTTATTAGAAAGGTGACAAAACTAGATGGAGATCTCAAAAATGTGTCATGGGTTTCTAGGAGTTGGGATTGACCAGGACGCAGGTACACACCCTATCTTCCTCGTCCGCCGGTCTAAAGTTTGGCGTGGTGGATGCCACACGCTCATGTTGCCATCATCGTGGGTTTCGTTAATCTAGCGGTATTTGCACTTGTATGAATACGATCGTGACACAGCTATGTACACGGGGCCACGTTCCATGCTAAACTCTGTCAGGAGGCGTCCTTGTTCCAGCGATAGTGGCATAGTGCACATGGACTCGCCGGTCGGATCGGTTGATCGACTATCAAAGCTAGCAAGTCTGAAGTCCTCGTTGCCGCTTTTGTTCGAGGCAATGTGGCACCATGTATCTCACTATTGCAATGACGATGGGTGGACTCGCATTATTCCTGAATGCCTCCCATTCACAACGCACCACACAAGTCAAACACTAGAACTAGGACAGTTATTTTATATTTACTTCTCTTTCTCAATAATCCTAACTTCATTCGCGTTGCTTGGATGCTAATACCCTGAGCCAATACATGTACTAACATGTTATATGCAAGGTTTCATGTTATTGTACAAGGCATGTGGCGAATGCGCTTTATTGGGTTGTGGGGTGTGTGGGGTCACTGAAGAATCTATAAAATGTAATTTGCAAATTATTTAGTATAATATATTTGCAAACCTACAAAAAGTTAGTACTATGGAGATAGTTCTCACGGTGTATCTATACATATGAAATTTCAAGCCTTTACTTAGAGGGTTAATTGGATAAATGTTAGTCCAGTTCCCGAGATTATATAGTGCGGATCGGGTGAGACATGGAAGTAATCTCACGTCCCTATCGGTAACAGCCCATGATGCCGCAGAGTCAGAACTGACTCAGTAATTAATGCATTCATTAATAATATTAATTAATGACTAATTAATTTTTATGAACAATAAAAATATAAACAACATGCATGTTTTGTTCTCACTTCGGCTCATTCCTGAAACCCGACGTGTCGTGACGAGGAGGGCGAAGGACGAGCGCACGGGTAGCTGTCCTCTTCCTATGCTCATACTAGCGGTAAAAAAGAAGGTGGTGCAACTCGATCTCGATCCCAACAAGTAATGTTGGATTAAAATTTAGTCCAACCTCTTACTGTCCATGTGTATGGACAAATGAGAATTCAAGATTTTTTTTTTTTGCGAGGATACAACTGGTGATTACAGCAAGTAGGCAGAAAAGACCTCCAGAAAGATAGAAATTACACACAAGTCCTTCTGCATCGATGTCGCCGGCAAAGAGGCCGTGTCGATGACGCGCCGCCGCCGCAACTTCCTTGAAACCTTGGATCGGAAGAAGCCCCCAAGCGGACGGGAAGTTGTCGAACCTCGAACCCCGAAGGGCCTCCACCCTGCTCCATCAGCGCCACCGCTTGCATCACCACCATCTACATCGAGAAGGTCAACCGGATCCGCCGCAAGAAGATCCGGAGGGGGGAGCCCCGCACACGGCGACCCCAGAGGGCCACGAGCGCGAGGAAGGGGGCGGCGCTCCACCGTGAAGCTCCACAAAGCTCCACCGCCAGAGGGGACGAGCACCACCTGCAAACACAACACCGGCGAAGCCTCCACCACCAAGACGAAGCCGGCTGGGTCCCTACTACTTCCTACACTATATACACGCCGGGATCCGGCGATTCCCCACCCTCCCGCTGCCGGAGCGGCCTCCGGAGTGCGAGGAATCACGCGGATCGCCGGCGGCGAGGTGGGAGCAGAAGGGGATCGCAGGAAATCGCCTCTCTCTACTGTGCGGGAGGAGGAGACCGGTCCAAGGTCGGTCGGGTCTGAACCCAGCCAATAGCAAATGCTAACACAGATGAAGTGTCTACTAACTCTACTCCAGCTAAGTCTTCCAGCAATAGTCCAAGGTCGGTCGGGTCTGAACCCAGCCAATAGCAAATGCTAACACAGATGAAGTGTCTACTAACTCTACTCCAGCTGAGAAACAAAGAAAACCAAGCAGCACCAGAAAGCTAAGTCTTCCAGCAACCAACAACCGCACAGCTTCACATCCGCACTCTCGCAGATGCATATGAGCTAGAGCTACAACATGTGTCTACTACAGATAAGAAATGGAGAAAAAGTAAGCACCACCCAAAGGATCTAGCATCGTACTCAGAGGCGGTACGTCATCAAACTTAAACTCTCACAGATGTGTGTATTTTTCGACTGCAAGAGTGCAACCTATGTGTTCTACTACCCAATGAAGGTTGCATCTACCCGTGGATCAAGCACGGATCCGGCAGTGTACTTACGCGACACTCACGGCTGGGGCAATACATAGTCCTGACCCCTTCCATGGCCACGTTAAACATCTACTATGATCAATCTTTTCATCTAATTACTCGCTAGCTAACCTGCCGATTCCAAATCCACATGTATATGTTTTTTGTCCACTGTACACCAATCGATCCACTTAAATCTAACTTAAATTGAACGAGTACCAACCATTTCTCCGTCTCTAGGAGCACATCTCCAAATATATAGATGATCAACCTGAAACGTACATCTCGACTCTGGGTGTCTTAATATCTCATAATACGCCAGGGTGAAATTTGACAATCTGGTAGATGGCTTCTCCACATCTTTAACCATCGGATATAAAGAGAAAAACATCTTTATGTAGAAATTAGCCTATGATTCAAAATCGTGTATAGCACACTTTAAAATCTTTAGAAAGAAATAGCCAAGCCTTAGTTCCTTTTTTCAGAATCAGAATCGTGTATAGCAGACATTAAAATCATAATGTAAAGTCCTTTTTTATTCAAGAGATCTTCGTAGGAAATTTGTAGGATTGGAATTCCTTAGAACTAGCTGGGTGGCCCGCGCAATTGCGCGGCTAGCGATGCGTTTTCTCGGCCCATTGCCCATAAATGGTAAAACTTTATGACCAATCTTCAAATTTAATTCAATGATAATCGAACAAAGAAACATTTTTATTTTCAGGCCACTGATATTTTCATCGACCACACATGGGAAGCAAACAAAGATAGCGAAACATGTGCCTAAAATTAAAGATATGTACATCGTTCACAAAAAAAGAACACATGCTTATCAGATCGATCCAGAATTCTAGATCCAAACATACACACATATGTATACAACTCCCTATCAATTTCAATATTTACACGTGTGTATACAACTTCATAGATCAATCAATTAGGCATATTCAACTGATGTGCAGAGAATCAACAGGTGGACCTCAACAATGTGTTGTGTGTGAAGTTGACGTTGGGGCTGCAGCGACATTGCCTGAGTTACCTGGTAGAGGCAACGATGTTGACCCAAGTACGTCGGTGACCTCAGCCCATCCACACAACAGCTCGATATGTTCCAACCTCAAAAAAATAGAATGGAAACTCTAGATGCAGGGCCGGGCCGGCTAAATCCGGGGCCCTGTGCCAAAATCTAAACCGGGGCCCTATCTTACACAAAAATTTGAACTAATAAATAATTCTAATGTATGACAAAAAAAATTACATAACAATTGAATATATTGAAAATCATACCTATATAACTCGAAGTTGCATAACATTTATTTGAACATTATCATTCTTTTTGTCTGGCTATCTCTGAAATGATTGTAAGGAACAATTGCAAGTGCAAGGGTAGAAGGATCAATAGACTGATTACCGGATGACCCTTGCGATGCTTCTTTTCTAATAAACTTATCCATAGCATTTTTTGAGATTTAATCAAATTATGTTCTTTTTCTTTTCTCTTACGATTTCTGGGAACCGGACTGATGTTTTCCCATGATGAATCAAACCTGTATTATTCAAACACAAGATACAAGAGATGAATAAAATAAAACTTAAGTATGGATGGGATCATGCGAGAAGAAATTAGAAGTGACGATACAAACCTGTTTTTTCGATCTGCCGATGAAGAGGAAGTGAGGAACTGTCGTGCCTCGCGCGCAGCGCAGGCCTTGCTCGCGCGACCGTCGGCGGCGCAGCATGGCAGCAGCGTTGTGGACGCATGCGTGACTGCGTGGTGTGTGTGCGTCGATGACTCGGTGGATCGGTGCGTGTGCGTCGTGAGTGCGGCGGCGTCTCGGCGAGGGGCCCTGGGATTCGACGAACCGTCACGCGTGCTATGCAGCTGTGGATTCAGGATTCGATCGATCGATACGAAGAAACTCGATGTCGTTCCGTATACTTGGGCCTCGCGCGGAAGGCTCCCAGTCCCACACGGAAACGGACTCAGGGACATGCCAGCGGGCTTGCTTCATGGGCCAATTCCTCTAGGTGCTATACAAATATACATAGGCATAAAAAAATTTGGGGCCCCTAAAATTCGTGGGCCCTGTGCGGGCCGCACACTTGGCACCACTGTGGGCCTGGCCCTGTCTAGATGCATCAGTACTAAATACATACTAACTATATATGAAAAGAATGAAAATATATAGGAGAATTAAGGTGGATACCACACTTTCACTTCTATATATCCATGAGAGAAGATATGGAACAAACATTACTCTGTTTGTATGGTTAGAGCAAGATCAGCCAAGTAATGCAGAGAACAAAATACTGGTTCTTGTACTTATTTCCATGCTTCTTTGTTTATTTCCTGAACATCTTAATCTTGTGTGATATACTGTAGTTTTTTCAAGTCAGACACCTCATAAGTATTGCTTTAAATTTAGATGATAGTGTCATGATTCAGCTGTAGTGAATTTTTTGGACCTCACATTGTTAACCCAATGAACGTACATGTGCCCTCATAGAAAATTCAGAGGTAGACAATCAATCATAAACTGAAGAATAATGTCCGTTGAACGGAACACTTCCACCTGAACCAATCAATATCCCTGAGGAGGGATCTATATAACTGGAAGAACCATGATTTTTTTAGCCCAGTTCCTGTGCTATATCACTAAACATATGCAAAGAAAGAGAATGTGAAAATACGCACTTGCAGGCCATGGAATCCTTGATAGCATAACAACATTTTCTTGATCTTCATACTGCTTTCATCCGGGGATAGTTGTTAAACTAAATGCAGATATCAGAAAACGCAAGACCAAAGCATCTAATTTCATTCGGGGAAAGCTACGAAATCTGCATGATGATAATAAGGAGCGCAAACCCAATAACTGAAATCTCCCTACAGCAGCATAGATGAAACACTAACAAACTTCCATATCAGAAGACAAAGTAATGACAGCAAAAAATTATAATCAATAAGTTGTAAATGCAATTTTTTTGGATTTGTTCTTATGATATAAAGACATGTTCAAGACCGGGCCTTCGTGCTTAAGTTTATGTGTTGACACCACTATTTTCAAATTAAATGTCGATGTAACGCCCTCCGGCTCCTAGCAGTATATGATTTCCATTACAGTTCTTATAAGGAATGGCTCTAGGTCTTTCTGGCTTTGGTCAACTGGTTTGAATCGAGCTTTCTTATTACTTCTCTGTACCAATAATTTATTCTAACAAACAATCGCTGAAGTAGTACCACACGGTAGCCAGGGACACGATCCTAGCTAGAAGTATGAGGTGATCGGGGCCGGCGTGGATCGAGTTGTATCTTTTTTTTAGGCCTTGTCCTTTATGTTTGCTTCTACTATATCAATATAAAAGGCAAAGCTTTTGCCTCGTTTCAAAAAAAATAGAAGTATGAGGTGATCATTGTACACTAAGTCTATATTTGATTGTACTGTACAATATTTCCAACATAATGTGCGTGTTGCACAAAAAAAAAATGAAAGCCAATACTTTTAATTTTCTAGTTTTATGTCTCATCAAGCGCGTGAAAAAATCACCGATATGTTCTTTGTTATCCCTTTTGTTGTCTTCACTGAGAACATTCCTGTAATTAGTTTTTGTTTCGCTAAAATAGTTGAATACAAATCACGTACAAATCCATAGTGAGAGAAATAAAGAAACAGTAGATCATATAAATGATATGGAAATTGGAAATTCTGCAAGTTGGGTGAAACTTCCTTTTGTTTCTTTTCATGAGTTGGGATCTAACCTTAATTGTGTAGAAGGAGCTCATCAAGCACTGAAGCTAACACTTCCATACGTCAGCTCTCACACCATCAATTGGGATGTGTGTGCGCCTCCTGGCCGGCCGGCCGGCCGCCGGCGGACTCATGTTCCCGGCCTGGATGCGTCTACCATGGACGATGTAGTATGCTGTAAGGCGCCTGAACTGCGCCGCGATCTAGGTATAAGTGCACCGTGCACATTGTAGATGATCCCAAATTCCTGATGCGAGCAAAATACATATTGCAAAAGCGCCAGTACTTCGGATTGTTCCGCAAGGCGTACGTGTTGATTGGCTGACTGCTTATTTGATATTTTGATTGCCTGTCCCGCCGGCTCGATCGCGTGGGTATGTTGATTGTGATGTTGAGAGCAAGGGGTTGAGTTACTAACCGGATGATCGCCTACTTGGAGTCGTCGGGCTCCAGTTTGACCAGCAGCACGAACTTCGTGGCAGCCTGGCAGCGGCAATCAAGCAGATTGCGATCACGTTCGCCATGGCCATGCAGGTGAAGCAATTTCTGCACTTTAAGAATTGGAATCGGGAGTCTATGCTCCAAGAAATTCTGGGGAAGACCTGTACTTCATAAAATTCTAGGGTGTCGTGTACTCCATCCACTACAACAGGACAGAGCTTTGGTAACACAATCATGTAACACATTGTAGAATTTGTTACAGGTAAAACTCCAGTCACACATCATTTGTGTTACAACGACCAATAGTAACACAAACTATATAAGACCAGAAATTGTGTTACAGCGATATAAACCAAGTAACATATAAATATGTGTGGGAAGTATTGTGTTACAAACATATTAACATGGTAACATATAATTATGGATTGGTGGGAATGTGTTACAAACTTTACAGAGAGTAACACATAATTATGGGTTATCCATAGTGTTACAGGCTCTATTTTAGATGAAATAGAAAGACTAATTGCATGAGTATGTCACCAATACATTAACACATAGGTTCCATGTGTCAGTACGAAGTTCTTTAAATAAAACGATAAATTGTTTTTTCTGGGCAAACACAGTACAAAACAACATACGGTTTGGTTTCGGTAAATGTCGAACTATTTCGACACAATTTCGATAAATACTATATCAGCCAAATGCACACACTTCAAATTGATCATATAAAATTAAATGATTGTCATCACGGAGTAACTTATACAAAAATCACAGCTCCAAATGTGTCAACCTGCGAACATCGTGCTAATTTTTTTTTAAAAAAACAAGCAAAACAAAATACCATTTCCCCTTGTTTTGTCCCTACCATCCAAATTTGGGGAACCATGATCGTTTTTTTAATAGGGAACCATGATCGTTGGAACTTGGAACGGTATGTACACTACGCAGCCATGGGCCAGTGTACACTAGCGAGCTGGTTGGGCCATTTGATTAGTTTCTGTACTTACCAGAAAAGAATTAAGGAATTTCGGAACCAAATGGCCCTATGCGTAATTTAGCCCGTACTCTCTCATATCCCTTCTAAACTGAATGGGCCAGCCCACATGTGTTTTTTCTTCTTTCTCTCGTTTTTTTATTTTTCTACTAAACCGCTTCATTCTAGCCCATCTGGCCAGCCCGACTGAGGCGAGCTCGCTCGTCCACGTCGTCTTCCTCCTGGAGCAGCGCGTAGAGAAGCAGAACAGCTATGGTTCACCTCTTCCGCTCCCAATCCAATCTATTATGGTGACTCTTTTCCTTTGAGTCCTACATGAAAGTTGTTCGAAATTTAGTGGAGGTCTAATTCAGCGAATTTATTTCCCACTTTGATCTTTTAATTGTCCAAACCGGTTTGGTGAACCGAATGCCGCATGTTGACGTTTGTCTTCCGATGTCCCTCCTAACTCTACATAAAAGGAGAACCTGAGCGCGTCACTTCGTGGCGCTCATCCTTATTCTCCACTTTGCTTCACGAGTTTTATCCCAAGATGCTCTTTATATCCCGTACCCATCATGTCATTCACATCCGAAGTTCGAGTTCATCGATAGATCCCGTCGCCCATGGTGAACATTCGATGATACCTCAAGCCAGAAGACTATCCTCGACGTCTCTTAACATCGGGACATGGTGGTGCATCTTCTTGTTGATGTTGTCTGCTCCATCGCCGAAGCTATGCAATCTACTACTTCGGAGATCGTCTCAAACAACCACGTGATGATGTGCGTCCCGTCCCTGCACACCTCTACGACAACTGATCGACTACATCTCAGAGGTTATGAACATCTACGTCGACCACTTTCAAGTTTCAACTACATCGAGTCTTGTTGTCATCTTTTTCTCGACTCCGACGACATTCCTTCTCGCTAGCGAGGATTTTTTTTCTATTCATATCCATACATTTTCATCAATGGCATATATCATTTCACTTAGTTAATTTAGAAGTGTACTTTTCAAATCAAAATCGTTTAAAACTCTCGAATTTCATATGTTTTCATATGTAAATCCCTTTCAAAATGATTTGTTTGCGCCTTAACGATAGTTTATTAGTTTCATTTGTTTATTGTCACCATGCAGCATGGTCCTCTTTGTCCGTTGGCATGATCGGCGCTCCGCAGTCTTGAGCGCAGGTGACCTTTTCCCCTTTTCTCTGTAAGAGGTTTTCCATCACTTTGTCTCGCTTCAGTCATGTGGCTTTTCTTACAAAGTGGCCCGAACGACTGATTCAAGAGGGTTGCGCGTCCTCATTGTCCATCTTCCGCGAGTGGCACGTGTCCCCTATTTGCCGAGACGATACGATGTGCCAACCAATTTTCGACCAGACCTAGGGTTTTCATTGTCATCGCACGATCGACTTTGACGTGGGCATCGAGACGGAAATAAAACTCTATTCTTGCAACGTTTATTGAGGGGTGATTCTACCATCGCTTCAGCCCGAGCGGCTACCCGGACTTGTCGGCGAATGAAGCCTTATGGTTTCTGAAATTCTATAGTGATTTTGTACGAAAATCACGACTTGGGTGTGTTTTCCTAGAATTCTGGAAGCTTCTAAATATGTGCAACACGTATGGTAAAACATCATCTTCTCCCCATCGTGAGTAGAGGTGTATATAGTCGATTGTACACTGCTGTGATCTGAACATCGCGGCGATAAATTTATCGTGGTCATTGTGTGGATTCAAGAAATAATACGTTATTAGCGAGCTATATCGCGCTATAGCGTGCAACATCGTATACTGATTTATTTTGGGAGACAATTCTCCGCACGCTATAGTCCTAATTTATTCAGTGTGTTTGATCAATAGATTTGAGGTCTTTTTCATAAATTATTTTGGTTGAGACGAAAATGAAACAGAGGGAAATTTAATTATTCCCGCTAATATTTACTCTTTTCCCTCCATTAGTAGCTCATATATATGAGGCCTTCGGATTAATCAGCGCCAAACTAATCTCCCGCGATTAAGTCATCTGCGCATCAGGTAAAACAAAACCTAATCTGCACAACAATGTCGCCCACCACCGCGCCGCCCCTATGGCGCTCCCACCACCGAGCCGCCAACAACGCGTTCCCCACAGCTGGCCGCTCCTCCCCGTCGCCCTGGTATAAACATTGTGCCGGCCGCTCCGGCCGTCCTGTTGGTCCCTGTCGTTCCGGCCACCCGACCCTCTGCTCTCCGTCCTGGTTTTCCCCACCACCGAGGTAATTCGCCAACCAACAAGTGTTCTCGATCCTCGAGCGAATACTCTCGTCCTCGATCCCTAGCGCCCAAGCCTTTTCACACACATCTCCTCCGCCGAGTCGCGCCGCCTGGGCGGGCAGAGAGGCCACCTGTCTACTTCACCTGGCACGCGAGGAGCAGCGGCAGTGCAGCACCTTGCGAGGAGCAGTCGAGGTCGCCGATCCGCTACCCCGCGGATGGATCTCCACCTCAGATCTGTTACAGCTCCAAATTTCTCATCCAGATGCCTGATTTTTCTTTGAATTTCATGGTGTATCCTTTCCGTTACTTGTATGAACCAAACAGATTTGGTAATTTCCCCTCCATTACCAATACCGCCCGTGACTTGATTGCGATTCCATTAACGTTGACAGAATTGAACCAAACACGTCAAGTGTACATCGGTTGCAAATTATGTTGTAGCACGGCCTCTTGTGTACGTAGATTGTTCCAGTTTAGTTTTGTGAAAATCCATTTTTATGGAATGTTTTTGTGAAAATCAACACTAGCAAGACCAGACATTGCTGATTATCTTTGCCAGCTATTGAATGTGCGTTTTGTTGCTTCTCGTCATTAGTATCTGTCGATTCATCATGTGGTTTAATTACATTGCAGGGTCTTGGTCGCAATTTCTTGAGGCATTTGAGGAGAACGAGAGTAGATCTTGCTGCCAATGACCCTGTGAACGATTTATTGTAAGTCTCCTGCAACCTGGAGCTATTCCTTTGGGTTCTATTTTCCTTTACTTCCTGAACCTTGAACTTAAGCTGCTACAGTTCATTTAGCTGCTACTGACAAGAATATTACAAGGGCCTTCTAACTTCTAAACAATTATGAACCAGATCAACTATTTCTTTGTTGTACAATTGGATCAGATCAACCAAGCATACAAGTAAGGCACTCTTTCTCAAGCAGTCATATCGGTTATAAGCTATTAGTAGTAGGTACTTAGATATCTTTTCTGATGGTAGCTCCCTGAGATCCTGTAAGCAACTTCATTTATTTTCTTGAGGGGAAATTCAGTTAGTAATCTTTTCTGATGTGTTAAAAGGAACTTTGGATACTGACTTGGTAGCTGATCATTAATCTTCGAAACATGTACTTACTCTTCCTTTTTGTTTGTTATTAATTTTCAAGATCCAAACAAATTAGGACCTGCTACTACTTGCACCCATATTTGGTAAATTAGCACGTAGTATTCTGATACTGTTCAAAGTTAGGAACCTGCATATATTCCACACTTAAAATATGTGTGTTCACGTTGTTATAGCTTATTGTTAGACTGTTAGTCTTGATTTCACGTCATTTAGTTGTACCAGCGAGGCTCAAGTGACTGGTCATGTTAGTCTTCCTTAACTCTGAACATATGTATTCATTGCTACATTGTTCATGCACATTATAGCATTATTATCGTTGAATACTAACAGTGATCGTAGTATAGGTTGGTTCCGAAGTAGTTTTAATGACTTCAACCTATCCCAGCAAGCGGAATGTTTCATAGGCTACTAGCTGAAATACTGATCCTACAGCTAAGGCTGGTGGGATTGAGTTAGGTGAGCATAGATGAAACTATTCTAGGGAATGAGGAGTTAGTGAGAGAAGTGATTGTAATACAGTTCGTGATGCTTTTGCTTCAGGAATCTTTTAATGCTTGGCCTTCAGCTTTTGTAAGTTAATTAAAGTTTTTTTCTTCCATTTTCTAGAGTCATACTTCTACCTATTTGATCGTCAGTACATGTCCAATTTGTTTTTGTAGATTCAAAAAGAAGGATGGTTGAGTTGCAGCTGAATTCTCCAGCCAGACGAAGAGGCAAATGAATTTCCAGATTTCACTTGTCAATAATTATAGGATAGACCAAAAAATGTAATATTCAGAATACTTCTTTGGTCGAACTGACACAAATGCTAAGGTGTATTTTTTTCTTCAAAAGAGGTGTTTTCCTATAGTAAAATTGATATGAATGTTATGATGTTGCGCAAGTGTAATGTTTGTATTTATTTATTGCAGTGCAATATGTATCCTGCAATTTTGTATCTTCGAGATATCTTGATATTTTAAATCTGTGATGTGCCTTGCTTCATTTTCGTTGTCATTTTCATAGTGCAATTATTTATTATTAATGAAGGTATAAAAATGAAATATATCTAATTTGGTGTTTATTAATAAATACAAAATTCATTAATTATCTTGTGATGTGTTGTGTTACTAAAGTTGACAACGATGAATACTATGTTACAGGACTTCGATATTATGTTACTATTTGTATTCTGATTCTAAAAAAGGTGTTACTATAGTAAGAAGATGTGTCACAATCAATCTTCTACATCTAGTGCATTTGGTAACACATAATATGCGTGTTACTATATGTTAACTGTAACACAATTTTTAGCCTACGGTAACTACTAATAAGTGTGACTGTGGAGACCTCTTAGTAACACGGCCTAATGGAACACATTTAAAATTGTGTTACTGTTTGACGTAGTAACAAACTTCTGGACCTGTAGTAACACAAGCCTATGTTACCAAAAGTCTGTCCCGTTGTAGTGATCAACGTCGCCTAGAACGGCATGAAGCTCGTTTTCCTCTCTGATCAGTTCAGGCAGTTGGAGTTCGTCCTCCACGACGGCCCGCTCGCTATACACCAATTTTGTGTCGTTCATTAGAGCAGACGCACCGAAACCTCCCGCTGCCACCACCGGTAGGCTGTCCAGCTGAACGACCGTCAGGTTCAATCCTGCTAAAGGTGATTCAAGACGCGAGGAACACACTGCCTAGATCATCACGTCCACTTGTTATGGGCGAGAGGATCAGCAGATCGATTCTGCTCTGCACTCATTCTACGATTTTCAGAAAACGTGGCGAGCCTGCTAATCGTCGACATGCGGCCGTGACCTGCTAATCGTCGACATGCAGCCGATATTCTGAAAACGTGGCGAGCCTGCTAATCGTCGACATGCGGCCGTGACCTGGGGGAAAAGATCCAGATGTGGATTGCCTATTAATACAAAGAGTCCATTACTAACACAAATAGCAATCGTTTTTTTAGTTGAAACATGCAAGCGTGTTGACGCAATATAGAAGGCTAGCTGACGCCGTATAGCATGCTAGTTCTTAGGACGCGAGATCTGCAATGACTAATCTCGACCATTGATATCTTTTCAACCTAAATCGTTAAATCCCAACCGTTATTTGTCTTGTGTTTTAATTATATAATAGATTTTTCCTATCGGTGGATTGAATTCTCAAGGAGTTTTCATAAGGATTGCTCTGGACTATATTTCATATGAGATTTTGTAGCCACTCCAACTTCTACAAAAAATATGGATCATATAATATTTTAATGAGCATGATATTTTAATACCGTATTTATTCGGTATCCTGTTTTTTATTTTGAGAAATGATCCAATTTTATATTGATAAAATAACCAGAGTACATCAGATTGAACCGATGAAAAAACCTCAGAAGACAAATTTCTTCATCTTGTGCATATTGATGTTCTCCAGCCCGTGTAAAACCCGCAGAAGAGCAAATCTGCACATGCTGAATTAACCTCAAACCTTCCTCCATGCCTTGAGAAGAATTCTTAAGGGTGGATGACAAGCGAGATCCATCCATTTGTCCTGACATAGAGTATGGAAGAATCCAGTCCTGCAAGCTGCGGCCCACTGGCTGTATCATCCAAGCATGTCGTACTGAGATGCACAGAGCAGGGACTTGCCTACAAGCTCCTGATGAATTTTTCCCCTATCAACACAGAGCAGGGACTTGCTGGAACTTGGGTGGTACCATTGTAGCATTAGCACTTTGAACTTCGTGGGAATATTAATGAAACTTTTGCGGTTAGCTTAATTAGTGACCCAGTATCTAGAACCCAGTACTATTGCTCACAGCTTGTTAGGAGTAATTATGATTCCGTCTAAACGTGTTGTTTTGTATTGCACTGGGTTTAGCTGTAATGCTTTCTACTACCTTTTCTTGTCACTGTCAAGTTGTAACCTTCTATACTGCATTGACTTTCGTCCAACATTTCTGCATGTGCTTTATTCACCGAATTAGATGTTCACAACTTCATTCGTATCAAGGCTTTCCTTAGCTGTAAATTGTCTTGGGTTTCCGAGCTCGAATGATCCTGGGATGATAAAAGCCGCAGTAAGAAAAAACTGAAGAGATTTTCTTTCAGAAGAACCTGAAGAGATTCATATTCCACGTTCTGTAGCCGAATTAAAGAATTGCTTGATGGAAACTTATTTTCAGGAGGATGGTGTGATAAAAATTAATGTTAAGATCACGTTTTTCTCCTTAATGGAATTAATTGACAGTGTTGCTGAAGGCTATTGCACTCACTTAAGCAGCCAACAATTCTTCTGCTGGGATTTTAATCAGTCCAGTGAGGTTGACGAAACTTACAAACCACAGGAAAACTCAATTGTCTGGCATTATGTTTATACGAAATCCGGGTGGATAGGTGTGTAAGCCCAACATATGATTTAGTTCAGGTTAATTTCAGCAACTGCAAGTTCTGTTGTTAGAACTAGCAGAGCTGATGCATCTCATTTTGCAGGTTTGCATATGCCAAAAGTTCATAAATGTCCCTTGCAGTCCTAATGCTCTGAAAGCTTTGGATGTACATAGAGCAAGCGTGGATCCGGCTGGATACAGAGTCCTGACTCCTTCCGTGTCTAGGTTCAATATATATATGATCGATCCTATTAATAGCTAGCTAGCCAGCCTCATAATCCACGGTGAATATGCTTAGTGTCTACTGATTGATCTGCTGAAATATAAGTGAAATTGCATGACTACCGGCCTTTTCTCAGGCTCTACACATACCCAAATATAGGCGAACCGAAATGTACCTCTGCGAGTATTAATTAATCTCTCATACTACTACACGAGAGTAGATGTCTAGGGATTTGGTACATAGTTTCTCCATGTTTTCAGCTACACGATATAAAGAACCAAATATCACAATATAGCTCCATGTGCATCACTCCAAATATGGATTTGTAAACAGGTGAACGGCAAATAGTATGACTTCATGTTCCCATTAATAAGTATGATGACATTTAGTTAAATTGGACCCTTTCTTGTTGTGTAGATTAAAGAAGGCTTCCCTATATCTCACTAAGAAGGCAACTATTAGATTCAATAGAGTTGAAGGAGCGGCATATCATCCATCATCGGGATTAAATATTAGAAATGTTTTTGGAAGTGGTTTAGTCCAAATACGTGAGAAAATTGAATCATTTGAATAACATTACCTCAATAATAGGAATGTGGCAGAACGTTTACAAATTATTGTATAGTACAAAGAAATCCACACACAAATAATAGCACCTTCGCCAAAATGACATGACCCTCGGTGATATTTCATTTGAACATTAATCTCAAAACCCAAGTATTTATCTATGAGTTGTATTACTATCACCGATAATTTAATAATCTGAAGTTGATTATCCAATCTATTGTGAGGATTAAATGTATGCCCGTAATCAATGGTTTTCCTTTGAGTATATATATCTAGTGCTACCATCTTCTTAGGTGGTACCACGCTACCATTTCAAAAATTAATTTTAAATGATAGAAAGTTTTTATGAAAAAGTGTGAATGTTTATAAGGAATCTGTCCACAACCTTCAAAATTTCGGGCCCAAAATCAAAAAGCACATTGAGCAAAAAAAGATAAATCCATTTATGAATAGTGTTAATTTTGCTTTTTTCTTTGTGTGACACTATTCATGCTAGGTTTTTGTTTTCTTTTATGTTTCTCAATGTGTTACGATTTTGGACCTAAATTTTCGGTAGGTTGCAAACACATTCCCTCTGAACAATCACACTCTTTTCTAAAAAATCAAAACATTCAAATTTAATTTTTTGAAACAGTAGCATGGAAGCACATAACAAAAGGTAGCACTAGATATTTAACACCAAAAGTTAAACAATACTACTCTATTCAGCTAGCAATTATTCCCTCTGTTTCATAATATAGGACGTCTTGGAAAACTAATTTGAGTTGCCAAAACCGGAAAACACTTTTTTTGCTCCCGAGCTCCAGTGCTCCCTCTGGTTTAAAAAAAAAAATCAAAAATGATATTTCAAAGTTTAAAAAAACTCTTAAAAAATTCATGCATGTTGCTAATGATGTATCCCGATAACGTGATTTTTTTTACTTGAAATACTTTATATTTTTTGCTACACAAAAATATCAAATCTTGTATGTTTTGGAGATTTGAAAGTATGTACATTTAGATCCACACATTTGTCATTTTTGTGTAGAACAGAATATGAAATATTTCAAACCGAGATTTTCCACGTTTGTGGGATATATCATTGACAACATGCAGAATTCTTACAAACATGATTTCAAACCGAGATTTAAACTTATAAATATGTTTTTTTTACTAGAGGGATCACTCGAGCCCGGCAGCACTGCCAAAACGTCCTATATACTACGGAATAGAGGAGTAGTTAAAAGTGTGACATGGTTTTCTTAGATTAATGCATATCTTCATTTTATTAGAAAGGCGACAAAACTAGATGGAAATCTAAAAAATGTGACATACGGTTTTCTAGAAGTTGGGATTCACCAGGACGCAGCTACATAAAACTATCTTACTCGCGCGTGGTAAACAGGCGCCAGCGCGCTGGCAAAAGCGGATTGAACGGTGGGTATTTTTTCAAAAAAAGGGGCTCCATGTAGCCCAGGCTCCAAAAGTCCACTCTCCTATTTATTGTCCTTGTGCTATCGACCCTTCTTTACTATTCTCTCTGTTCTATATTAGTTGTCGCTGATTTGGTAAAAAATTGTGCCAAATCAGCGACAACTAATAAGGAATTTATACCAAATCATCGACAACTAATATGAATCAGAGAGATATTTGATTGTTTTACTGCTTGCTGGCTATCTCCTTTTTCCCATTATGGTCGTTGTGTCAAAACGTTGTAGTAAGAAAAACAGAACATGCATGGAGTGTCATTGACCTTTTGAATCCTACAGGACTCGAACTACATTGATGCATCAAAGAATGTTCGACGCCATAGGAAAAACAAAGGCAATCTAACATGAGATCTGAGTCAGTTCTTTTTTTTCCCCTCTAAACTACATTGGAATAATTAGGAAAATTCCTAAGGATTCTAACCCTACGGATCAAGTGGCGTATACAGGTGCACGCTCCCACTTTCATCAAACGTGCTAGCAACCAAGTTGATGCGGTAAATCCTGCACCTACTTTTCATACACACACACGTGGTGGAGCTGTACAAAATCAAGTTGGTTCTTTGGATGATGTTACACCACCCAGACTACTTTGGTTTAACTATGAAGATGCTCTAGCTGCAGTAACTAACATATACCAACGAGCAGAAAAAAGCCCCCCGAGCGAAGCGAGACGAGCTCGGCCTCCCCATATCTCCTCCCCCACCCCTCGCCTCCGCCGCCCGAGCTCGTTGCCCGGCAGATCGAAGCCTCGCCGCCATTGCTCGTTCCCGGCCACCGCACGAGCTCGTCCCCGACAGGCGGCCGTCAGTCCCGTCCTCCTGCTCGGCTGGCTCTTAAACCCCAGCACATGCTTGCTCGACACTCACTTTAGATAATGTATGGTCTTAATCTACTCCCTCCGTTCCAAAATAAGTGTATTAGATTTGCCAAAATATGGATGTATCTAGACATGAAACACATCTAGATACATCCATATTTTGATAAATCAAAGACACTTATTTCCGGACGGAGGGAGTACTATTTTCAAGTCTTAGAAGCCAGTGGCATGTTCTTAACGCATTAATCTGCTAACGTCGTTCTATTAATATTAATCGATCGATTCTCCTACGCTATGTAGGCTGCACAAGATGACCTCGCCCACATCAGAGCTAGCTAGCATCAGATATGCCGCACGTCCTAGCCGCTACCACCTGCTCGTCACCGCGATGCCCATTGTGTTACAAGTTTTTGTTTTGTTTTTGTGAATGCTTGTGTTACAAGTTTTTAGTCTGTTGTAACAGTTAAAGATAATTTGGCTAAAAGACAATGCAATGGATGTATAAAATGTGCCTTTTGCGATACTGAAGAGTCTGTAGAACACTTGTTTATATCCTGTCATTTTGTTAAAAACATATGGAGATTAGTGCATTTTACTTTTAATTTAACACCTCCAACTAGTGTTTCTAATATGTTTGGAAGCTGATTAAATGGGGTGGATAAAACCACTAAAGCACATATACGCATCGACGTCTCGGCTTTTCTTTGTGCAATTTGGAACTGCCGAAATGACATGGTCTTTAATAAAGTTCAAATCCCTCACTTTTTGCATGTGGTCTCCCGAGCCATTCATTGGATTCACTCTTGGTCACTGCTGCTACCGGACGCCCAACAGGATCTTATGGATTTCGGATGTACTCGAATGATGGCGGTCGTTCGGGCTATCTTTTGCGAGAATGGGTGGCGTCATGCTAGAAGGCTAGATGTTTAGTTTGTTGATCTTCTTCTGGCTTATTTTTGTTTCAACTCTTGGTGACCAGTGATTTGTAATAATGTCGTACTCTGGATACTTGGACAATTTCTAAATAAAAAACCAGCCGTGTGCATCATTTTGATGCAGAGGCTGGGGCGATGCTCCCATTTCTAAAAAAAACAGTTCGTTGCAATATAAATCGAATTAGATAGATTTCCACGTTTCTAATATAAACCATGTAACAAACCTCCGACTGGGTGTGTAATACACGACCCGACACCATGCAAAGAGTATCGCTTCCACCAAAGAAATCTTTCACGCTGGTCGTCATATGCATCTAGCTATCGATTTGTCTCAGCCAGACAGCCACCATGGATAACTCAAGTGGTGTTGTAAATGGGCGCGGTGGGCACCGAGGCGATGTCCGCTAGCGTCGTGGGCTCTGGCAGCTCGAAGCCGACGAGCGAGGTGAGTAGGCGCGATTCAATGAGGTGGCACCGAGATCCTCCACAACATGGGACATTCTTGCAACAAGGAAGTAGCTCCCCACGGTGTTCCTCGGCTAGCATACTCAACGTCTCAGCCTAGCAAGCAAATCTAACACGCGGTAACCGTGAGAGTCTTTACTTGGGCTTGGTGCTTCGTTGTGGCTTGTTTGGAAAGCTGTTCTTAGGCACAACAAATTGAGTAGCGCTGTTCCTACACAGAAGATAGGCCCCTGCAAAGAATATAAATTTATAGATGAAAACACTTGCGCTAATATTACCATTATAGAATTGTATTATATCATCATCGACCACATTAACTCTTTTATTCTACTTGTTAAAAATATGCATCATATATATCTAATGAACCACACATGTTATGTACTACTCTTTGCTTACCGGATGGATGAAACAGTTGGAGTGCAAATTCCGGACGCATCCCAAACCTATCTTTTGAACATGTTGAGATGGACATTGAGGTGTGTGTTGAAAACATCCTCGAGCCATATCTTATCTCCTATGTGGTATGGTTCGTCAGCCTTGTGATATTTATATTCGGATATTGCATATGCGTTACTCTAAGTATTGAAGCTCACCTAAAAAAAGGCTGATCAAGTTTATAGTTATCCCTTCTTGCCTTAGTTATATCCCCTACCTGCACTTAATGGGAGTCCGTGAAAAGTGATAGAGCTAAGCTAACACATTTTACAATTGATATATCATTAATTGAAATATTTATTCTGGTAGTGGCTATCGATTCTGGTGGAGATTCCGTCATGAGGCATGTGGCTTCGGGATTGTTTATTTTGTATCTTTCTGAACTTTGCTAAAAGGGTTGTATGCATCGTTTCGATGCCGTGAGTTGTTGACGACTTGACACGCCCTCACCCTTGCTCTTCTTGAAGGCGTCGGTGCTGCTTTTCTTGGTACTCCTTCGTACTCCCGGTGAAAACCCATGATCCTCGGATCGGGCGGTGGCAGCGCTCTGGTGTCGTAATCTTCTCGAGGACCCCACCTAGGAGTCCACAATTTGTTGCTCTCCGAAGTTGGTGGTGCGGAGGGTGTGCTGCTTCTTCGGATGTAACGGGATATTCGTAGTGCTATCTTCGACAAAGCTTGCATCTTGTTCAGCACCCTCGATGTTCCTCTGTTTTGGCTCTTTTGTTGAGGCTTGCCAGCTGCAGTGTGTGGGCGACGGCAGTGAGCTCTTGGCGGCGTTGCCTGTAAGGTTGAGTGTGTTTGACGGTGTGCAATGTGTGTTGGTGTGCCTGAGTTTTAGGGTGAGATCCACCCCGACAACTCTGCCCGTCCTGATAGTGATGTCCCTCTTCGGCGTAGCTCTCCGTAGACTGTGGTCTGTGCCCTTTGAGTTGTGTTGTCGTAGCCTCCTCGGTTTTCCTTTTTTGTGTGTGCAATTTTATCTTGTAAGCTGGATTCAGCTCCTTGTATCTCTTTCGTCGATAAGGGCTTTATTAATTTAACATCGGCCCTTTAACCTTTTTATCTAAAAAAAAACTTCATCTCACTAACCAGAAAGTGGTAATTGTTCAATGGCACTGTGGAAGCAACGTGAACATCAGGAAGACCAATCCAAACTAACAGGAGGACATCAACGCCAGCTTGCTTGGGTTCCACCAACAGACTCAATAATTTAGATTTGGATTGCGAAACCGAAGAGACAAGCAAGGTTAGAGGTAAAGGTGAGCGGGCAGACCTGGCGGCTGGTGCCGGCGGCCAGTAGGGTTCAGCCGCCTGTTGCAGCTGCCTCTGTCCATGGATCCAAGCTCGTATGCCCCTGTACTACTAGTACCGGTGTGGCTCCAGCTCAATCGCCGGCTCGTAGCGTCGGCGGGGAGACGGAAGCGGCGGTGGATGCTCGCCGATCCGTCCGTGTCGAGGAGACCACTAAACCATTCCGTTTGGTCCAACGACTCAGGCCTGAACTTGCTAGCATGGGCTAGCCCGAGATGGTGTAGCCCAACAATGGCTACTAGGCTGGGACGGCCGAAACTAGCCTAATACAAGAGTTTGAGTCGAACCAACGCAAGCCGCCACCAGCTGCGGCCGGGGACGCCGCCGGAGAGGCAGAGACTACGGCCGTCGTCATCTTGAGGTCTGAAACCGAAAAAAAAGCCTGGTGGTGTCGCTGTATTGATTGGACAATGCTAGTCACAAGATTTCTCATCACCTGTTCACTGTCGTGTTTGAAGGTACATATGAGTCTCACAAAGCATAGTATTATAAAAATCAATCTTCGCACATGGTTTACCGAACTGTCGCGCCATGTGAGAGTTGGCAGTGGGCGTCTCATCGCAAATGGTTTACAAAACCGTGTTGGATGTTTACAAAATCTTGTTGGATGGCTCAGTCATCGCACATGATTTATTGAAGTCGACCGTGTGCGGTATCCGAGAGAATTTTCGAATAGTACAGCATCACATATGTTTTATTTATTTAATCAGCTTATTAATGATGGCATCTAAAATGTTAGGTTACCAAATCGTTTGTGTTGACTGTTTAGTGATGTGATCGCATATGGTTATTTTTATATAATCGTGTGTGAATGTACTAACATCACAGGAGGCTAATTTGATGAAATTTAAATCCTCGTACCAGCATTATAACAAGCATAAATTGTATAATTATATAGATTTACCGATTTACATCATAACAAACGTTTCTAAAACAATGGTACTATTTCGAATCATAACAACCTGACTGTACATAATCAAAATAGAAGAAACATAGTAGATCCATAAAGCCAACATAGCAATAAACATAGTGTATACATAAAGCCACATCAGAAAAACATACTCCCTTTGTCCCAAAATTAAGGCGCGCATCTTTTGTGCTGATGTTTGATACAGAACATCATAAATAGTATCAATGGATTCGTCTTGTAAAATTATACTAAGTTTGTGAACTTAAAATAAGTACAAATCATAGTCAAAATTAAGTTGTTGACCAACGAAAATCGAGGGCGCTTAATATTTTGGGACGGATGGAGTAGTGTTTATATGAAGCCAGCGTTTGTCTCGTCGTCGGTGCTGCCGAACTCGTGGGATCCGATATTGCTCTAGTATCCACATGAGATGACATGGCGATCGACGAGGGTATCATCGTGGAAGGAGAGGACGCCGAATTCGAGAGAGCTTGCGTACGTCAACGTGCCAGTGAACGTCAAGGAGAGGACCCATCTTTATTTCAGTTGCACATTATCGCGTAGTTGCAATATCAACCAAGTGATCATCCAACTACACGGTGTAACATGTGGTACAAAATAAAAACCAACAGTTACAAAAATATGGAGAATGCAAAGTTTTCTTTGTAATATTTGTAAATTGTAAGAACATTTTTCTGGAATCAAAATCCAATATTTGAAGTCTAGTAGTAGTATGGTAGGATTGGTAGCTGCGGTGCTTGTTTTCACCGCCAATCCAAGAAAGCTCGGTTCTCACCAAATAGAATATCCATGTTTGTCTTGTGCCCTTTGTAGTAGAAGACCACACGACCCTCTTTGACGAGACAGATTGAGAGAGACAAAAACGGAACTTTTGTTTCTCCCTTTCAAGCTTAATGAAATGATGCACACGTCTCATGTGGGTTCTCAAAAAGAAAAAAAGCGGTTTCTAGAAATGGTGTGACATGTGATTTACTCCACTTTAATTTTAACATTTAAAAGTTCTTGATAAAAAAATGTCTATTAAGCAAATGGATTTATGAATTTTTCATGAGAATAGCGTGTGGCTGGAGTTGTTGTGTGATAAGTATTTGAATAACATAACTTTATCTCAACTGGAGAAGAAACCTACCGATTCTCCCTTTTGGAAAGGGTTGATGTCGGGCAAAAATGATTTCTTCCAACGAGGTTCGTTTAACGTAGGCAATGGCCTTCATACTCTTTTTTGGGAAGATACTTGGCTTGGAAATAAACAGTTGGCTGATCAATATCCCTCTCTTTTCAATATTGCTCGTCATAAGAATGTTGTGGTCGCGCAAGTCTTGGCTAATAATTATCTAACTATTGAGTTTATGAGAGCTTTGACGGGGGATAAGTGGACTCCCTGGGAAAAGCTGGTAGAGAGACTAATGAATGTAACTTTATCAGAATACGATGACACTTTTCTTTTGAAATTGACTAAAACCAGGAAGTTCACCGTTAGCTCCATGTATTCAGATTCATGCATGGCTACACACATTTTTTTCCGTAAATATCTTTAGAAACTGAAAATCCATGTGATCTACCTCATGATTCCTTCCCTTCTCCGCGAATGCCGACAACTTGCCGCTGGTAAGAGGGACAGTGACAAATATATGGTCCTGACTCCTTCCATGTCTAAATTAGATATGTATTTATATATAATATGAATGGATCTAGTTAATCACTAGGTAACCTCATGCAAGAACGCGCGGCTTAAATGTCAACTGTAGCAAATTAACTACTGAAATTGGAGTGAAATCGCATGACTACATACCGGTTTTCTGGGCTCTGCACATACCCAAATATATAGGCGAACTGAAACTTGCCTCTAGGTGTATTAATATCTTATACTAGTACACATGAGTAAAATGTGTGAAGATTTGGTAAGTGATTTCTTAGGGACATATCACGTGAAAATGGATCAGATTCTGCAAACCTGCAAGTGTTCATTGGAGCCTATGGATCATGCAGGGAAGGACAGATCTACAAGCGCACCTCAGTGATGTTGATAGACCATGAGCTACAAAGCATAGAAAAAACCTACATTGCCACTCATTTCTTTATAAGAAAATGAGGATTACATAGGTGTGGAGATAGAAAATATGTGTTAACTCCATGATAACTATATTCAGCATTTGCATGTTTTGTTGTTAGAACTTGCACAAGTGGCGCATCTCAAAGAAAAATTGAATGGAACACATCGATACCATTAGATATTGGATACAACAAGATCGTTGGGGTCTCTAAACCACTTAAATCCCTCAGTGCATGTTCCGACTTCGAGAACCCGCATGCAGGAGGTCTACGTGTTGTTGTATTAAGCTGATCAAGAAGGTTCAGAAACCTTAAGGCTTGTTTGGCTGTCCGGGTTAAATATTCCCGGGAAAATAATCCCAGATGGGAATCTGAAGAACCACGTGAAAAACCCGGGATTCTATTCCCGACCTCCAGACTAGGGGAAAATTCTCCCCGGGAAAAGACCGGGATCCCCCCGGGATTGCAGTTACCAAACAAGGCCTAAAAGAGGAGCGAAATATAAACATGAAACAAAAACCACCGCCATGCCATCGACTTTGCGATGCAGGCACATTCTTGCAGGGTAGCATCCAACACATAGCTCGTGGACGAGGCCTTGCTGTCGAACACCCAAGCGTTCTGTTCTAGCCATAAGTTGCGAAGCCGCAGCATGATCAGAGAGTTAGCGTCGCGCCTAGCCACTCTTCAGCAAGTGTTTAACAATTTTTGGCCATCACTCCCGAAGAATGCATTGTGATGTCGGGGAAGTAGGGTGTCGACTTTGCGATGCAGGCAAACAAGCATTGGAGCAACAGATGATCCAACTTTCATCAGCTGAGTTGCAAAAGGGGCTGATAACATGGCTCCGCATCCCTAGACGATCAGCCATCCAACAACGCCGCCGCAATGCCAACCGGGCGTGGATATTGTACAGAAGCGGGGTGAAAGAGTCCGACACCAGTTCGACACCTCGAAGGGCATTAGAGCCGTTGCACATAGCCAAGTATGCCGGGCAAGAGCAGAAGATCCCTTTGGCCGTCCACTTCCACGGAAGGAGTCCTAAGTAGCTAGCTCAGACTGCTGGGCATGCCCAATCGCATACCACAAATGAAGGAATTGAACTGTGGCATCGACATACATCGCCCCGGAAATGTTCAGCGCGCCAACAGGCTCTAGAATAAATTCCGACCAGATGGTTCGGTCTCCTGCAGTACCACTTTTTACTAATCGCCGCATGGAGTGGGCAACACCGGCCTGGGAAACACTACTAGAAGCGAATTGAGATACGAATCTAGAATGGCTTTGTTATTTGGTACTAACACACCAACATTTCATCACTTGTACACCCAGCTGTTTAGGGAATGCACCAACGTCTGGCAAGCGGTCTTCACATGTATATATGCGTGTCATTCCCCACTAGGTTCCTTTGAGGGATGATTGAGCTTCAGCATGCATGCGACGGTTGATTCGGAATACCACTTCTTCAAAACTCTTCCCATGTCCCCCCGCATTGGTTTTGTTCATTGCACCACTGCACATGTTTCGGATCAGGGCGTGAGCATTTGCAGCTTTGCATATCTGAAAAGATCATACCCTAAATATCCCTTGCAACCCATGTGTTATGTAATTTTACACTAGCTAGTTCATGCTATTTTTTCCCGCAAAAAAAAATGTTCATGCTATTTCACTCTTGTTTTTATCTCGTACGTTTTTTTTTTTGCGAAACATTGTACAAACGCAGACATTCACATACACGCATACACACTCACCCCTATGAATGCACGCACATACACTCTTGCCCTATGAGCACCTCCGAAAGACTGAACCGACGGGTTGAGTCTTGAGATTGACGAACTCACCACAGACGCCTCGCCGTCGACGTGATCGTCGCCTCCCATAGAAGAATATTCCGCCTAAATGGGAAACACCAGTGTGAAACTTGGGCCTTTAACTCTGTTGGGCTGGAGGTACAACCACCCTCCTAACTCTATCACATGCGGGATCTCATATCCTATGGTTTCTTCTTGGCTACAACATACACCTCCTTATATCTACAACTGTATTTTCAGTCGGTACTAGTCTTTTTTCCAAGAAAAAGGCTGGAGCACTGCCTTTCAATTGGAAGAAAGAGAATTGTACAAACAGATTACATGGGGTGTTTTAGTAAGAGGACCCAAAACAAAACCCCTCCCACAGTGGCATGGGGATTACTAGTAGGGTTGAAAACAGGACGAAAACGGAAGAAAACATTCTTTATCGTCTCCGTTTATCTAGGCGGAATCGGAAACGAAATCGTATAGCCAGAAAAAGAATACGGAAGCGGAAATACCCGAAAATGAATACGGTACGGAAAAGGGACGGATACGATATGAAAGTGAACACTTTTTGGAACATAATAGTGGTATAATGCGTTGGTCTGTACCCCAAAAGACACACATAAATAATAAGCTAACAAGACAAAGAATTGTACACAACCTGCGACAATTGAACATAAAGTGCTACACACATAGTTTAACACTTCGACAAGCACGAAAGTTCATAAAAATTGTTTCACGTGGACACTAAGACACTCATATGCTTAAACAAATATTCTTACAAAAAAATATCCTACAACTAATAAAGCACCACATATAGGCTTTAGCAACACATCAATTCAGTTCCATGTGGTCTTCATCAGTCCTTCTCCCATGGTTTTCAATGGTTATATCTTGTATGTACGCAGTGTTTATGTAATCCGTATCCAGTTTTCCGGAAATTCCGTTTGGTTTTCGTTTCCTTCGGAATATGCCATATCATTTCCTTTGTCGTTTTCATTTTAGAATTTTCCTTTTCTGTTTTGTTTCCGCAAAATTCCGTTTTTTTTTCATTTTTTGCTCTTCGTTTCCTTTTCCTACGAAAACAACCGGAAAGTTTCTTTAGCATTTTCAACCATAATTACTATCAGACAAAGAAACTACTATTGATCGAATGCACTCTAATTTACGCCAGAGCGCTACTTCCAGATATTGTTTGTGCACACGGAACGGTACTAGTGTAAGTTGAGCTCAACGGGTTATAAATTGTACACTCATGTGCACAACTGAAATGCGAATTAGTCACAAGTGTAATGCTCTCTCCAATCGGAAATGATTGATATAAAGTTGCCAAAATACGGATGTACCTGACATATTTTACCATGTAGATACATCCATATTTAGACAAATTTATACCAACCATTTTCGATCGTAGAGAGTAGCATTTTCCTTTGTGTGATTGTGCGATCAGACACACACATCTTCTATTATTATAAAGGTGAAAACTAAAACTAAGTACAACAAATGCGGTGTCTTGATAAGAAACAAAGCAGGACTAATCTCCCAGCAACCAACAACCGCACAACTTCACATGCACACTCTAGCAAATGCATATGAGGTTAGATTTTTTTACAAATATAACTCTCTGTACAATGTTATTGGCAAAAACGACTCACTTCAAAAATTATTGTCAAAACTAACCCAACGGGAGGCGAAAAAGCGACATGTGACTCTTCCCGCCATACAGACTGGCGGCAGGTTCTTCCCGCCATGTGAACTTGCGGAATGCACTTCCCACCATTTAGAATGGTTGGATGTGGTGGGTCTTGGCAAGAGGAACTGTTTACCTCTGCTGCTAATTAATGCTGGTCTCATATGCATGCATCCTATTAGCACAGCATAATGGATGCATGCATGTTCATTCACTCTCTCTTTGTAAAAAAATATACTAAATTATACGATGATTAGCAGTAACAGTGTAAGACAGCCCTCCCGCTAGTTCAAAGCAGGGCCCGCCACATCCCGCCATTCAAAGGACGGAAAAAGCCTTCCGCCAGCCCCATGGCGGGAAGAACCTCCCGCAGTATGTATAGAGGGAGGAGCCATTTGTCGTTTTTTCTGCCTTCCGCCACATTAGTTTTGACAATGATTTTGGAGTGGGTCATTTTTATCAATGATACTCTACAGAGGGTTACATTTGTAAAAATCAATGAGATAGAGCAACAGCATGTGTGTAGTCAAGATAAGACATGTAAAAAAAAAAGCACCACCCAAAGGATCTAGCCTCTCTCAATCAGCAGCTGTACATCATCTAACTTGAACTCTCACAAATGTGTTTATTTTTCGATTGCAAGACTGCAAACTCTGTGTTCTACTTCCCAATGAAGGTTGTATCAACCCGTGGATCAAACGCGGATCCGGCCGTGTACTTACGGGACAATCACCGCTAGTGTAATACATAGTCCTGACTCCTTCCATGCCTCCATGGCCACGTTAAACATCTATTATGATCAATCTTTTCATCTAATTATTACTCGCTAGCTAACCGGCTGATTTCAAATCCATGTGTATATGTTTAGTGTCCACTAATGGATCGACTGAGATCTAACTTAAATTGCACGACTACCACCCATTTCTCCGTCTCTGCGAGCACATCTCCAAATATATAGACGATTAAACTGAAACGTACATCTGGACTCTGCGTGTCTTAAAATCTCATAGTACGCCAGGGTGAAGCGTGACAATCTGGTAGATGGCTTCTCCACATATTTGGCTACCAGATATGAAAATATCTTTAAAGATAAATTAGCCTATGATTCAAAATCACGTACAACACACTTCAAAATCTCTAGAGAGAAATATCCAAGTCTTAGTTTTTATCTCAGAATCAAAATCGTGTATAGCACACTTTAAAATCCTAATGTAAAGCCCTCTTTGATTCAAAAGATTTTTGTAGAAAATTTGTAGGATTGGTATTCATAAGAACTTTTCCTATCGGTTGATTGATTTGGTGGATTGAATTCTCAAGGATTTTTTCATAAGGACTGCTCTGGACTATATTTCATATGAGATTTTGTAGCCACTCCAACTTTGATAAAAAAAAATATGGATCATATAATATTTTAATGAGCATGATATTGTAATCCCGTATTAATTCGGTATCCTCCTTTTTTTTTGAGAAATGATCCAATTTTATGATAATATAACCAGAGTACATCAGATTGAACCGATGAAAAAACTGCAGAAGACCAAATTTCATCATCTTGTGTATATTGATGTTTCTCCAGACCCCGATGAGAAAACCGCAGAAGGGTAAATTTGCACAAGCTGAATTAACCTCAAACCCCTCCTCCATGTGTTGATAAGAAGGAGAACCATAGGGTGGATGACAAGCGAGATCCATCCATTTGTCCTGACATAGAGTATGGAAGAATCCGGTCTCGCAAGTTGCGGCCCACTGGGTGTATCCAAGCAGGTTCTACTGAGATGCACAGTGATTATCATACGCTCGCTTCCCTACAATCTCCTGATGAATTTTTTCCCTATCAACACAGAGCAGGGACTTACTGGAACTTGGGTGGTACCATTGTAGCATTAGCACTTTGAACTTGGCGGGAATATTATTGAAACTTTTGCGGTGGTAACCCAGTAGCTAGAACACTGTACTAATGCTCACAGCTTGTCAGGAGTAATTATGATTTCGTCTAAACGTGTTGTTTAGTATTGCATTGGGTTTAGCTGTAAAGCTTTGTACTACCTGTTTCTTGTCAGTATCAAGTTTTAACCTTCTAGACTGCAATGACTTTCGTCCAACATTTCTGCATGTGCTTTGGCTTTATTCCCCGAATTGGATGTTCAGAACTTCATTCTTATCAATGTTTTCCTTAGCTGTAAATTGTTTTGGGTTTCCGAGCTCGAATGATCCTAGGACGACAAAAGCCGCATTAAGAAAAAACTGAAGAGAGTTCTTTGAGGAAAAACTGAAGAGATATTCCACCTAGTGTAGCCGAATTAAAGAATTGCTTGATGGAAACTTATTTCAGGTCTGATAAAACTACTGTTAATATACCTCCTGTGAGGTCTCGTTTTTCTCCTTAATGCAATTAATGAAAATGTAGCTGAAAGCTATTGCACTCATTTAAGCAGCCAACAATTTCTCTGCTGGGATTTTAATCAGTCCAGTGAGGTTGACGAAACTTACAAACCACAGAAAAGTAGAAAAAGCCGTCTATTAATTGTCTCGCAGTCTACTGATTGATCTACTTAAACATAAGTGAAATTGCATGACTACCTGCCTTTTCTCAGGGACGTATGACAAAACGCTGCTATACGTACGACAAAACGCGTCCGATACTCGTACGACGCTACGCTACGTGGCAGCGAGCTTCTCACGCGCGGGGCAGAGGGGAGGCGGACGCTGGGATTTGAGATCGGACCCGTGTCGGGAAGTTGGCGTACGAGCTTGCCGGGCGCCGGCGAAGTGCTGCAACAACGAGGTAGCCGATGAATGGACTGACGCCTCGTCGCCCACTCCTTGCGGGCACAGGATATGGCCATGATTCAGGCAGCTTCCTAGGCTCCTAGCTGACGCCGCCGGCCGCGGAGACGGTCAACGAGGCGAGGTAGATCGAGGCGGCAGGGAGGGAGAAGATGGAGAAAGAGTATGTCACGATTGGTCTTTATTTCCCTTTCTGGATCCGTTAGAAAATTTCCCGGATCCCTTATCCTCTTCGCTCAGCCTGGGATTTGGGATTTGTTCTAGCTGCAGTATTGTGAACCGTGTTAGAAAATTTCCCCAAGGCGAGCTCCATGAAAGGCACCAAGTGGGATAAGCTAGGAGCCCTCTGCGATTCACTTCGCGACCATGGCAAGCTCGCTCGTCGGAGGCGCAAATCATGGCGTGCTCTGTCAACCTGGACGCTGGGCGGGGCGCCGCTACTCGTGTGGGCAGTGGGCACAGAGGGCGCACAAAGGAGAGAGGAAGGGGGAGAAGCGATGGATGTATCGTACAGTTATCGGACGCGAAACGTGAAGCAATTCCGTTTCTCAGGCTCTACACATACCAAATATAGATGCGAACCAAAATGTACCTCTGCGTGTATTAATTAATGTCTCATACTACTACACCAGAGTAAATGTCTAGGGATATAAAGAACCAAATATCACAATATATGTCTATGTGCACCACTCCAAATATGGATTTGTAAACAGGTGAACGGCAAATAGTTTGACTTCATGATCCCAGTAATAAGTATGATGCCATTTAGTAAAACTGGACCTTTTTTGTTGTGTAGATTAAAGAAGGCTTCCTATATCTCGCTAAGAAGGCTACTATTATATTCACGTAGAGTTGAAGGAGCATGTTGCGGCATCCATCATCGGGATTAAATATTAGACATATTTTTGGAAGTGGTTTAGTACAAATACATGAGACAATTGAATCAGAATAATATTACCTCAATAATAGGAATGTGGCAAAACGTTTACAATTTTTTCTCATAGTATAAAGAAATCCACACACAAATGATAGCACCTTCGCCAAAATGGCATGACCCTCGGTGATATTTCATTTGAACATTAATCTAAAAACCCGAACATTTATCCATGAGTTGTATTACTATCACTGATTATTTAATAATCTCAAGTTGATTATCCAATCTATTGTGAAGACTAAATGTAGGCCCTGTAATCAATGGGTTTCCCCTGAGGATATATATCTAGTGCTACCATATTCTTAGGTGTTACCATGCTACCATTTCGAAAAAATAATTTTAAATGATAGAAAAAAGTGTAAAAAAAGTGTGAATGTTTATAAGGAATCTGTCTACAACCGTCAAAATTTTCGGGTGCACAATCGATAAGCACATTGAAAAAAAGATAAATCCATTTATGAATAGTGTTAATTTTGCTTTTGTCTTTTTATGACACTACTCATGCTAGATCTTGTTTTCTTTTTTTGCTCAATGTGTATTTCGATTTTGGACCTAATATATTTGTAGGTTGTAAGCACATTCCTTCTAAACATTCACACTCTTTTAAAAAGGATACATTTAAATTTAATTTTTCAAAACAGTAACATGGAAGCACATAACTAGGTGGTAGCACTAGATATTTAACACCAAAAGTTAACAACACTACTCTATTCAGCTAGCAATTACTCCCTCTGTTCCGTAACATAGGACGTTTTGGAAAACAAATTTAGGTTCCCAAAACGTCCTATATTACGGAATAGATCGTAATTAAAAGTGTGACATGGTTTTCTTACGTTAATGCATATATTCGTTTTATTACAAAGGTGAAAAAACTAGATGGAGATCTCAAAAATGTGACATGGTTTTCTAGGAGTTGGGATTGACCAGCAGGTACACACCCCTGTCTTCCTCTTCCGCCGGTCTAAAGTTTGGCGTGGTGGATGCCACACGCTCATGTTGCCATCATCGCGGTTTTCGTCAATCTAGCGGGTATTTGCACTTGTATGAATACGATCGTGACACTCAGCTATGTACGCGGGGCCACGTTCCATGCTAAACTCTCTCATGAGGCGTCCTTGTTCCAGCGATAGTGGCATAGTGCACATGGACTCGCCGGTCGGATCGGTTGATCGACTATCAAAGCCAGCAAGTCTGAAGCCTGCCGCTTTTGTTCGAGGCAATGTGGCACCATGTATCTCACTATTGCAATGACGATCGGTGGACTCGCATTATTCCTGAATGCCTCCCATTCACAACGCACCGCACAAGTCAAACACTAGAACTAGGACAGTTATTTTATATTTACTTCTCTTTTTCAAGAATCCTAACTTCATTCGTGTTGTTTGGATGCTAACTAACATGTTATATGCAAGGTTTCATGTTATTGCACAAGGCATGTAGCGAATGCGCTTTATTGGGTTGTGGGGTGTGTGGGGTCACTGAAGAATCTCTAAAATGTAATTTGCAAATTAATTCTTTAGTATAATATATTTGCAAACCTACAAAAAGTTAGTACTATGGAGATAGTTCTCACGGTGTATCTATACATATGATATTTCAAGCCTTTACTTAAAGGGTTAATTGGATAAATGTTAGTTCAGTTCCCGAGATTATATAGTGCGGATCGGGTGAGACATGGAAGTAATCTCATGTCTCTGTCGGTAACAGCTCATGATGCCACAAGAGTCAGAAACGACTCAGTAATTAATGCATCCATTAATAATATTAATTAATGACTAATTAGTTTTTATGAACAATAAAAATATAAACAACATGCGTGTTTTGTTCTCACTTCGGCTCATTCCCGAAACCCGACGTGTCGTGACGAGGAGGGCGAAGGATGAGCGCACGGGTAGCTGTCCTCTTCCTATGCTCATACTAGCGGTAAAAAAGAAGGTGGTGCAACTCGATCTCTGATCCCAACAAGTAACGTTGGATTAAAATTTAGTCCAACCTCTTACTGTCCATGTGTATGGACAAATGTGAATTCAAGAATTTTAATTGGGTTATGGCCAATAGCAAATGCTAACACAGATGAAGTGTCTAGTAACTCTACTCCAGATGAGAAACAAAGAAAACCAAGCAGCACAAGAAAGCTAAGTCTTCCAGCAACCAACAACCGCACAGCTTCACATCCGCACTCTCGCAGATGCATATGAGCTAGAGCTACAACATGTGTCTACTACAGATAAGAAATGGAGAAAAAGTAAGCACCACCCAAAGGATCTAGCATCATACTCAGCGGCTGTACATCATCAAACTTAAACCCTCACAGATGTGTGTATGTTTCGACTGCAAGACTGCAACCTATGTGTTCTACTACCCAATGAAGGTCGCATCTACCCGTGGATCAAGCACGGACCCGGCTGTGTACTTACGCGACACTCACGGCTGGTGCAATACAAAGTCCTGACTCCTTCCATGGCTAAGTTAAACATCTACTATGATCAATCTTTTCATCTAATTGCTCGCTAGCTAACCGGCCGATTCCAAATCCACATGTATATGTTTTTTGTCCACTGTACACCAATCGATCCACTTAAATCTAACTTAAATTGAACGAGTACCACCCATTTCTCCGTCTCTGCGTGCACATCTCCAAATAAATATATAGACGATCAAACTGAAACGTACATTTGGACTATGGGTATCTTAATATCTCATAATACGCCAGGGTGAAGTGTGACAATCTGGTAGATGGCTTCTCCACATCTTTAGCTGCTAGATATAAAGAAAACATCTTTAGAGAGAAATTGGCCTATGATTCAAAATCGTATATATATAGCACACTTTAAAATGTGTGCGCCTGCGGTGTAAGGCACCACCCTCTTGTGCCAGCAGCCAACTCCGGCGTGTCAGCTCTGACCTTCCTCTGTCCCACTTGAGATGAGACCCGCCACGTTGAGATTTTTCTAGTCCATTCAGTCCATGCACTCCAATCTATTTACGCCTAATGTAAAGTCCTCTTTGATTGAAAAGATTTTCGTAGAAAATTTGCAGGATTGGAATTCTTAAGAATTTTTCCTATTGGTTGTTTGATTCGCGGTGGATTGAATTCTCAAGGAGTTTTCGTAAGGATTGCTCTGAACTACATTTCATATGAGATTTTGTAGCCACTCCAGCATTTACAAAAACATATGGATGATATAATAAATGAGCATGATATTGTAATCCCATATTTATTCGGTATCCTTTTTTTTGAGAAATGATCCAATTTTATTGATAAAATAACCAGAGTACATCAGATTGAACCAATGACAAAACCGCCGAAGACCAAATTTCTTCATCTTGTGCATATTGATGTTTCCCGAGACCCCCGTTGAAAAACCGCAGAACAAATTTGAAAAAAGCTGAACAAACCTCAAGCCTTCCTCCATGCCTTGAGAAGGAGAACCATAGGCCGGGTGGATGACAAACGAGATCCATCCATTTGTCCTGACATAGAGTATGGAAGAATCCGGTCCTGCAATCTGCGGCCCACTAGGTGTATCCAAGCATGTCCTACTGAGTAGCACACTGATCATCATACGCTCGCTTCCCTTCAAGCTCCTGATGAATTTTCCCTCTATCAACACAGAGCAGGGACTTGCTGCAACTTGGGTGGTACCATTGTAGCATTAGCACTTTGAACTTGGTGGGAATATTACTGAAGCTTTTGTGGTTAGTTCAATTGGTAACCCAGTATCTAGAACCCAGTACTAAGGGCGTGTTCGGTAACGCCCTGGCTCCCAGCTTCTCATCGCTCTGAGCTGGAGCAGTGCTGAATGTACCAGATCCGTGTTGCTCATGGCTTGTTAGGAGTAATTCTGATTCAGTCTAAACGTGTCGTTTAGTACTCCCGTTGCTTGTCAGGAGTAATTCTGATTGGAGCATTGCACTGGATTTAGCTGTAATGCTTTAAACTACCTGTTTCTTGTCTCTGTCAAGCTGTAACCTTCTAGACTGCATTGACTTTCGTCCAACATTTCAGCATTATCGTTTGCTTTATTCACTGAATTAGATGTTCACAACTTCACTCTTGTCAATGCTTTGCTTAGCTATAAATTGCTTTGGGTTTCCGAGCTCGAATGAACCTGGGACGACAAAAGCTGCAGTAAGAAAAAAACTGAAGAGATTTTCTTTCAGAGAAACCTGAAGAGAGTCATACTCCACGTTGTGTAGCCAAATTTTAAATTGCTTGATGGAAACTTATTTTCAGGAGGATGGACTTATAAAACTACTGTTAATATAACTCTTGTGAGGTCACGTGATTTCAGCGAGCCGTCTGACCGGAGGCGAGTGACCACCGTTGCAGGAGCTCTTTTTTCTCGACATTTGATCCTACATCTCAAACCCAACAGACGCAAAACTTGTAAGGAGGCTTTGCGGCTGCCATGCCTGCCACACTGACATGCCGGGCTTGTTGCTGCTGCCATGTGGGATTACCATCTGAGATGCAGCTTCCGCACGACGTCACCGACTTTCGTACCTGCCATGCCTCTGTGACTGTGGGAAGTCCTGCCATTCCGTGACCCCGTCTTGGCTAAAGATGTGCATGCAAGTATCCATGATCCCCAAACCCCAACACCCTCACCAGTCTCTTGATTCTTGCAGCAAAATCTCCGAGTCTCGCAACTTATGTGTTTCCAGATATCTCCCGTTCCGAGTAGCATTTCTCACATCCAACTACTTGTAATCGGGTTTGCTCTCTTTATATGGCTTATAATACTCAACTAGATATGACACGGTGGTGATCCTAGTAAACCGAAAGCATACGGAACGAATGTACTGATTTAGAGTAAGACGGGTTGTGTCGTTTATAAGGATGGTTCTGATTAAACAAGAGAAAGTTGGTGGGTGTCCAACCACCACACATCAAGCTCACTTCATTCAAAAATTAATGAAAATCTCATGTCTCTCTTAGTATTTATGAATTGTGTACATGCCAGATGGAAGCATCCAATTCATATATCTTAAATGGTTTGTGTTTAGCTATATAAATGACCTACGATTACGTTGAGGATGCCTGTTGCATGGATGTCGTAGGATAAAAGCTGCCTCAGCCGCCTCTCGGACTGAGCCGTCTGCAATGGGCTGTAGCGCAGCCGAGCTGCATATAGGTCGTGTGCCGAGTGTCGAAGAAGAATTAGAAGGTAATGGATGGAAAATAGCCAATCGCCTCGTTAAAATTATGTTTAATCGCCGATTATGACCTTGTGTTTGTGGGATTTGTTTGACACTTGTATTTATTATTCCCTTGTAGGAAAAAATACTAGTCATCCTGTCACAAAGTATTGATAATTCTGGACTTCTGTTATTCCGTCTGAGAGACCTCTTCCCAGACGGCATATTCTATTTTCGATCCAACCGGCTCAAGACTCCGTCTTTTAAAGTCAAGTTTGTACTAGTGCTTTGGAAGGGGCCTAAACCTTCGAACCCACCTTATTCATAACGAAACACAAAGAACCCAAACATTGAGCCTTGTAAGCTGACGGAGCCAATATACACCGCTACCAGTGAGGTTCCACACTATCTTGTCCTCCCCATTCTCGAGAAGTTGTACGCCCGTAAGCTCCCTCCAAAGAGAGATGATCTCATTGATGTGCTCAAAAGATAAGTTGGTGTCCATCTTGATTTTTTTGATGCAAGCGTAATTAATATGGAATTGTATTTAAGTAAACTAGCAAGGGGGCCCTCGCAAATGCGAGGGCATCATCTTTAGCTTATTGAACATGTCCATGGATTTTTATCTAAGTTAACAAATATCTATTTTCAATAATGCCATGTCACCATTTTGTAACATATAGCAATGGCATTTTGATTTATTTTCACTTCCTATTGTTTCCCACTCGTATGTGTATGTTTTGTCCAGTCACGGCATGACTATAATTTTAGTGTAAAATAAATTAATTTGACAATTTCTTGATTATTTAAAATCCCAAGTTATTTTTTAGTTATTATAAGTAATAATCAATGTGATGTGTCCATATGGTCCTGTTGCTTAAAGCCAACAAAATAGATAATCGTGTGGCCCATGGTTTTCCTTGACTAAATTGAAATTCATGAAGATTTTATATTTCTTGTGTCGGTCTGGACTCTCAAGCTTTTAATCTCACGACAGTGATACATGTAGCCTTCATAAGTATGTTTTCCGTAAGTTGATTTCAAACTTTTTATACAATGCAAATGTCTAAGAGAACGAACTTTGGTTGGATGTCTAGGAGGGCGCTTGTACTCTAATAAACAGGAATCAGTACCCCATCAGATACCCTATTTGTGTCTCATTAAGGAGGATTGTCCTTTAAAGGGGAAATGATATTCCCATCAATGGTGAGGTGTTAGTGGTGGCTTCGTCAATGTTGAAACTGCATGACTTCATTCTTCATTAGAGGCTAGGTGTTGAGCACGACACGTAGCCATGAGCATATTCCTTTTACTAAATTGATTATCAACCTTCCATGTGACTTGTATTCGATACAATTAGAAATTTATTTTCTTCGAGAAGCAATGTGATGTCAGATAGCTACGAGTGCTTATCCCTTAGTCCACCCGGGATCAAACTTCACTTGTGTCATGTGTGTCTCATTAAAGCTTATTATGCTTTGAAGGGTAAATGACATCAGAGTTGACAGTGTTGACTTTATAAATCTTAAAACTCCATGGTTCTAGTCGTTGGTAGATGTTGTAGTATGTGTCTCATATAGTTGTAGTGTGTGTGTACATCTATACATATCATACTCGTGCATAGAAAAATATGTAGTTGTCTTTTGATTTTTTTAATACTCATGCAACAGCTATGTATGAGTATACTCGGACCAAATATAGGAATTCAAGCATATAACTCTAAAGAATATAAATTATATTCAAATCCACCGAATACCCAAACAATCATTAAAATTGAAAAATAATTTATGTCCCACAATCCCTCTCATGCGCTAATTACAATTTTTATTGCATAAGTTCTCCTAATTTTCATGATAATTTCCTTTTAGGACCATCGATGTTTCTCAGGTTCAACTTTAAAGTAAGAAAATCATTTTTATCACTTAAGTTTAAGAACATTTCATGTTCCAAACCGTTATGTGTCTACATTAATTCTCTCTTCTTTTACATTTGTTCCACCTCATGTATAATTTTTTAAAATTTGTGAAACCTACAATCATTCCCTCAATTAAAATCGATTTTCGTTGTTGCCTAGTTAATTGTCGTTACTTTGACTTCACATTAAATAATGAAAGAGATTGTGTGTGATTTGCTTGGAAGCCGCCATACATATTGCATAATAAGCAATTAATAGAAAATTGGGAAGCGTTTAATATGACATGGTAGTTTAAAAATAGTTAAATAGAAATGCACATAAACTCTTATATTTTAGCAATGGAGAAAGGGAGAAAGAATTATGTATGTTGAGCCTATATTGGTTGATTTACTAACTGGATGTAAAAATTCAGTACCTAGGTTCAAATACTTAGATATAAATTCAGGTTCCTAATTACAATATCATTGTGTCAGCTTAAAGCGGAAAATATATATATGTGGGCGTGGGTATGCATAGTCACCTATGGGGACTTCGGTTTCGCCGAAGGCCGAACCCAGTTGCTCTATATATCGGGAACTACCAAAGCTGCACTTGCGCTAGTTCGCTCATGCCAACCGAATGCAAGCAGATGAGCACGTCACATGCATGTCAACCGCGGCGAGGGCGCGTGCCCTCGATCTCGACCATATCGGCCATGCATGCATCTCCTCCTGGTTGTCAGATCCTTACTGTCATCGGTATTCATAAGGCTATGCAGTGCAGCAATTAAGTACCATATCCTGTGAGCAGAAAATTATTTTTACCGTCCACATAATTAGATAGAAATGTTCGTCCTGCGCAGTGTGAAATTGCAATTCTCGTCACTCCATCTGTGTGGCATGAAATTTCATGGCGTCGATAGGCCGAGTGCTTTTGTAAGAGATGTGATGCCGCATGCCGGTGATGGAAACACACCGCAGCCATACTGGGCAAGGAAAAAGGGACTTGCGGCGCGACGGGATTTAGTCCTGGCAATTTTTGGTGGGTAGCCTATCACCACGTACGCACGTAGCTAGCTAGTCTAGGCCGGTAGTTCCTTTTATATTTATATTTATATTTATATTTATATTTATATTTATATTTATATTTATATTTATATTTATATTTGATAGGTAACTCCAACTTGGACCGCGCGTGTCAAACCGGATTAAATGGTTACGTAACTATTAATCTCTTATTAAATCATAACCACACATTTTAGATCTAACTGTTAAAAATAATTTAAGTGATGTGGTTTAACGTGGTGTCTCTATTTAGATTTATATTTTGCTTTTAATATATAATAGATAGATATACTTTAAAAAGCTGGTACAGTTATAATGAAGCATGGTGTATACTAATATCCTAAAAATATCTCCGAAATAGAATAGAGTGGAATGTCATGTTATGTATATCATTGACTATGATGGTAAAGCCTATGAGTTTGACAGTTCATGCTAGCACATGGCTCACACATGCGTGTGTTTGGGATCTAACTGATTGACACTATTTGGACTTGATAACTACGTAGTTGTTAATTATCGTGATGGATCTAACACGTCATGAGTCCTGAAAACAGATTACTATGTTTATAATTTGGAGTTTATCCTACCCTAGTCTTAATATGCATTGTAATAGAATCTATATCTATACTACTATTAAAAGAGTAAACATATTGGGATCCTTTAAATCTTGTCCGTTCAATTTTCAATCAACGATCCAGATTGTCCTGATGTCGAGCACCAAACAAGTTTGACCGGGTCAATCCGTTTTTTGATCCTATGGTTGAAAAAATAATCGCGAGCTCCGGTCGTTCGATTCGATACGTTCAATACGATTATAAATTAAAGAATAAACACGGGAAGAATAGGAAAATAATAAACGCAAGCGATGTTAGCACTCTGATCGGTCCTGATCGGAACCACTCTGATCGGTCCTGATCGGTATAAATTAAAGAATAAATGCGGGAAGAATAGGAAAATAATAAACGCAAGCGATGTTAGCACTCGGATCGGTCCTGATCGGAACCACTCTGATCGGTCCTGATCGGCCACGATCGCCATGATCGGCCCAAATCAGCTAGCAAACTCCTCTGGCCTTCTCTCTGTCTCGGTCGGACCTACTGCTGATTCCTTACGAACTCTAGACTCCTCCGATATGAACTTTGCTCGATCACCCATGGTGTGATCTGATAAGCTCGCCGTCGTGGACAGAGGCCATCTCTGGAGACGGACGTGTGGCGGCGGGCCACGGCGCACGGCCGTGAACATCTCCGACAGCCCGAACACCAGGAACTGCGGCGCGATGCAGAAGATGGAGAGCGTCCTCCCGTCTCCCTAGGCGGACGTGTGGCTCGCCGCCTTGAGCAGCTCCTCGATCACCATGGAGAAGGTGAGGGCAAAGAGGCCGACCCCGATCCGCTAGAGCGACATAATGGCGGTGTTAACCGCCATGAGGCGGCGCACGTTGGACACATAGGGGGCCTCGTAGGCCGCGACGAGCCCGATCAGCATGATGTAGGGGATGGCCTGTAGCGACGTAGGCGGGACGTGGAAGGATGTGGCGAGGCAGGTGTCCGTGGCGCTCCCCTGCTGCACCGAGAAGGTTTGCAGCTACGCGAGGACGGTGTTGCCGTGTTGATGACAATGGTGAGGGATTCAAGGATGGAGCCATTGATGAGGTTGAGGCTGAGGTCAAGGGAGACGAGGTCGGTGCAGTTGGAGACGGCCTCCGGGATGCCGCCCGCGAGGTAGTTGTTCTAAAGGTAGACTGGTAGAGCATGCGGATCTAGCACCTCTGGTTGTTTGAATGGTACATTGCAAAGCTTCTGAAGATCGCGACTCTGTCGGCCGCATGGCGCTCCCGGCTTGCCATATCATGCTCGGCTCTGTTCTGCTGCTCCTGCGACCTACAGATTTTGGTGGCATCACGGCAGTGCACGTTCATTGCTCACCAGACTGGTGCAGACGCATGGCTCCACGAATCGATGGACTATGGGAGTATGGGACGCCGAGGCAGGCTGCAGTACCGCAGTAGGCAGCTGCAAGCCAGCAACAGACATCGTTTGCATGCTATCTTGATTTTATCCTTTTTTACTTCAGAAATTAATCTACAATGATTCTATGTGTTGACAGGTTTTTTTAATCAGTTTTCATCTTAATGTGTCATGCACGAAGATCATGGTAGAAGATATATGAAGAACATATACCACTTGATTGCATAATCCTGATGCTAATTAGATATATATTTTTCTCAACCTGTATGAAATACAGATACTATGATACTCAGTACTCAGCCTAAAGAAAGGGAATTCGAAGGGGAGAAGGTATCTGACATCTATGGGTAAACATAAAATCGTTGTTGGGAATTTTCTCACTTTTATATGCATGCTGGGAATAGCTGGATTGAAAAGTAAATGCTAAAATTTATTGAATTTTGGTAGAGAGTTGAATAAGTACTTGTAGACAAAATTGAGGTGAAACCTGCCTGGTTCTGCAGTATAAATAATACTTGGTTATCTTTTAAAGGTTGAATTGTTCTTTAGAACATAAAAGGTTGGTATTTAGAGCACTTAATTTGTTTTATATGTATATATTGTTATATATTGCAATGATTTAGAAAGCTGGCCTATTTTGATGTGAAATGTACTTTGATATTGCATATAATTCTGTATCTTCTCATTGTTGTGCTAATTGATTCATCTGTGGTTATGCTCTTCCAACAACTAACAAGGATGTCCATCAAGTCCTGAGACAGTTACTAATAGTCTACTAATAGTTATTCTTTCAAAGAATTTCTTTCTTACTAACGCCCTACAGATGACATGTATGGGATGTTCTCTGTTCATGGAGTCAAGATTGTGGTGGAGTCAAGACGTGTGTTGCACGTGCAATCATACTAGTCTTGCAAAATGGTGTTGGATGCTGGGGAGTTCAAGGTACACACTGCCACGCTGGGTAGCTTTTCAAATCAGAAAGCAAAAGACCATGCATGTACAGCTTGCAAAGTTATTCATTTGGAATATCCTGTCCTAGCAACAATTTGTTCGAATTCCATATACACATCACTACCTAGCAAGATACCAACTGGCAGCAACCCATGAGGACCCAAATAAACGCATAGGTACCATTTCATATAAAATGGCTTACAAAAGAATAAGCATATGCGTAATAAACAAGGGAAATTGTTTGCTAAATGAATGAGGCGAGCAACAAACAATTTTTTCTTTGTGAAATGTCTGGATCATCTTTGACATATTGTATGCGCAAATAAGGTACATATGTTGTTCAATTGTTTTAGTGTGTTTTTTGTGTGGATCGTTCGATATGATTTGTACATGCATGTCGCAAGTGTGTGCGCGAGTGAGTGGGAATCTTGTGTGGTGGGCACTCACAGTCACAAGTCGCAGCTCCAAACTCTAGTGTCACATACATTCAGTCCAACTTCTCGATCACTCACTCTGGCAAGCTAACAAAGGTAGCTAGCAACAACAACAGTCTCGCTCTCAAACTTGTCAATTTGTGATTGTGATGTCTAGTGCGTGGCCTTTTCTCCCATGCCAACTGCTGACGTTAGCTAGCCGCAATTGGCACCAGCAACCAGTAGGGCCCCACGTGTTTATTCGGACTAGTTGGCATGTACGTGCAACGCACGTCTCTACGACGTCTCGACTAATAACGATATATTTAGGAAAACACATGCAAACAAATTAATAATACATCACAGTCATGCAAACAAATTAATAATACGGTGAGAAATGAGCACCGAGAGCAGCCACAAACAAACAAGCTAACAGATTCAATCATGCAACTGCACTGGGTTATACAACCAATGCAGTGTTCTTTTAAATATTTCCACCTGCCTTGACAATCTATTTTGGGCCTAGCTAGCTAGTGAACTCTATTCTTCCAAAATAGCAAAAATGGCCGTGCGTTGCAACGGATTTAAAATAAATTGATACGGTGTTGACAATCATAGATTCATTGTAATTTGTATTACTCAAACTTTGAACAGAAAAAAGAAGAATATCATCAAACTATTTGCATGTATGCAACTTCTCGGCCTCGGTCGCCGTCGTCTTGCAAGATATGATGAATTATTAGGCAATTGTTGCTACGGTATTTTCAGCTCTCTCTTTTAATTTGAAAATCCCTCAGGTAACCATGCAACCAACTATTCCCATGCAAATTCTCAATGAACCATACTCCCAATGAGAAAATAGCTGATGTGATTGGACACATCCTTCGATCTATTGCACAAATACCAGCTACAACTAAAAACGATCCACATTTTTTTTGGTCGCCTTCTCCTAGCAGTTTTCATACAGCAATCTCCATGAAAAAAATCCAAGGAACCGAACATAAGAAGCATCTCACTGACATATACTAATTCGTGATTAAGCACCCTGACCTGGGTCATCAGAGTCGTGAAGTTCTGGAGCAGTGCTGGGTGGGTTCGCACCTTGCGCAGCAGGCTGTGCAGGCCATGGCGCTCGTTCTGGAGGTTGATGTACACGGAGCGCCAACGGAAGCTTCAGCAATCAGCACCTTGTAATCGAAACTACAGGCCATGAATTGCCGCTTGCTGCTCGTCATGAACGGCGAAAATACAGGCCATGTATTGCCGCTTGCTGCTCGTCATGAACGGCGCGCGGACATGGCTGCAGGTGTGCAGCCCGATGCCTCGCAGCCGCAGGAGAGTTGGCAGAGCAGGCACATGGCGAAGGCGGCCTCGTCCCTGCCGGCCTCTGTGAGCTCCATGGCTTGACCGGTTTGCTGGGCAAACAACCCTCTCCATCAATCTGACCATAGACACTTGTGCCCAAATCTCCCACACGGACACGCCTACTGAAACCAACAGCCCAGCCATCCATCTTCAACTCCCACCAAACCAATCAGACCAACCCAAGAAACCCGCAGACAGCTGGTCCGCTTCTCACCTCACAGGCTCCCACCAATAACCATGGCGACCCCATCCTGTGCCGCCGCCGTGACCGTGTGCGGCCTCAACTTTCTGCCTTCCGCGCTAGCTCCAGGCCTTGGCCGTGGCCGGGCCCCTCGTGGTGTGGTAGCAGTGCACTCGGAGGCGGAAGCCGCTGGAGGCAGCGGGATAAACCGGCCATCCAGAAGGACTCCTGGAGTCCTGGAGCTCGCCGGCCTCGAGGAAGGCGATGGCAGAGGGTTGCGCGATCAGGGTTGCTGATTTATATTACCTGAGGGGAGAGGGCTACGAATTTTGTCTCTGACACGGAATCCTCTGTCATCGCCGATCGGGGTAGTCCCTTCTGGACACGGGAGAGGGCTACGAATTTTGACTCTGACACGACGTACGAACGAAACAACCGAAATTTTGCGGCCTGATGACAGACGAATCAAAAGTAAAAAATGGTTTGACCAGTCAAAGTTGTTTGGTGCTCGACATCGGGACAATCTGGATCGTTGATTGAAAATTGAACGGACAAGATTTTAAACAGTGAAACATGATAATTCACTACACCCTCAATTGATACCCACAGCTCCCATGCAACCTCATGGCAGCTCCTTCCCCAAATTAATCACCATGGCGTCATCTCCAGTATGCTTCTTGCTAGGGGATTTCAACAACGGCATCCCTTGACGTTTCGGTATTCGCTTTGGATCTGGCATATAAAATTCCACGTGTCTTCAGTAATGGTTTGGGAAAGATTAATTGAACCATAGACAAGAAGCTCTAATATATACCCATTATTTTACATTTCCATGTGAAAATAGTAGTGAAAAAAAGACCAAACTTGCATCGCAGTTCGTGTGATTTGTGAGTTCCAAGTGGGTTGCAACCGAGATGACCTTTTTCCTCCGGTACAATGGGTTGCAACTCCCTGCCCATTAGATTGAACCATAGACAAGAAGCTCTAATATATACCCATTATTTCACATTTCCAAGCGAAAATACTAGTGAAAAAGAAGACCAAACTTGCATCGCACTTCGTGTGATTTGTGAGTACCAAGTGGGTTGCAACTGAGATGAGCTTTTTCCGCAGGTACAATGGGTTGCAACTCCCCGTCAATTAGATTCGCATCACAGTTCGTGTGATCTGTGAGTTGCAAGTGGGGCAATAACAACTAAAACAACTAAACCTTTTGTCCCAAGCAAGTTGGGGTACGCTTTTTTTTTTTTTGAGAATAAGTTGCGGAAGGTTATGTGAGTTGCAACTAAAAAAATTCCAGTTACACATAGGTTGTAACTCCTTAGCCATTAGATTTGCATTCAATTTGTGTGATTTGTGAGTTGCAATTGGGTCGCAACTAAGATTTTTTTTCTTAAATCGTTCATACACATAAATAATGGGATGGTGTCAGCCGACTAAGATTTAGTTAAATCTCAGTCGACTGAGATCTAGGCATGCCCGTAAATTATATTCAGAGGAGAAGTGTGAATTGTTCTGGTTAGAATTTCACTGTTACTGCTGGCATTTAACTTGCGTACTGGCTGCATTACCAGCTCCCATCTCATTGCTACATCTATATAATGTGTCGCTACGTTCCTCCCAAACCAGCGGTGCCATGCATGGGAGGAGCTATGTGGGGACATGTACATCCATTATTTTTGTCAAAAGACTTGAAATACCTACGTATAACTCACATGTATAGAGCAATATGCATGAAATTAAATAAGAAAATCTGCAAAAAACCACGATTTTAGGAGGAGCTGTGTACACCCATTAGTTGGATGCTGGCTCCGCCGCTGGTGCCAAGTGTCTACCAGACCTGTCTTGAGATGAGTGGCCTACGAAATCTTACTTGGGTTGAATTCAGACTATCCACCTAAACCCTACACTATCTATGTGTGTGATATGATGATGCCATGAAAAAAATGCATTGATATGGTAATCTAGCATATACTGGGAGTAACAGACCAGCGGAGTAGGATCAGTTACCTAGAGTAGGTTTGAGATATGCGGAGATTCTACTTACACTGTAGCCCCTGGCTAAACCAAGAGTCCTCTTGGCATTAAACGGGTGCACTTCCTTAACAGTCATATTCTTCATGTCAAGAGCAAGCACCCATGCTGTGTGGCGGCTGTCACGGTAGTCAATCTTGGCGAGGAGGTAAACAATGGCATCATTCTGCAGGCTGAGGTTGGGCAGGCCAACATGTAGAGTCGACAAGGTTGGGTCGGCAGCCTTCATGCAAGCACAAACCTTGAGCTCACGCAGCAGAGATGGTTGAGGGGGTATCTGGGTGGAATTAATGTGGCTATCCATGATCCAGTCCTCAGGGGATAAGCTGCCGGTTGTGATGCTCCATGTGGCGGCCTTCCAACGACGGGAGGTTTTAGAGGAGCGGTCGAAGTGAACATGCATGTCAACAAATTTGATGAAGTTACCAACAACGGCAATGTCCCGAGCAGTCCTTGGATCGACAAACCCCACTGTCTTTTTGGCTGTGATGGGCTTGGGCAGCTTCAGGAAACGGAGCATGGGTTGGTTGTGGAGGACATCGCAGAAGACAATGCTTTGCCTTAGATCGACCCAAGCAACGGTGCCTTTGTCTCCCCCGATGTTGAGTGTCTTGGATGTTATGAGGTTTCGTGGATATGAAATGGCCACCACCACGGGCTTCTTGCTCCAGGACTGGGTGTGAGAGTGGTACATGCAGAGGTGAGAAGTTTTCGGACCTCCGAACCGAAGAGCTTGTGCGACGACGACGTAGATGCAGTCATGGTGGTGCAGCTGGCGGGCTGCTCCCTGGCCATGGCCATGGGACGCGAGGTGGCAGTGGCGGAGGGTGAAGCCACCGCTGTCGTGGTGGTGGCGGCTGCTGGTGGTGGTGGTAAACTGGTAGTGCGCTCGCAGTATTGGTTGCACTTGCGCACGATGGCAAGTGTGTAGTCGTTGAATTCGTGTTGGCGGCCTGGGCGGGGGAGGTGGTCGAGCTTGGCAGCGCGGGCGTTGTAGACGAAGTATTCTCGGTTGGTGGTCAACACGGTATCGGATGAATGACCGACGATGACTCTTAGGAGGACGAGGATGCCATCGGTCTCTGTGGTGATGATATGGGGCTTGACGGCGAACTTGGTGTAGTCCATGTCGGGGGCGTGGAAGCACAAGTAAGAGACGAGTGGCGGGGCGACGGGGCAGAAGGTGACCTGGATGCTGCCCTTGAGTTTGGAACCCTCTGCCGCGGTGACGGTGGCGGTTGTGGCGTTGTGGTGGTCAGCGTAGTAGACTTGTTGATCGATGAGGACGAAGGGTGGCCACTCGCCGTCGTCGGGGTAGCCATAGTCAGGAGGAGTCGGGGGGAACTCCTCGGCGTCGCAGGGTATCGATTCCTCCTCCTCGCTTGAGTTGGAAACCTCGTCACTTGATCCCAATTCGACTTCCTCCAAGGTCTCCTTCTTGAATCTCTTCATCTCAGATCGATTGCCTCTCCGTCTTGAGTGCGAAATCGGGTGTGTGGATCTGGATTTAAATGGGGGGTGGGAGGGGAGGGGCGAGCGGAATCGGAGATTGCAGTCCCGGGGTGAAAAGGAGAGGAGCAACCCAGGTGCCAGCCGCCTCTGCCTGTTCCTTCCATCCTTCCTAACGGGGACCGGGCCGCTAGGGTTCTATACTTCTATTTGGGCCACTCCGGGCTGGAACTTGGGCCTCCGTCAGACAACTTGGATAATACAGCGGACCCCGACCCGACTGTGGTGCGCTCCGCCAAAGGAATATGGTTATAGAAATTATTCCCACTAGCAAAATGCCCGTGATTTGCCACGGAGCAAAACACCACTTACCATGAAGTAAGTTAAGTCCATAATGCGGCTAAGTGAATCAAACAAACAATTAAGTGATATTTATTATGTCAATGGAAACTTTGAGAGTGGCAACTACGATCTTGTGTACTGTGGGGCTATGTGATTGATAATGCTAGCGATAAGGAGTGCTTATGCATCTGCCATGGATACATTGGTTACGGTGACAGCGCATACTATATATGGATGTTGAGAAATTACAAGCAAGGAAAATGGGAACACCTCTTACGCGTCGACCCAAAGACATGGACGGAACCGGAGAGGATACAGCTGCAGTCATCATGGATAGCTCCACTTGGCATGTACACAGACTTGGCATGTACACAGGGCCGTCTCCAGAAATTGGGGGCCCCGGTGCAAATTGTAAAATGGGGCCTCATTAAACTGGAATTTTGTTTTTATTTTATGCTTGGTGGGAAACCCTACATGAATATCCATCTGAATTGCAATTTCTTTTGCAGCTTGCGGTGCTTTTAAAAAGCCAGTTCCTCTTTACTTGGTTAAAAAGAAATCAACCTCTATACAGACTCAATTGCAATATCAAAAACATATCATTTGATTACAGTTGCTTGTTGATCAAATTAATATAAGATAATATTTCATACCAAATGATCACTGCAAAATTTCGGCTGGGCAGACGAACGGCGAGGCAAGGCGATCACTAAGAACAGCAATCAGCGGCGCAATGTGCCTAAACAGCCGAACACAACTCGATTTTTTGTCGGCCGATCTCGATGCGCTGGCGTGCCGATATTGCTCTGGAAACCATGACCCCTAACTAGGACGTATTGGGATTGGGATCGTGGCCTTTCTTTTGTGCATCCTTTTTTTCTTTGATGGAAGTGGCCTGCTGGAGTTTACGTGTTGCTGTTGGGCTGCTGGCTTGTGGAAACCGAGCATGCGCAAGTACGGACTTTTTGTTAATGACGGGAACCACGTATTGTACATGGAGTCTTGGACTGTAAAAATAATTTGGGGGCCTCGGGATTTTGGGGGCCCTGTTCGATCGATCACCTCGAACACCCCTATCGACGGGCCTGCATGTACAGTAGGGACAACGGACACAAGAAGATTATGTTTGGTACGGGTACATGCAAGGTGTTTGCAGTGGACATCCCGCACAGCAGGAACACACTGGATGTTCTATTGAACCCAGAAGATATCACAACAATCGGTGGCAGCTTTGAGTACTATAATGATCCTTGCTTAGAACTGTTTGAGGAGAGCCTCGTGCCCGTGGGACGCCCAATTGACGAGATCATCCTATCATCGCCAAAGACCAAAGCTTGGTTTGACATCCTCAAGTGAATGCCAACACGATATGTTGCCAACTTGAGCATGGTCTGCAGAGCTTGGCGCGCGATGATCAAGAATGACCATTTTATTCGGTCACACTTGGCCCATGCAAATTTGAACAAAAGCCCTCGGATCATGATGATCACAGGTCCCACCTTTGGAGTGTATACGGATATTGAGGACGTCATTAATGGAAGGCAAGGTACCCAGGAATCTACTTATATTGTATGTTTTCAGCCATGCCATGGTCTGAATGCGGGGACGTTTCACTCTCGGAGCTTTGTATGCAATCCTGTCAGGGGACACGTTGAGAACACTGTGCTTGACGGTGTTGACGACGACACGTTCTTCTCTGGTCAAACCGGGTTGGGTTACGACTCAAAGATTAATATACACGTGCTAGTGCTTGTCGCCTGCAAAGTGAAGAACTTTGCAACACGAGACTACCAACTCAAGTGTAAACTACGGTATGTGTATGTGGAAGAGTGTCGCTCAGTGGACCCTCCTCCTAGACCAGTTGCTGATGTGCCACCAGCCTACGTCGACGGAAAAATCTTCTGGTTAGTAGAGCCTAACCTCGGGCCAGTTTCTCTAAACTGCGAGATTGTGGCATTTGATATCGACACCGAAGAATTTGAGGTTCTACAAGGTCCTTCATGCAGCAGCCACAGTGCCGGAATGTGTCCATCCTCCGGCTTCATGGTGCACCATGTATGGCTTGTTCAGACACCAGCTAAGGGTCTCTTTGGATTGAAGGATTTTCATACGAATATTGGAGGATTTCAATCCATAGGAATTTTTTCTAAGGAATCCATTTGGATCAAAGGAATGACACCTCCAAAATTTCTATGGATTGCATTCCTACACGCAAATCGCATAGGAATTTTAACATCTGTCTTCCCGTATGAACTCTGCTAGAACACTTGTTTTGCTGCCCAACACGTAATGCTTAACCCGTCCAGGAAGAAGAAGGGATCTTCAAAAAGGATTTTGAACTCCCTCGACAGAAGCCCCAACCCACTACGACACCCGAATTTTCAATCCCGCCGTTCCGCCCGTCGCCGACATTGCTGTTCAGAGCTCTCCTCGCCGGCCGACGCGTCTCTACCGAGGTTGCCCCGTGTCGCCTCTGTCGGGTCTCGTGCCACGGGACATCCAAGAACGCGTTCAAGCGCGTCGCCGCGCTCCCCACCAACAGGGACTACCCCAGCAGGTTGTTCCGGCAGGCCAGCTACGTGCAAACAAGGCTAGGCGTCCGGCGGAAGCTCTGGATCGAGCACACCGACAGCATCTCCTGCCTCGCCGTGTCCGTGCAGGACGGCGCGTGGTGTACTTTTTTTTACGTGGCGTGCGTGGTGTACTCAGGGTCCTGGGACAGGACGCTCAAGGTGTGGCGCATGTCGTATCTTAAGTGCCTCGAGTCCGTGCACGCCCACGACGACGCTAATAACACCGTCGCTGCCGACTGCGGCGTCGTGTAGTCCGCCTTTGCTGACGGCCGCGTTAAGGCGTGGGAGAAAGGCAAGGCCGGCAGCAACGGATCGACGCACTCCCTCCTGGCCGTCCTCGTCGCCCGCGACGGCGTGTCTTGGAACGCCGTCGTCGCGGCGGAGAGCCAAGCCGACAGGGGCCGGCGCGTGTACGCGGCCGGCTTTGACGGGTACATCCTCGGCTGGGACCGGCACGGTGGCGCGCGGTGGAACCTCGCGTGTGACGGGAAGGCGCACGGCATGGCCGTGCTTTGCTTGTGCGTCGCCGTGGATTTGCGCTCGGCCGACGAGTGGACGGAAGGGAATCCGGTGTGGATGTACGTGTTGCTGCTCTTGCCGCCGCCGCCACCAAAGACGAGCTTGGTACGGCGCTAATCGAGCACGGCGAGGATGGAGCTCGAATGCTACCTGGAACTGTCGTACGGCGCGCTCGCAGTTGAGCCAAGGTTCTTTTGGCAAACACTGATTGAACTTGTGTTTTTCTTTCGGCAGTTTTTGCCGTGCAATGGAAATTATTCCAGTGAATTATTGTAGGTGAGAAACGATGCCTACTTCCCGAGCGGGGTTTAGGCAGTTGATTTGCACATTATATTATTTGCTACAGTTTTGCTGGTGTTGGACTATTGGTACATGGGGAGAGTTTAGTCCCAAGAGATGTGCGTGTCTTGTTTGCCTGAAGTATGTAGCTCCTCTCATATTGTTCTTTGTCTGAAGAATTTAGCATTACTTGCGGGAGATACTGTACATCTGAAAAGACTATGCAAGTCTCTGAAGTTTTTGCATGGCCATGACAAATATATCAAGTTGAATCTTACAGAGTCAACACTGAAGGATGTGCTTTGTTGTGCTTTGTCCTAATAATCTGCCATACCCCTGTTGTTCATACTTCACTTAATCATTTTTATCTCTTTCCCCAGTGTTATGAACAAGTAAAAGGGAAGAACCCGTCAAATGCCACATTTTATATGGTATGCACTGACTAATTTAGCATGCATTTACACTACTTAACACATATTCGCACCACAACATCTACCTCTGTATTTTGACAATTTAGATGGACATTTAGAATTGGTATGGTCCTTTTTTTTTAACAACCAGTTCTTCCGTTGTTAATGTCTGCCAATAAAGTCATTCAGTGTCTTGCAGAGTAGTGAGAAAACTCCCATTGCTATATTTGCCATTGTATATCTATTAACACATATTATTGTGTACATGACGTGGATCACAGAGAACACGATAAGATGTGGTAATGGCCGGCTGCCTCACATCTTTGGAGACGTTGGTTGTGAGACTTGGTAAAAAGTCAGAACTTACATGAAGGGCATTCAATGTTTTCTTCTTTTCCATTCTAAAATGAGCAATTGACATAAACACATTCCTGTCAGATTTTTTCTATTTATGTCGATTATTACATATAAACATATAAATATCTTAAAACGCATTTAAACTAAAATATTTACAAGAATTTTTGTTTTAAAAAAATAGACGTGCGTTGCACGTGCACCTTCACTAGTCACCCAAAGGAGAGAAATAGAGGGTAAGATCGTTTAGATTTAAAAGCCTGATTTCTTACATTTGTATCAGAGCAATGGTCGTGCGGTCGCTGGAAACCTAATCCGCTGCTGTGAAATTCACGTCGTCACTGATCCAACCTCGCTCTGAACTATGCCATCAAGGTCTGAGCCTCCACTGCGAACTACTCCCTTGGATGTAGATATGTGGAAGTCAATTAATTTGGAACGGAGGGAGTACTACTCTTCATCGCATCTATCCGGTCATCGGTCTGCCCCACACGCTGTCTCTTGCAATCTGTCGCCAAAACTCATCTGCGAGGATTCGTGCTGCTCTTGCGTAGATGGAAGATCGAAAGATATTAGCACCATCTAGTCTCTTCACGGGACCACTACCTGTCTTCATCGCTGCATACAGGCGGTAGGCCATCGGTAAAATTTCCTAGACACTCGAACTCGTATGGTTTATGCTGCCCTTCTTGGATTTGCCTCTTCACGTCAATCGAGCAAGTAAGAATGTGCTAGGATTGATCCGGTCCAACTGAAGTAGCAGGTTGCTTCCTCCTTGCCACGCACGCGAATCAAGGGCTTCACTCACAAGGCGGATATCAAGGAACGAGATTAGGAAGGAAAGCTCTCACTCCACCGCATTTTCTTTTGTTTGGTACATCGTCCTTGGCATCTTTCTGTCCGATCCCAGGGTCGCCAGCCGTCCGATTAGCTCGCTTAAAACCGTTCGATCAAAAGGGAGCCAGCCTGTCAGACACGTGCACCCTTATCCCTTGGATTCCTGACCGCACAAGAAAGTCTACGCCCACGGAATAAAGGCAACGCCGTCCTGCTCCTGGACTCTCCCCTGCTGCCTGTTGCTCGCCATTAGAGCTCCGGCGATAACTCATCGAGTCACCATCGCCGACCACTGCTTCCCCCAGGCACCGCGACTGCCAGAACCGCCACCCATCGCCGACGGGTAGCATCGCCGTCCATGTCTGGTAGCACCGCCGGCATCAAGTTGCAGCATCCAACTCCGGCCGTCGCTGGCACCCGTCGGCAGCGCCGCCATGAAAGCATCGCGCCTCCACCATGAAGGCAACGCTGTTGTGCCCAAGGAGCACCATGCCTCCAATTTGGTAGCACGGCGCCTCCCGCCGGCAGCAGCTCCGTCGTGCCCCTGGTAGCACCGTGGGGAGGGGAGGAAGCAACGCCGCCGACAGCAGTTTCGTCGTGCCCCTCGTGGCACCGTGGGCAGGGGAGGAACAACGAACGAATGGTAGTAGCAAAAATATCCATCAAATGATGCAAAACGGAATAACGTCCGTAGCAAAAAATATCCCCTTCCAATGATAAGAAAGAAAAGAACACTGATAGCAAAAATTCTTCTAATGATACGAAACAGAACAACTATGGTAGCAAAAATCTCGGTCTAATAATGCAAAACGGAACAACTGTTGTAGCAAAAATCTTCATCTAATAATGCAAAATGGAATAACAGCCATAGCAAATTTCTCTCATATGATGCAAAATAAAGAACGGTGGAAGCAAAAAAAATTCTTCCTATCATGCGAAACAAAAAAACTGCAGTAGCAAAAATCTGCTACAACCCTTATTTCGATTTGCATCAGAAGAAGAAAATTGCTACAAAGTTTTAAAAGATTTGTACCTCTTGAAAGTAAATTGCATCTTATAAAACAAAAATTTGCTACAACGGCTCAACAGATTTCCAAACATTTGCACCACAACGAAGAATTGCTACAAAACTTCTGTGGATTTGCATCAAAGGGGAAAAATTATGCTACAAAAGCTTTCAAAATTTGCACCACATCGAGAAAAAGAGGACAAATAATTCGAGAAATTTGCTCTTGCAGCCATGGCAGCACCGCTGCCCACGGGTGGCAGCACCACCACGCGCGGCTGGTAGCACCATCGCTTCCCAAGGTTAGTAGCAACGCGGCATGCCGCTCATGGGTGGTAGCAACGCCACCGGCCGCGGGTAGCACCACTCCCTGCCGCCTGCAGCAACCCGGCCACCGTCCTTGCAGCTCCCCGTTGCAGCACGTTGTAGTGTCGGCCGCCGCCGTCAGAACTCGCCGTGGCTGCTGGTGTAGCAGTACGGAGGTTGCATCAGAACGAGGGATGCCTCCCTCACGAATTTGCTGCCCTGAGCTGTGGAGGGTGAAGGAGCAGCACGGGGCTGACGTCGGGCTGCGCTGGAGGTTGAAGAATGAGAGGAGGGAGGAGGAGCTGCTGATACGTCCAAAACGTATCTACTTTTCCGAACACTTTTGCTGTTGTTTTACCTCTAACTTGTATGATTTGGATGCAACTAACATGGACTAACGCTGTTTTCAGCAGAATTGCCCTGGTGTCTTCTTTTTGTGCAGAAAAGTCAACTTTCGAGAAAAACTCCGAAAACAATTGCGATCGTCATATTTCACCGGAAGACCCACGGAGCCAGAAGGGGAGTCGGAGAGGCCACACCAGGCAGCCACGCCATAGCTGGGCGCGGCTGGGGGTGGGGCCGCGCCCAAGTGTGGCGTGGCCACCTCGGTCGCCCCCGACGCTCCCCTTTGGACTATATATTGCCCTTGACCTAAATATCGAGGGGGGTTCGACCATATTTCGCGAAACACATCCACGCTCCGCCGCCGCCGCGATCTCTATTCCGGGGATCAGAAGTTCCGTTCTGGCACCCTGCCGGGACGGGGATTCGGAGGAGATCATCACCATCGTCATCACCACCGCCTCTCCATCAACCATCAATGATTCCCCCATCCATGTGTGAGTAGTTCCCTGCTGTAGGCTGAGGGGATGGTAGGGATTGGATGAGATTGTTCATGTAATAAGTTGCCAGATTGTTAGGGCATGGTGCCTAGTATCCATTGTTAGTGCTATTTATCATTGTTGCAACTTGTTGTGCTTAATGCTTGCCACTAGGGCCCGAGTGCCATGATCTCAGATCTGAACATGTTGTTGATGCATGAGAATAATTATGTTTTAGATCATATCTGCAAGTTGTTTTCACCTGTTATTGTCCGGAACCCGAGGCCCCGGAGTGACAGCAACCGGGATAACTGGAGGGGATGGCTTTGACTTGAGGATTACGTGTGTTCACGGAGTGTTAATGCATTGCTCCGGTACTTTATTAAAAGGAGTACCTTAATTGCCAGTAGTTTCCCTTGAGGCCCCGCTGCAAACGGGCTGGCAGGACAGTAGATGTTGTGCAAGTTTCTCATTGCGAGCACGTACGACTATATACGGAACACATGCCTATGTTTGACTAGTACTAGGATGCTTTTATAATTGTTTACCTGCAAATGCCCTGAGTTATGATTATTACATGAGCGCTCTTATCCATGCAACGCCCGTACATCCGTCCCTATGCCTACAGTACTTTTAATCCTGCTGTTTACTGAAATTACTACTGCTGTCTTTGTTACACTGTTGCTGCTATTACTTTGTTACTACTGCTGTTATATCACCGTTGCTACTGATAATCTGTGTCGAGGAAGTCTACTTTCAGGTGCAGCTGAACTGACAATTCATCTGTTAAGGCTTATATTTATTCTTTGGCTCCCCTTGTGTCGAATCAATAAATTTGGGTTTTACTTCCCTCGAAGACTGTTGCGATCCCCTATACTTGTGGGTCATCAAGACTATTTTCTGGCGCCGTTGCCGGGGAGCATAGCTTTATTTATAAGTTCATCTGGAAGTGATATCCTTTGCTGCAATCCATTTATCATGGGGAAAACTCATGACAAGAAGGTGGCTATTCTGCCATCCACTACAAGGAAAGGTACGGCTCTGAACTCCGCTGCTGCTCTTGATTCACCATCTGTTATTAATCAACTGGTTACACCGCCACACGCACCTGCTTCGCGTGTTGGCACTACTGAATCTGAAACTGTTTCTGATGAATTTGATGATGCTTCTACTGTGCTTAGTGAAACTGGTTCGTTAGGTCCTTTTCTAGATGCTACGATTGCTAGGTCTAGACTTATTGAAAATTCTGAAATGCCTAATGAAAATGTTGTCACACCTGTTGCTTCTCCTGAGTCGAGGGAATTCATCGATGATGATGACCCCGAGGAAGATTATATAGAAGTAGATGAAGCTTTTGCTGAAAAATGCAGGAATCTTGACTCTTCTGCTGATTCTGCCACTATAATGGATTTTCTGAAAAAACACACTGTTAGCTACAAATTGTCTGCTGATCCTGAGTTTGCAACATCTCCTATTCGTATAACTGATAAGGATTATGACTTTTCTGTGGATTTGTCCTTTATATCTGTGGTAGAGAAAGATCCTTTTTGTGGTGCTGAAGATGAAAGTGCTATGGAACATATGAACAAGTTATCTACTTTAAGTAGTTTGTTCTCTGATGATATTAAATTGCGCACCTATTTTGTTACCAAAATTTTTCCTTTCTCTCTGAAAGGCGATGCTAAAGCTTGGTTTGGTAATTTGTCTCCCGGTTGTATTAAAAATCCTTTAGGATTGGTTGATGTTTTCTTCCATAAATATTATCCTGCTAGTGTTCAACATGTTGCTTTGCAGAGAATTTTTAACTTCAAGCAATTGCAGGAAGAAAATATTTCTGAAACTTGGTCAAGGTTTTGTTATTTGCTTAGAGTTCGACCTGGACATGATATACCTAAAAATGAACTTCTTGATATATTTTATAATGGACTAACCGATGAATCTAGGACATTCCTGGATAGTTGTGCTGGTTGTGTTTTCAGGAAACGAACTCCAGATGAAGCTGAGGAATTAATGGCTAAGATTAGCCAAAATTATGAAGATTGGGTTATAGCTGAACCCACTCCCACACCAGAGCCTGCGCCAGTGCCTACACCAAGAAAGAGAGGTGTTATTGAACTTGATAATGAAGGAATGAGAGAAGCCAAGAGGACTCTCAAGGAGAGGGGTATTAAATCTGAAGATGTTAAAAATTTACCTCCAATAGAAGACTTATGTAAGCCGACTCCTCCACCTTCAATTGAGGTACACTCTCTACAATATTTCGATGCTGGTGATATTCCTTATGGTAAGCCTCCTGATCAATGCTTAGATGAACTTGATAATTTTATTGTTAAGCAGGAGCATTTTAATATGAGAGTAGAAAATCATCTGTTAGAAAATTCTCGTATTATTAGTAATTTGCAAGATGTTTTGGTAAGAACTGTAAATGACATTAAAGGTCTAGTTAAACATCTTAGTATGGTTCAAACTCAAATGGAGCAAATTACTAAAGTACAAAAAGACTTGCTAGCTAAAAATTCTAATAGTAATGGAAAACATGCTTTTGGAATAGCAACTAGGAGTGGAGCTTCCACTCAAGATCCTTTGTATCCTGAGGGACATCCTAAAAGAATTGAACAAGATTCTCAATTAGCTGAAAGGCCCAGCTCTCCTTCTAAGAAAAAGAAGAAGAAACATAAACCTGCTGTAGAGTCTTCTGAAACTATTAAGGAAAAAGAACCTGCTAGTGATCCTAATAGTATATCTGTGTCTGATGCTGAAACTGAAAATGGTAATGAACCTGTTAATGATAATGATAGAAACAATGCTAATAATAATGAAGAGGTTGAGAGCGATTCTGATAGTGACACTGAAAATAAAAATTGCACTAAAGAGGATTTTGTAGCTAAGAAACATGGTAAAGAAAGAGAACCTTGGGTGCAAAAATCAATGCCTTTTCCTAATAAGAAACATAAATCCAAGGAAGAAGAACACTACAACAAGTTTTGTGAGTGGATGAAACCTTTGTTTTTGCAAATTCCTTTGACTGATGCTATTAAGCTGCCTCCTTATTCGAAATACATGAAGGATATTGTTTCTAACAAGAGGAAAATTCCTAATGAGGAGATTTCCACCATGCTTGCTAATTACTCTTTCAATGGTAAGGTTCCAAAGAAACTTGGAGATCCAGGTATACCAACTATTCCTTGCTCTATTAAAAATAATTATGTTAGAACTGCACTTTGTGATCTTGGAGCTGGAGTAAGTGTGATGCCTTTCTCTCTTTATAAGAGACTTTATTTAGATAAATTGATACCAACTGATATATCTTTGCAAATGGCTGATAAATCTACTGCTGTTCCTGTTGGTATATGTGAAAATGTTCCTGTTCAAGTTACTACCAACTGTTTGATTTTGACTGACTTTGTTGTGTTGGATATGCCTGAAGATGATAATATGTCCATTATTCTTGGTAGACCTTTTCTTAATACTGCAGGAGCTGTTATTGATTGCAATAAAGGGAAAGTTACTTTTAATGTCAATGACAAAGAGCATACTGTTTATTTTCCCAAGAAGCAAAATGTATTATGTGGAGTTAGCTCAATTGCAAGTTATAAAACTATCAAAGTTGGAAGTATTGATTGTCCTATTTATGACCACCATGAAGGATATGAAAGTATTATGGTTGGGACAATATCTATTCAATATAAGGTAACATAATGGTATCATGTAGTTTAATTCTTTTATGTCAAATAAAATATATTTGGTGGCAAGACTTGATCAACCTTGTTGACAAATACATTTTAGTTGCATAAAATTGTTAAACCACATTCTCTCTTTCTCATCTGTTATACCTTCTGTTATATTGCTGTCTTTATAAATTTTTAGAATGTTGTTTAGTGTGGTTAAAATTTTGCTTAGCTGCTGTTTAGAATTTTAAGTGCCCAGTTTTTGCTCGAAATTGAAAGTTGTCAGAAAAATCTGAAAATTTTACGTAAATTCCTATTTTGAAAAATGCAACGTGGTAGTACCTGGGGCTGACCAGGGGGACCCACCACGCTGCCACGCCATAGCTCGGCGCGGCAGGGGTGGAGGCCGCGCCCCCCTGTGGCGTGGGTCCCACCTGAGCCTCCACAAGGTGAGATTCCTCCCCTTTCTTTCTCTCTCCCGACCAAACTCATATCCATTGTTCAAACTCGTGTTCCTGCTGCTCTTGAGCTCGAATTTTTCGATCTCCTTGCTCAGCCCATTTCAGTTGCTGAAACTTTGCTTGTTTACTCACCGGTATGTGACTCCTTCGATTATCCAAGTAGAATTTTGTTTAGTGTTGTATTTCTAGAGTATTTTGCTGCTGTATGTTGCTGGTTAAGTGAGCTTGCATGCTTGTTCTATGCTTAGATTAATTATCCTTGATGCATGTGTAGCCCTCTTGCAAGTTTCTATAGTAGTTGCCTTGATTTTATAGTTGCAAAATCATTTTTTATGAGACTTGTTGAAAAATTTCAGAGAAGGAAGATGGATGGAGATGTGGTTGGACCAGCTATTGACCCTAATGATTTAGTTGTGGGAGAAGTGATGGAGGTTAATCGTGAAGATTCCGTGCATTCTGCATATTATCCTTGCCAAACCTTCATGGCTGCTGCAGGAATCCTACAAGATTTCAACACACTAATTTCTAATGCAGGATTGGAGAATTTTACCATTGGGGAACCTGCCCAATTTGTTAAACTCACTATGTCTGTAGTACAGGATTTTAGATTTACCTACTCATCTGATAACCCCATGGTCCATTACAAAATTTATAATATTCCTATGGATATCTCTCTGTATGATTTTTGCACAGCTATCAAAGTGCCATATTGGGGATCATATGCGAAGATTAATGGTCAGCCTAGGCATCTTGTAGAACTTTATTCGGAGATCACCAAAAGTAGAGGTTTGTTGAAAGAAGGTGGTAAAATTCGGCTCATTTTATTCCCAGCTATTCGGTATTTCACCCATTTCATTGCCAAGTGTGTTCTAGCTAGGAAAAATGCTAACAAGCTTTCTGTTTATGACTTGGCATTCATTTCTGCTGCTTTGAGAAGTGACAGGACTTATAACTTGGGTGCTTTGATTGCTCATCGCTTATCTACTAATCGCGAAAAGGGTGGTGTTTGTGGTGGCCTCATTGCTTCTAGGCTGTTAGCTTACCATCAGTTGGTTCCGCATCCCTTTGACATAGAGTTGCCTGTTTTTAGACTTGATATTAATTCCATGATCAGGCATCATTCTGTTCCTAGCTGGGCTACTCTCGATAATTTGACTTATAATTTAGTATTTGTTACTAAATCTAGGATTGCATCTAAGACTTCCGAGCGATTGGTTTGTTTGCCTGCACCTGTTTTGTTTAACCTGGATGGCAGGGAAAATTGGGCATTCTCGGAAGAAGACTTGGATGCATACATGAGGGAGCATGGACCCCGGGCCGAGCCGGAGGAGGAGCGGCCTGAGCCGCATGATGAGGGGGCGAGCTCCTCATACCAGTTTGACTATGCAAGCGGAACCTTCCCCGCTTTACAGAGTGGTTCTTACGAACACGCCAGGGACGATGCACCGTCCTGGAGCTATTATCAGCACCCATGATTGTCTCCCAATTAGGCCAAAAGCCTAAGCTTGGGGGGAGGTACGCGTATACTGACAGTTCGCTCATTTCTATATTCGCTCCATGTCAGTTCTTTGTATATCCATATTTCGCTTTCTTTTATTTGTTCTTGCTTGTGGTGTTTATTTTCTCAAAACCCAAAAATACCAAAAATATTTTCGTTGTTTCTCTATGCTTTTATTTTAGTAATTCGAGTTGTAGTTTTATTTTGTCTTTTTGATTTTCGAGTTGATATTCAAAAAACCCAAAAATATTTTCCTTTTTATTTGCTTCTTCCTTGCTTTGTTTTAAAATTCGAAAACACCAAAAATATTTGTTGTTCTTCTTGGTTTTGTATAGTTCTTTTCAGATTCAACAGCCGTCTGTGACTCCACCTGGAGCTTGGTTTTCATTTTATATCATTCAAGTCATGCGAGCGAAGGGCAATAATGACGATATTCGACAACTTGATGTGGTGAGAGGCTGGTATGAACCGTATTTGTTTTCATTTTTGTACACATACCTGTCCATATGATTGCGCTTAGTAGTTATGGTATGGGCTATGTTACTTGATGAATGCTTGATAGCCATGTTTTCTCATGATTAATCCTAATCTCCTGAAGGTGCACCATATGTCATATAGTTATTTGCATGCATTGTTTTATTCGTAGAGTGGTATTGTAGTGTGGTATCCTCCTCTGAATGTTTTACTTGATTCGACTTGGCACATGCTTACACATGTTTATGACTCAAAACAAAAGTCAAGCCTCGACGATCTATTGTGACTCAGAGTTTCTGTATCACTTTTATGCCACTGCTAATTTTATTCTGTCGCAAGTATGATTATGACAGTTGTGCTCTCTTGTTGTCGCTTCCCCGTCTATTGCTAGCCTTCACCTGTACTAAGCGGGAATGCTGCTTGTGCATCCAAAATCCTGAAAACCAAGTTATTCCAAAGAGTCCACTATAAATTCCTATGCATGGTTTTAAACCATTCCAAGTAAATTTCTTCGTGTGCTATCTTTAACTATTCAAAATTGTACAATCCCTTTTTGTGTCACTGCGTGTAGCTCATAAGGATGTGGTAGTAGAACTTGTCATCTTCCATGCTAAATGATTTCCAAGGACAAGTAGCTTCATCTGCTTGTCCACTTTTATTTTTGCAAAAGAGCTGGTTAGTCCACCTATCATTTAATATTAAAATAGACACTCCTCCACGGTGATTGTTGGTCGGCACCCGAGGATTCGGTTAGCCATGGTTTGTGGAAGAAAAGGTTGGGAGGAGTGTCAAAAATCTGTAAGCATGATATAATGCAAACTATATGAATTTTCGGAACCGCTCTAAAAGTTGGTTAGTTATGGAAGATGACAAGAACTCTATCGCGGATTTGTTGACACTTGCAACCACTTCTCAAAATATTATTTTTACACTCTTTATATGCCTTCGGGAACTAACAAGCTCTAGCACACGATTTAATCCCTGCTTCCCTCTGCGAAGGGCCTATCTTTTATTTTAATGTTGAGTCACCATCCTTCTTTAAAGCACTTCTTTGAGAGCATGACTGTCATTCTTAGTGAAATGTGCTTGTCCCAGAATAGGTTAGTAGTGACATAGCTTGATGCTTTTATCTTTGATAAGCTTTATTTCTAGTCTGCCTGTAAACTTCAGAGGTGCCTGGGCATTTATGTTTTGCTGCACACATTCGGGCAAGCGAGATACCACTTTGCCATACCCAATTACGAACATTGCAATCCTGCACTTAGTTATATGCCATGTTGTTTACCTTTAGTATGTTAGAATCTTTTCATGGCTGCATATTTATCAAGCTTTTATCTTATGCATATCTCCTATCATGAGCTAGTAAGTATAATCATAATTCAAGTATGTATACATCATATGAAGCAATTGTGTTCGTAAAAGTTTCTTTATCGCGTTCAGTTTGTCAACTGAATTGCTTGAGGACAAGCAATAAGCTAAGCTTGGGGGGAGTTGATACGTCCAAAACGTATCTACTTTTCCGAACACTTTTGCTGTTGTTTTACCTCTAACTTGTATGATTTGGATGCAACTAACATGGACTAACGCTGTTTTCAGCAGAATTGCCCTGGTGTCTTCTTTTTGTGCAGAAAAGTCAACTTTCGAGAAAAACTCCGAAAACAATTGCGATCGTCATATTTCACCGGAAGACCCACGGAGCCAGAAGGGGAGTCGGAGAGGCCACACCAGGCAGCCACGCCATAGCTGGGCGCGGCTGGGGGTGGGGCCGCGCCCAAGTGTGGCGTGGCCACCTCGGTCGCCCCCCGACGCTCCCCTTTGGACTATATATTGCCCTTGACCTAAATATCGAGGGGGGTTCGACCATATTTCGCGAAACACATCCACGCTCCGCCGCCGCCGCGATCTCTATTCCGGGGATCAGAAGTTCCGTTCTGGCACCCTGCCGGGACGGGGATTCGGAGGAGATCATCACCATCGTCATCACCACCGCCTCTCCATCAACCATCAATGATTCCCCCATCCATGTGTGAGTAGTTCCCTGCTGTAGGCTGAGGGGATGGTAGGGATTGGATGAGATTGTTCATGTAATAAGTTGCCAGATTGTTAGGGCATGGTGCCTAGTATCCATTGTTAGTGCTATTTATCATTGTTGCAACTTGTTGTGCTTAATGCTTGCCACTAGGGCCCGAGTGCCATGATCTCAGATCTGAACATGTTGTTGATGCATGAAGATAATTATGTTTTGACTTGAGGATTACGTGTGTTCACGGAGTATTAATGCATTGCTCCGGTACTTTATTAAAAGGAGTACCTTAATTGCCAGTAGTTTCCCTTGAGGCCCCGCTGCAAACGGGCTGGCAGGACAGTAGATGTTGTGCAAGTTTCTCATTGCGAGCACGTACGACTATATACGGAACACATGCCTATGTTTGACTAGTACTAGGATGCTTTTATAATTGTTTACCTGCAAATGCCCTGAGTTATGATTATTACATGAGCGCTCTTCTCCATGCAACGCCCGTACATCCGTCCCTATGCCTACAGTACTTTTAATCCTGCTGTTTACTGAAATTACTGCTGCTATCTTTGTTACACTGTTGCTGCTATTACTTTGTTACTACTGCTGTTATATCACCGTTGCTACTGATAATCTGTGTCGAGGAAGTCTACTTTCAGGTGCAGCTGAACTGACAATTCATCTATTAAGGCTTATATTTATTCTTTGGCTCCCCTTGTGTCAAATCAATAAATTTAGGTTTTACTTCCCTCGAAAACTGTTGCGATCCCCTATACTTGTGGGTCATCAGCTGCCCGGATTCCGGAACGGGGCTGCGCTAGAGGTTGACGAAGGAAGCGAGGATTTGGGGAAAATTCCTTCACGGGGCTATGAGGTTGACGAAGGCAAGCAGATGAATGGCGCCGACAAGAGAGAGGGACGACGGAGGCGCGGCGGCAGCAAGAAAGAGGGAAGGCAGAGGCGCGGCGCCGGCGAGAAAGAGGGGCGGCGGAGGTGCATGGCTGGCTGCGCATCGGCGCCTGAAGAAGAACGAGTGGATGGGGGCGTAGCGCTGGAAAGAGATAAGGTTGAGGTGGGTCTGCCTCCTTTTATTTCGTGTTGATGAGGGCACGTGGCACGCGCTCGACCGGGGATGCGAGACACCGATCCCCCGGATGATAACTAACTTTTTCCATTAAGAAAGCTACGCTGGAGGCAGATCGATCAATCGGTGAAATAGACATGCGCTGTGAATTCCGCCGTATCAGGTGTGAATTAAACATGCGTGAAGGAAAGAAAGAAAGAGAGGCGGCTTAGGGTTTTAACCCTATGCGATCTTCCATGCTTCGTTCGACGGCGAGATCTCCTTCCCGACGTATTGTTCTTCAGATCTTGCTTCGCCAGATCAATCTTGGATTGTTTCTTAGGGTTGCCGCGAGGAGGATTGTCCTCGCAATATCTATCCCGGCTACTACGTTTTCGGCAATGGTGATTCGTTCTCTCGGCTCCCAACGACGTCGACAAAGTGGTTCGGTTATATGTCACTGGAATATCAGTGGTGGTGCTCTTGCCGATATTGCTTGATTAATTTAATGGCTGCGTGCGTGCACAAAGGATTGACATTGTGGCTCAAAATTAAAAGGGGAGAACTTTCGTTGGTATTCACAGATCTGTGATTTGGTGTTTTCGACGTTGTTCTACGGCTGTATTCAGAAAAATAGAAGATTGTGTCATGGAAGAAGAAAGGCTTGAAGATCTCATAGATTTGCTCGTCTCTTTTAAATTTGTTTTTGTAATCGATTTAATCGTGTACTTTTTGCTGGTTTAATATATATGGTAAAATTCAAAAAACAAACATGCAGGGTGTCATAGGAGGCTGGACTTGATCTGGAGACAATATTTGATTTTTTTCCCCAGGAAATACTAGTAAACCGAGCAATCACGGTTGTCGTCGGAGGCTACACTTGATCCTTGGTGAATCGCGAGGTTTGTATTTCTTCCATACACGATCTGGAAAGCAGTTCACATGGATCGAGAAATCACGGTTCACGGAGCAAAAGCTAGCAAGCAATTCACGCCAGGGGTCCAGGTACACTCTTGCCTTCTAATCTTCCATCGAAATGAATATTCACGGTATAGAGTAGAAGACATCGAGGAGTTACTTAATTCGTTTAAGGCCTCGATTGGTTCGGCCTAAACTAACCCGTAAACTAACCAATACGACAACATATTAATTTTCACGGAGCACATTACACTATTCATTGTGGGAAGTATCATATAGGGGTATCATGCACATGACACTACTCTATGTTACTAAGTTCATAGTGAGTAATAACATAAGTGTAGTATCATGTAATAGTGCATTTATAAGATTTGTAGACTCATGTTGCGTTGGAATGTGTTATGATACGGTATCTATCTATAATACCGCGGAGAAAAAATTTATACGACCTGGGTCGTACGCAGTGAAAAATATTTCGTCGAAATTTCGTTCGAATTTCGCGAAATTAACGAATCTCGAAGATGGGCGAGAAACGGTAATATCGACTAAAAATTTCGGCTATGTTTAAAAATATCAAATATACTATGATTATAAGATACAACAATCACGTATCCATCAGAAACTTGGCTTTGGCCTGTTGGTGGAGTGTTCAGTTGATGCTGCGCAAGGTCTTGAGTTCGATTCTGTACCTTTTGATTTATTTTGCTAAATATTTTTAAGCTCTAAAATTTGAACCTGACCGAAATATTTGAATTTTTTCTTCGAAATTTCGGTAACTTCTCGAAATTTGCGAATCTCGAAGATGGGCGAAAGAAAAACTGAAAACGAAATATCAAACCCTGGTCGTACGCACCCGGCCACTGGACCACCTCCGGAGACTGACACGTCACAAAACGAATCTCAAAGCAGCCGCTTAGTTTCTAATCCCGAATTACTTCAGTTTCTCGTTCTCTTCTCCAGCGTCCCATGCTCCCCTCGCGCCGCCACAATTATTCCATTTTCGCGAACCACCGGCGTCCACGGCTATTCTCCTTGGGGACCAGACGGCGCAACTCTCCGGCGTCACAGCCGCGGCTACCATCCTCAACGTCCACGCTCGCAGCAAATTTGGCTGATCAGTGACCACCCATCTAATTGCTTGTGCCGACTGCGGCCAAGCAGCTCTCTAAATGTCCAATGGTGTTGTTGCACTAGTGGAAAACGGGGCACTAGTCCCGGTTCTAGAGGGCCTCTACTCCCGATTGGGCAACCGGGAGTAGCCAATCAGGACTAGAGCTCCCCCCTCTAGTCCTAGTTGTCCACGAACCGGGACAAGAGGCCCTCCCATGTGGCAACGGAGGAGCCCGCGGGGCTGGAGACCTTTAGTCCCGGTTCGTAACACGAACCAGGACTAAAGGTAGGCCTTTTTTTCTTTTCGATTATTTTTCAGGGTTTAGGGTTTAGGAGGGGTTTCGGATGGTTTCCATCGAACGGTGATCACATCGTACGGGGATCAAGTTGATTCATATATACATAACACATACAATTACGTGAAGATCACGTTGATGCATATATATAACACATACAAATTAAGTAGTACATGAAGATCACGTTTTCGTATAAAGTACTTAATTACATGGAGATCACTATTACATGGAGGCATACTATTTTACATCATAGTGGTACTCTCCGAATTTAGGTATGACTTCCGCAAGGAAAAATCCCGCCAATTCCTCCGCAATTGCTTTGAAGCGGTCCTCTATTGGGAGCGCGTTCCGCTTTCTTGCCAACTTTAAAAGAATGAGATCAAAATGAATACATGAGTTGTGTGTATATATATCAAATCATAATAAAACAATTATGAATGAAACTCAGCACAACTGATGGTAACAAAATAAAGTTGTGAATAATGTTTACGTACATCTTTATTTCTTCGGTTGTTGAATCTCTCGTTGGTCCTATTGTGAATGTACTCGCAAACGTAGAATCCACATAAATCAGTCCCCTGTGGCTGTTTATGGCAAATCTGTATAAGAATAAAGTTCAATCAAATAATAATCAAGTATGATAATGGTGCGCGGACCTAGGTAGTACTACTTACGTCGTTCAAACGCCATGTCAGCTTCCGTTTCCATTCACCGGGTTCTTCCATGATGAACGTCTTCCAAACACTGCCCGACAAAGAAAATGAATAAAAGAGTTATTAATTACTTGATATCAGGAAATGAACGAAAGAGGCGATAAGAATTGAAATTACTATGTGAGCATATCAAAACAGGTCTTGAATTCTTTAGGATCTCTCCTTAATGAGTCAAGGACTTCAACTTCTCCAGCGTGAATGTTAATGACGAGAAGAATAAAGTGGAACCTGCGCACATTTCTATACGCAGTCATGGATAACTCATCAGTTAAAACTTAACATCTGGTGAGCTAAATAGAATGTGTACAAGACAGTAACACTCACTTGAAGTTGTAAGGAAAAATTATTTATTTTTTGTCACGTTGTCGCTTCAAAGACCTTCGCAAAATCTCCGGTGTGTCCTTGTTATAATAGGGATTTTCTATGCTGACTTCATGAACTTTATCTGGGTTAATGAACCCAATGTCCGTGATTTCATCCCTTTTGCATTCGAGAATCTTTATTCTGCATAATATAGCGCACAAAAGATTATAGTAAGGATAATTACAGACAATGAATGAGCTGAGTAAAGATTTAAATTACAGAAAAAATCACTTACAGACAGTAGCAACTGATGATTGATTTGTCGAGGGCCCGGAGATTGTATAACTGAAAAAGTTCAGTAAACTCAACGGACACAACATATTCTTGGAAGTATTGCTCTTCCTTAACTGCCACCATGATACTGATTGTCCCATCCTTTGTGACTTTCTTGTACCAGTTATGCAGCTGACGCATTTTTGTTCTTAGGGACTTCACCCGCTGGACCAAATTATCCCCGGCAAGATATTGATATGCTAGCTCACAGATGGGGTAATCAGTTGTCGAACCTATGTGTTGTTGAGAACCTTGAGCGGCCTTGTCGTCAAACACCTTGAGCGGGGGAACCGATTGCGCGTCTTGTTCTCCGAGCTGGGGAACTTGTTTCCCTTTTTTCGGCTCCTCCGACTTATTGCTATATGACTTGTCAATAGAACGCTCATAGTCTTATGGCGTCTTTGGTGGAGGGTTATATATAGCATCAATGCAACGCACAACGACTTCCGGAGCTAGTTTCTGCCTTGGTGGCGCGAGCACTTTAGGTGCAAAATGGGCGACTGATGCATGTAAAATGCATACATGAACTTTACATTTTATTACATGTCATTCCATGTTATTTGCATCATATAAGGGTTATATTCATGATTTATATTAAGTTTTGGGGATAATTAACAACTCCCCCATTTTTCTGGAATTAACCCTGCGCTGTCAGAAAACACCTTTTTCTATATTTTGATGTTTCAGGTACCCAAACGATGTCCAAATGACCTGAAACTTTATGGGGATCACTTTTTTGGAAGGAACGAAACGTAGGCGCAAAGGAATCGAAAAAACGGATACCAGAAGGAAGAAAGGGGTGGGCCCATGCGGCCAGATTCCCTGACCATGTGGGGTCCCCCATCCTGGCCCTCGGGCCTCCGCTGCCGTCGATCTTTCTTCCCGAAGCTTCGTCATGACCTAAAAACGACTATATATAGAACCCCAGGGCTTTCGCGAAAGGGAGCGTCGCCGAAACACAGAAACCACGAAACAGAGACCTGGAGATGCAGATTGGAGGGGGAAAACTCCGGCGGGGCACTGCCGGGGTGGTCACCATCTTCTCCAACGACTTCTCCACCGTCTCCATGATGAAGGGGGGGTAGTCCACCCCCTGGACGTGGGTTTGTGGTGGTAACTTATGTATCTCTCCTCTCTTTGAGCTTCACTAATTAGTACCGTATGAGCTGCTGAACATGATTACGGTCATCTATGTAATTCCTATGGTGGATATTGTGGTATGAGATGATTTGTTATGCATTTACCGTTGTGTTGGAGCTTTTATGATTTGTCATACTTTGGAGATATTCTATGATGCATGTGATGGTTTGATTTATGCATAATGCCTTGTTTATCCTTGTCATGAGGTGATTGACACCACCAAGTGTGGATAGATGAGAGAGATGTGGTCATGCACACGAATTATGAATCATTGCACTAGTGTTTAGAATATTGTCCATTATGAAGTATGATGTATGTAGGTACGGGATGGTCGATGTGACACGACATATGTATTGAGTGACATGTGAAATACAGCCCAACATCCTTTATCTGGGGGTAAAAAGAAAGAGTATGATGTGGGAGTGACAGCAGCCATGCTAGCCTTGCGGGGATGACATAGCACACAAATGAGTATTTCTTTCAACTATGTGTTTTAGGACATATAGCCGTCATTAAAAGCTACCATTAAAACATGACAATTGTGTGTACTTTATCTATAACATGATAATCACCGTAGATGAGAGAGAGAGATGATTAAGTGAACCCATGAACCCATGTTCATTGTTCCTATAAGAGAAAACCTTTGTCTTGTCCTCTTGCATTGAAGAGGATTGGGACACTTTCACATTCTTGTTTTGTTACATTAAACTTCATCCATTAAATCAACCACCTTGTTCTTTAAATTTGTTTAGTGCATAATCAACTAAAACTTGTGACACTTTAGTTGTAGGAAATAGATAACTTTTCCTTCTTGCTCCTGCGGATCGATACCTTACTTCCACATTGAGAGGTGCTACAGTAATCCCCTGCTCTTGGGGGTTATCAGCGACCACCTCGGCCCTCAAGATGGCGGCGATTTCCTCGTCAGTCCTTTCCCAAGGTAACTTCTCAAGAGGCGGCGGTGTTTTCTTCTTTCTAGGTTTCTTCCTAACCGGCGAACCGGTGTGGCGCTTCCTCGAGAGCCACTAAACGGGTGCTTCCTCACGCGGCGAAGATCGAGATGGACTCGCGCTGGGGTCCCTCTCGAGTAGGGGTGGACTTTGCTGCTGAGCTGGACTGCTACAAGGAGGAATCGGTGGCCTTGGCAAGGAGCCTGGAAAGACGATGCATTTCTTGTTCCATAGGACGAAACCATGCTTGACATCTCCCAGTGTCTTCTCCTCGTCACCTTCAGAAATCTCAAGCTCCAATGTTTCAAATCCCGGCACAATTTCATCCACCCCGACACGAGCATAGATAGCTGGAATGTCACCATGTAACATCCTGAAATTTGGACTTTCAAAAAATTTCTTTCAAAAACTCATTCTTGTGATTTGGAATTAAAATTTCCCTCAGTTTGGCAACCCTTTTAAAAATTCTCGACCATTTACGAAACCTTGTCCAAGTTTGGGATCTTATGTTTTGAATTCTCTCCCACTTGGTAAACATGTTGCTGGCTCATTTCACCCAAAAATGTTATTTCTATATTTTCCTTATTTTAATTACCAAAATTCCTTTATTGTGACTTTACAAAGGAAGTACCCTAAATATCTTTCCTAAAATTCTGCAAAAATTAGGGAATGACCCCTAGGCAATATATAGCCCAAATATGCAAAAACATTTGATACCTTGTTCACAAAATTTTGGAGTAACTACCCACTTTGGTTTCTGCCTATTTTCATCTTTTTTATCCAAGTACAAAGCAAATGTTTTCTCCTTGGTGATCCAAGACCCTAAACACAACCCCTGGGAGTGCACACACCTCAGGGAATTGTTTGAACCCTTTTACATTTCAATTACTTCATCAAATCCACATTTTCCCTTTTGACCAGAAGTGTTTTTCTAAAAATTCCTATAGCCCAACTTTCGAATTAGGCAAAACTCTAGTCAGGGAAGTTGAAGCTTATCACATTTGGCGCACAGAGAAACAAACCACACTTCATTTGGTTCACTGGTTCACGAGTTATGGCGCAATGCCGCTGTCGGCGTGCCCCTGGCGGTGAGCACCACTGGCATCACCACGCCAGTGCGCCGCCAGGTGTTCGACGGCGACGCCACGGCCCCCCAGCCGCTCCCCGAGCCTCCCCGGCCACCTCCACCTCCCCCAGGCCACTCCACCTCCTCCCCGACGCCGGCAACGCCCCCGCCGCAACCTTCCAAGCACGCGGCGACGCGCCGCACGCCACTATCGCCGCCAGCTGTCGACGCCACCGTGTCGCACCCCCAGCCTGCCCGTGCCCCCCTTGCTCTTCCCACCGCCTCCTCCACCTCGTGCCTGCACACGTCGCTCCCCAAGCCTCCTCCACAAGCATCGGAGAAGCTCCACGACGCCCCGCCGGAGCAGTGGCACCACTGCCGTGCACAACATCGACCCCACTGCCCTCCCCTGCCTCCCCTCTTCCGCCTGTGTGCTCGTAAATGCTCTAGGACGCCCGCAGACGCCACCAGCTCCGCGACGCACCGCCCAGCACAGCCACGGCGAGCCGTAACCTCCACCACCATGCTCCGATTATTGGCGATCTTCAACTCGCTATAAATAGGCCACCCCAGCACCACTGAGCACCACACCACCTCCCTCTAGCCCTCAAACACCTCCCACCGCAGTATCGAAGCCAATAGAGCACCACATCGCCGGATTCGAGCTCACCTCCGCCGCACGGCCTCCGCTCGATTCCTTCGCCGTAGAAGCTCCCCAGTCCAATTCCTCCCACGCACCACCTCCCTAGGCCATGGAGAGCCCGTAGCCACCCTCGCCGGAGCAAGCCGTGGCCGGAATCATCGAATCCATCGTCGACAGATCGCCGGAGCCGCTGCCGTGGAAGCTCCGTCCACGCTAGGCCTCCCAGCAAGCGCAAGTTCGCCGACGAGCTGCGCAACGCCTCCCCGAGCCCTCCCGCACCATCTCCCTCGCCTCCCCTGCCCCTAGCCACCAGGAGACCTCGCCGGTGAGTTCGCCGGCGATGAACAGTGCGGTTTTTCTTTTTTTTTCCAGAAAATAACGTTTCGAAACACTGTGCACAGTGGGACCCACCTGTCAGGTTTTTAAACATTTAGGGTTTTTCTATTTTCTGTTTTAAATAAATGGCAGAACTTTAAAAGCCCATATCTCTCTAAAAATTTATCAAAAAAATATGAATCTTTTTTTGATAGCTTTGTTTTCAAAATGTCTGTCTAATGACATCAAAAGAATTTCATTTGGAGTTCATTTGCTTGGTCGTTTATTCGATGCTGTAGGAAGGGTTTTTCATACAGTTTCATTCTTTAAATAGATTCAAAATTCTCCAACGAAGTTGAAGTTGAACATGAACCCTACCCCACTGCTGAAGGCAAGCCATTAACCTAATCTCAAGCTTGGTCAAACTTTAGAAAATTTCTTGATTGTGTAATTTGATTGTTGTTGCATGATACGTCTCAAACGTATCTATAATTTTTGATGTTCCATGCATGTTTTATATCAATTGTCACATGTTTTATATGCACTTTATATCATATTATGACATTTATTGGACTAACCTACTAATAGTTGCCAAAGTGCACAATGTTCTTGTTTTACACTTTGATGTGTAGAAATTATCAAAATTGGGCAAAGGAAACCTTGTTGGAGTCAAATTGGGACTTTCCAGAAATCTGTCTGAAAACTATTTTCAAAGATCGTCACGTTCGGGCCTGAAGACAACGTCAAATGAAAAAAGTCTAGTCGCGAAATTTGCGGGCATTTTCCGTCGCACGTTTTATAAAAAGGTTCATCTCCATCCGAGTTCTTATGCGGCCTGTGCAGGCCCGACAAGTCGGCTTGGCCAGGAAAACCCTGACCCGCGCCGAGGCCACGTGTGGCTGCCTCGGGAACCTTTTGAAGCTGCCCTTTGGACCATAAATAGCCCCACGGAGTAAACCCTAACACAATTGACGAAACTCCCGAATACATCTCCGTGCTCCGCCGCCACGAAACTCCGTTTCGGGGGTCAGAAGGTCCTGTTCCGGTACCTTGCCGGGACGGGGAATTCCCCCAGAGCCATCTCCATCGACGCCACCGCCATCTTCATCGCCGTTGCTGCCTCCCATGATGAGGATGGAGTGGATCTTTCTCAGGGCTGAGGGCTCTACCGGTAGCTATGTGGTTTATCTCTCTCTCCCATGGTGTGATCTTTATGTGATCATGAGCTTTGTAATCTAGCTGAATCCATAGATGTACTCTTCATTATCTTATATGCTACTCAAGTGGTTTTATTAATGTAATCTCCGGAGTCACCTTTGTCCCACGGTGCGAAGTTGACAGTGTGCGCCCCGTGTGTGGCTCTTAGGCTAAAGATAACAGGAATACTTATCATGAGTTATTATTTGCGTTGGATGTCTCTATGAAATTGCGGTGTTTGTCTAGTACCTTCTAGGGTGCTCAAGTTGACAGTGTGGGGTTAACAAGACATGAGAATGCGACTTTAAGGTGTGCTTTTATAGCCCTACGCGGTGGATTGGTGTTCGTTATCCAACGAGAGAATAACTCAGAGTAGCATAGTGAAGAGGAAATATCTATGTATTCAATTATATTATTATTGTTGAGAGTGTCCACTAGTGAAAGTATGATCCCTAGGCCTTGTTTCTAAGCATTGAAACACCATTTACAACCAGTTCTGCTACATGTTTGCTTGCTGCCATTTTTATTTCAGATTGCAATTACCACTTATAATCATCCATATCACTTGTATTTTAATATCTGACAAGTGTATTGGGTGTGTTGGGACACAAGAGACTTCTTGTATCTTAATTGCAGGGTTGCTTGAGAGGGATATCTTTGACCTCTACCTCCCTGAGTTCGATAAACCTTGGGTGATTCACTTAAGGGAAACTTGCTGCTGTTCTACAAACCTCTGCACTTGGAGGCCCAACACTGTCTACAAGAATAGAAGCGTGCGTAGACATCAAGCTATTTTCTGGCGCCGTTGCCGGGGAGGTAAGGTAAAAGGTACTCACATCCTCCAGCTACTTAGCTATTTTCTAGCACTGTTGCTGACGTGTGAGTGCTCGAAGGTATTTCCTTTAGATTCTGCAATTATATCTTTTTGTTTCTTGTTTTTTTTTACTAGTTAGGCTTAATGGAAAACAACAAAAAAATTAGAGATCTTTATGAAATTTATCTTGAATTAGGACATGATGCTTTTGAAGAGAAAATTAAAAAACCTATGGAAAATTATTTGCATGATGGTAGCAATGTTATTACTATAAATTCTTTGAACACCATTATTGCTAATGCTATGGAAGAATTTAAGCTTGGGGAGGTCGGTTTTGATGAAAATGATCTTTTTAGTTCCCCGGTTTTGGAGGAGAAAATTTGCTTTGATGATACTTTGCCTCCAATATATGATGTTTATAATGATTGTGATATTTTCACTCCACCTACTATTGAGGATATAGTTTATGTTGATTATGATATGCCTCCTATATATGATGTTTACAATGATGAATATGATATTTTCAGTCCATCTACTATTGAGGATAAAATTCATTATGATTATTCTATGCCTCCAATTTATGATGATTACAATGATGGATGTGATACTTTTACTCCCACTATTACTAATGAAACTGTTTATGCTTATGTGGAGAGTAATGATACTTTATGCATGTGGATCATGATAAGAATGCTTTATGTGATAGCTATATTGTTGAGTTTATTCATGATGCCACTGAAAATTATTTTGAGAGAGGAAAGTATGGTTATAGAAATCTTCATGTTACTAAATTTCTTCTCTTTATGATGAAGGTTTTGAGCTTTCTCTTGATTTGCTTTTATTTGCTGGGTACTTTAAGACCTACTGGTCCTTATGAGAGAGGGAGACATGGATTCATACATCACAATAATATTAAGTCTCCTCTCTTTATGTTGAAAGTTTTGATGTTGCACTTGTTTTGCCTTCCTATGCTAGTCACTTTGTGCTTTATTGATTTATTTTCTTACAAGATTCCTTTGCATAGGAAGTGGGTTAGACTTAAATGTGTTTGATATTTGCTTCTTGATGCTCTTTCATATTCACCTCTTATACATATGAGAGCATCATCAAAATTATCATGCCTAGCTAAAAGGCTTTAAAGAAAAGCGCTTGTGGGAGACAACCCATTGTTTTTATTTTCTGCTATTTTTATTTTATTTGAGTCAAGGTGCTGTTTACTTCTGTAGCAATGCCTTTGTATCTTTATTTTCTTGCATTGTTGTGCCAAGTAAGCCTCTAATAGGAAGATGATGCTAGATTTGGATTTCTGCGCAGGAACAGATTTCTGCTGTTCACCGTTTTGCTTCTGTAAAATCACAGAAAAATTATTTAAATCTGAAATTTTTGTGCGTGATCCTCAGATATGTACGCATCTTTCGTTAGTTAAGTTTTTCGATCTGAGCGTCGTAAGTGCCTCGAAAAAATTCGTCTTTGCGGACTGTTCTGTTTTAGACAGATTATGCCTTTTTATTTTGCATTCTCTCTTTTACTAGTGTTGAGTGAAATTCTTTTTTGGGTGGAAGAGCTTCACATAACATCAGTGGCTGTAGCTAATGTTTAAAGTAACAAGTCATATTGCGTCTTTATAGAACATGTGAGTTTTTGATTGTGCACTAACCCTCTAATGAGATTTGCTTTGAGTTTGGTGTGACGGAAGTTTTCAAGGGTCAAGAGGAAGAGTGATATAATAGGATGGAGAAGAGTGAAGAGCTCAAGCTTGGGGAGGCTCCCATGGATCTCCCCAGCATATTTCAAGAAGACTCAAGCGTCTAAGCTTGGGGATGCCTTCTTCATCGGCAAAATTATCAGGTCATCTCTAGTGAAACTATATTTTAATTCTTTCACATCATATGTGCTGTTCTTGGAGCGTCTGTGTGCTTTTATTTTCAGTATTGTACTTTTATTTTTGCAATAAGCTTGATCACAACATTCTTGATTGGGAGAGAGACACGCTCCGCTTTTTCTTGGAATACTCTTGTTCTTCACTTATATCTGTTGAGTATTCAATTTTCGCGCTGTTTAGCTTCTAGCTCTTGGTTTTCATGTACCTCTTGTCAGAGCTATTAGTTCTTTTGTAGAAAGTACTCTCTTGCTTCACTTATATTTGTTTGGAGAGTTGCTTGGTTAATATGTTGGTTCAGAAAATGTTGCGTGTGGTAGTGGTATAATGAAAACTTGCATAATCTTGTAGATCATTGAACTTTGATAACCTGATTCCTTGCAAACGTTTTGAGGTATTAAGTAATAGATGGTAAAGCTTGCTGGTTAATTAAGTTAAAATCATTAGTGGATTATTGTCTTTAAGCTTGCACCGTACTACAAACACTAAAATTGTTGAAGGTGTAGTTGGACTTGATAGCTTTCCATGTCTGAAAAGTGGTTCGTAATAACTAGGTTGTGTGTGAAGGTCGAGGGATCTAACGGGGTACTTGTGCCGCCGTGAACGGCCCTCCTTGGGGTAAATGTTAACCATGCGCTTAATGTTGAACCTGCTAGTTGTTTGCAATAAACTTGTGAGTTCTTTTTGACTAATGTTAAGCTACGGTTTTGGCACTTCCACCATCCAAATTTGCTAGCCTCTTCGGTGCTGTGCATTGCCTTTTCTCACATTGAGAGTTGTGCATACTTCGCCAGTACATCCAAAACCCGTGGGAGGACTTCCTCTTGTTCTCCTACACATAAACCCATACATCTTCCTCAAAACAGCCACCATACCTACCTACCACAGCATTTCCATAGCTGTTCCGAGATATATTGCCATGCAACTTCCATTTTACATTACATGACTTGTTGTCATTTATCATTTATATATTGCTTTGCATGATTCTATACAGCTGATGTGTGGTTTACCCATGTTACGCTAGATCATTGCACATCCTGCTACACTGGCAGAGGCATACAGTTTTATACATCATGTTTTGTTCATTATGAGTTATTTGTACCAAAAAGTTTGTAATCATATTAGAGTGTTGCCCCTGCTAGAAAAGAGCCATGGAGGCCATCGAAAAGTGAAACAGAAAAAGAAAAAAAAAAAAAAAATAAAGAAAAAGGGGGGCAACACTACTATCCTTTATCAAAGTTGTGCTCATGTTTAGCACTTGCAGTATTCATAGTCATCATTTGTGCTCATGTTTAGCACCTATGCTCCATTTGAGAGAGTTTTCATGCTTTACTAGTATAACTATGTGGGGAATATTACGTTATAGAACTTGGGTTGTATATTCCAATGATGAGCTTCCTCAAAAGTGCTCTAGGTCTTCGTGAGCAACCGAGTTGGATGCACCCCCACTAGTTCCATTGGAGAGCTTTCATACACATATAGCTCTATGTGCATCCGTTGCATGGCAATCACTACTCCTTGCATAGCTTCGATTATAAGACTTCCTCTTGTCTAATGATCACTTATAGCTTTGTGAGACTTTCTTCCATTGGCCTTCCAAACCCCCATTAACGTTCTCTTTGCCATAACATCCTGGTGCCAATACTAAATGCTTACGCTCACCGGTTGAGTAGACCTCGAAACAGTGGATTCATGACGTTCATGTTTACTTTTACTTGACTGGATCCGTTCTCTATGTTATGAAAAATTGCTTGATGCTTGGAATTGAAGGATAGAACTCCTACACTGGATACTTAAAACATCTATAATGAACCTTGTACGGTTTCATGTCTTAAAGGCCGTCATTCATGAAAACTTTTAGCTTGTTTAACTATCTTGCTTTATTATCTCTTATTTAATATCAATTATAGACATTTGCTTTGAATGATTTGATCTCAGCTCACTTACCATTACATCATTATTAGATCAAGATTATGTTGGTAGCATGTCACTTCAAAAATTATTGTTTTATCGTTTACCTACTCGAGGACGAGTAGGAACTAAGCTTGGGGATGCTGATACGTCTCAAACGTATCTATAATTTTTGATGTTCCATGCATGTTTTATATCAATTGTCACATGTTTTATATGCACTTTATATCATATTATGACATTTATTGGACTAACCTACTAATAGTTGCCAAAGTGCACAATGTTCTTGTTTTACACTTTGATGTGTAGAAATTATCAAAATTGGGCAAAGGAAACCTTGTTGGAGTCAAATTGGGACTTTCCAGAAATCTGTCTGAAAACTATTTTCAAAGATCGTCACGTTCGGGCCTGAAGACGACGTCAAATGGAAAAAGTCTAGTCGCGAAAGTTTCGGGAATTTTCCGCCGCACGTTTTATACAAAAGGTTCATCTCCATCCGAGTTCGTATGCGGCCTGTGCAGGCCCGACAAGTCGGCTCGGCCAGGAAAACCCTGACCCGCGCCGAGGCCACGTGTGGCTGCCTCGGGAACCTTCTGAAGCTGCCCTTTGGACCATAAATAGCCCCCGCGGAGTAAACCCTAACACAATTGACGAAACTCCCGAATACATCTCCGTGCTCCGCCGCCACGAAACTCCGTTTCGGGGGTCAGAAGGTCCTGTTCCGGCACCTTGCCGGGACGGGGAATTGCCCCCGGAGCCATCTCCATCGACGCCACCGCCATCTTCATCGCCGTTGCTGCCTCCCATGATGAGGAGGGAGTAGTTCTCCCTCGGGCTGAGGGCTCTACCGGTAGCTATGTGGTTTATCTCTCTCTCCCATGGTGTGATCTTTATGTGATCATGAGCTTTGTAATCTAGTTGAATCCATAGATGTACTCTTCATTATCTTATATGCTACTCAAGTGGTTTTATTAATGTAATCTCCGGAGTCACCTTTGTCCCACGGTGCGAAGTTGACAGTGTGCCCCGTGTGTGGCTCTTAGGCTAAAGATAACAGGAATACTTATCATGAGTTATTATTTGCGTTGGATGTCTCTATGAAATTGCGGTGTTTGTCTAGTACCTTCTAGGGCGCTCAAGTTGACAGTGTGGGGTTAACTAGACATGGGAATGCGACTTTAAGGTGTGCTTTTATAGCCCTACGCGGTGGATTGGTGTTCGTTATCCAACGAGAGAATAACTCAGAGTAGCATAGTGAAGAGGAAATATCTATGTATTCAATTATATTATTATTGTTGAGAGTGTCCACTAGTGAAAGTATGATCCCTAGGCCTTGTTTCTAAGCATTGAAACACCGTTTACAACCAGTTCTGCTACATGTTTGCTTGCTGCCATTTTTATTTCAGATTGCAATTACCACTTATAATCATCCATATCACTTGTATTTTAATATCTCTTCGCCGAACTAGTGCACCTATACATCTGACAAGTGTATTGGGTGTGTTGGGGACACAAGAGACTTCTTGTATCTTAATTGCAGGGTTGCTTGAGAGGGATATCTTTGACCTCTACCTCCCTGAGTTCGATAAACCTTGGGTGATTCACTTAGGGAAACTTGCTGCTGTTCTACAAACCTCTGCACTTGGAGGCCCAACACTGTCTACAAGAATAGAAGCATGCGTAGACATCATTGCATATCACATGCCATGTCACATGAAATAATGTTGCATTGCTTTATTATTGTTAAACTCCATATTATTGCACATCCCTCCCCATTCTTGAGACGATGGACCGGGGGAACCGCCGCAGTCGAGAGAATGGTGGAATGATGTAACCCTGCTTTATTTTAGTCAAACGAGATGGCGCTGGTCGGAGGTATCTCTGCCACAGTCATCCGGTTGACGCTTCTTTTATTTTGTCAAACGAGAAGGCGCTTGCCAGCGGAATCGCTGCCACAGTCATCCGGTTGACGCTTCTTTTATTTTGTCAAACGAGAAGGCGCTTGCCAGCAAAATCGCTGCCACAGTCATCCAGTTGACGTTTCTTTTATTTTGTCGAACGAGAAGGCGCTTGCCATCGGAATCGCTGCCACAGTCATCCGGTTGACGTTTCTTTTATTTTGTCAAACGAGAGGGCGCTTGCCAGCGGAATCGCTGCCACAGTCATCCGGTTGACGTTTCTTTTATTTTGTCAAACGAGAAGGCGCTTGCCAGCGGAATCGCTGCCACAGTCATCCGGTTGACGTTTCTTTTATTTTGTCGAACGAGAAGGCGCTGGTCGGCGGGTTCACCGCCATAGTCTCCCGGTTGACGTTTTATTTTGCTATGCTTGGACTTTGGTACATGCAGGTGGATATGCTTATTTACTGCTTGAATTATTATATGGATGCCATGTGTTACTTTGTTAATGTTGATGTCTGTAATCAAACAAAATGACTAAGAAGATAATCACCTCCCTCGACTAGATTGAGTCACATAGTGCCACTCACCAAACACAACCAGCACAACCATGCGTCGTCTGTATGGGCGGACCATGGCCGGGTATTTTATCAGCCTCCTTTGATGCCACCCTTTTGGCAAGTCTAGTCGGTTACCATAGTTGGTCGGGGCTAGTCTTGCGATGGTTCCGGAGCTAGGCGTCGCTCATGGGTTGGGGACGTGCCGGATTCACTTCTGCAAAAGGCATAGAGTTATGTCGGTGGCTATACAGGGAGTGTCTTGGTAGAGTAAACGACTGTGGAAGTATGGGGTTGTACTGTCCGCCATGGTTGATTCTAGTACTTCGGTACCGGTGGTACAAGCTTAGACTTCAGCGTGTGGATAAAAGTTGCAACCTCTCGAGAGTGTAAATCTGGATGTCTAGCCTTGTCCCTGGGTTATGGGACGTTGTTTGGGTCAAGTCACGCTATGAGTCAGTCCTGTCGAATATGGAGAAATAATGAATGAGAACCCAACCCTAAAGCCAGAGTTGGCTAGAAATGATAGCCAGAGTTGGCTGAATTGATAGCCAGAGTTGGCTGGTATGACAGCCAGAGTTGGCTTGAGTGAATGCCATAGTTGGCTAGACTTAAGCCAGAGTTGGCTAGAGTCTTGAAAGCCTAAATGTTGTTGGATGAGAAACGTGATCTCATTCTAGCAACAACGAGAATCCCCTACAAAGGTAAGTAGGTAAGTTATGTCCAACTATTTAGCTTGGACTCGCACTTCTAAACCCAATCCTAAAGCCAGAGTTGGCTGGAAATGATAGCCAGAGTTGGCTGGAATGACAGCCAGAGTTGGCTAGAGTAAAAGACATAGTTGGCTAGAATACAGCCAGAGTTGGCTAGAGGCTTGAAAGCCTAGATGTTGTTGGATGAGAAACGTGATCTCATTCCAGCAACCACGAAACTTCCCTACAAAGGTAAGTAGGTAAGTTATGTCCAACCGTTTAGCTTGGACTCGCACTTCTAAACCTGAACTTATGTCATGCTACCTTCTGAACTTATGCCATGCCATATAGGTAGACCTTGTTTGTTTTTGGGCTAATGTCTTGCGAGTACATTTCATGTACTCACATGGCTTTTCATGTGGCCAGAACCCACTACTCCCGTCGCTGAGTACCCGCTGTGCGAGAACTAGGAACCCGTATTCCAAGCAGAACCCTGTGAAGTAAAGCCCGCCATTGCCACGCTACTGTCTACGTATCCGCTGCCATCTCTACGTATCCGCTGCCACTCTCTGATCAAGGCTCATCCTTAGAAGAATAATGTACATACTGTTGTGTGCGCCTGTTGCGCGACCATCGAAGCCTCACCCTTGTTGTAATGTGTTGTACCCTTTGGAACCATAATAGTATTTGGTTATGTCTTTGTGTATCAAGTTGTCATATATCCAGTGTTTTTGGGACTGGTATATGGGGTAACTCGATCATCTGGATCGGGGTGCCACACACCAAGATGGTAGCTTGCTCCAGGTTGATTTGGTAAAGCATAGCCGACCACCACCTTGAAAGATATGTTCCTCATTGACATATGTAGCTCACAATCTGTCTTCTCCGTGACATCATCCGCGGGGTAGCGAGCCGCCGCCGGTTCGAATGCAGGTCCTTCTAGCTGCGTGGAACCACGCTGCTTTTTTGCTGAGATGGGACGGCATCGGGTTGAGGATCTTCTAGCTGCAGCTGCTGAGATGCCCTTTGCTGACTAATTGAGTATATTTTCTGCCCCTGCAGCTGCACCTGACGTTCCAATTCTGATAACCGGTCTAACTCCTTCTTCTTCTTTCTCCCACGGCTTCTATAACTGTCAGCGCACTCCGGAAACCCTTCCTTCAAGGTGACACTGCCTCCAAGGCCTCGTAATCGTCCAACGTGTTCAGGATTCCCCAGGGCGAGTGTCAGCTCGTCGTTCCCTCTCTCGGGATGGTACTCTCCCTTTCGAACTTTATCTATTGCGTCTACAAGCAGCGGAGTGATTGTTTCAATTTTCCTTCCATTTTCCCTGTGCAACAATCTGCCATGTCTGTGGGTCCAACACTGCCCCATGCGCGAACAACCAGAACTTGGACCTCTCGGGCCAGTCCGCTGTCTGTGGAATGATCCCTTTAGCAAGCAGTCTTGCTTCAAAGGCTTCCCACTTAGGTATGGCAGTCTTGTAGCCACGTGTCCCCAACCTATGGTGATATTGCTTCTTCCCAGCATTTACCTTATTTATGGCCGATCGAGACACAGCGGTAGACGATTTCTTATGCGCCACAAATGCGGGCCAGTCATGTTTTATCTTCTCTAGTCTTCTAGTGAAATCTGGATCTTTATTTTTATATTTTTTCCAAAAAAATTCTTCCGGCCCTGGAATTGTGTGGCCATCTTCTTAAGAGTCCAGTGCTTGACTTTCTCCTTCTTGCCTTCCATGAGACTTTGCGGTAGGTTGAAGTGTGTCATGAGCGTCTCCCAAAGCAAATCTTTTGTATGTTCGTGGACATAACTAGCTCCATCGTTGTCGTCCTTCGGCTTATGCCATTCTACAATGGTGATCGGTAGCATGTCCCTAAAAAGAACTCCATCTTGATTTACAAATTTACGGCAGTTCTCTGCGGGTTCCAGCGGTTCGCCATTATCCTTAACTTTGTAGATGGGTAACCTTGGAGCCTCGCCCGACATCCTTTTCGTCGGGCCTCGAGGACCTTGCTTTTTAGCATATTTGCTCGATGATCCTTAAGGCTAAAAGAAAAATGATTCGTTAATAAGTGAAATACAAATCAATTAATGCATCTAGTGATGAACACATCCTTAATATATACACCTCGCCCGAGTTTGTTAAGGGCACTTCGTCGTCTCTTCTTTCTTCAGACTCAAGTCCCTCACCGGAGTCGTTCAGAAATTGTGAGCTGAAATCATCGTCTTCTCCACCGGCATATGTTCCATGGGTACTCGTATATATAATTTGTTGCATTCGGTCTTCATTCTCGTCGTCTCCGAAGGGGACATCCATAGCTCAATGTCCCTACAATCAATTATATAGCAAATTAAAAATTCATAGCATCAAGATTAGATCACGAATAATATCACTAATACATCTCCCATGCATGAACCTCTCAAACTAACTTCGACCGGGTCCTGAGCCGCGGGTGCTGAGCCGCCGGCGCTGCGCATCCAAAGACAAGGAACACTCACAGGGTCATAGCTCACATGATAAGGAACCCTCTGAAGAAACGACCAGCTATTTCTATACTGCATATCCAACAAATACATGTAGCGACGGACGTGCTCGTCCTCCTCCCTGATACGGCGACATACCACCTCCTCGGGGGCCGGCTCCCTCTGCACTGAGCGTGGCCCACGCGACTGCCACCAAAGAAGATCCGGGTCGACGACGTCACCCAGATTCCTCACCAAGCTGCGCGTCCCGGAAGGTAGGACCTCCCAGTGCCAGCCCGGCGGAGTCCAGTCCCGGACATCGCCCCTCTGGTCTAACAGGGACATCGTCGCCGAGAACAATAAACTAAAAACACAATTTTTATAAGACGATCATTCCAAATTGACTTAGCATTGCCTAATACATTTTCCTAAAACATTTCTAACTATAATAACATTTCCTAATACATTTCTAACACTAACAAAAAAACTTTGCTAACACTAAACAAAAAAACTTTGCTAACACTAACAAAAATTGGTTAAATTACTTCTAACAATTTTTTTCTAACAAATTTCCCTACTGCATATAATCCTACACAATTTTAAAATTTCTACACAATTTCCTACACTATTTTCAAATTTCCTACACAATTTACTACACAATTGCCTAAATAACAAATTTCATACTCAATTAGAAACTAATAACCTAGCTAACACAAACAATTTAGCCAAATTAACTACCATGCAAAATAGTGTTAGCAAATTAACTAGTACTATATGCAATTAGATTAACAAAAAAAGAGAATGAAATTCTCACCTTGAGGCCGGCGCGAACGGGGAGCTCGGCGCGCCGGATCAACGAGGTCGAGGTCGAGGTCGGTGCGCGTGCAGCGCGTCTGCTTGCGGATGAGGTAGGCGGGACGGCGCGCCGCGTCGGATTCCGGTGAGAGGGGAGGGTGGAGCCGCGCCGGGGAGAGGGGTCATGGGGGGCACGACGGCGTGGGCAGGAGCCGCGCCTGGGAGAGAGGGCGCCGGAGCCACGCCGGTGAGAGGGGGGCGCGATAGCGTGGGCAGGGGTACGGTCGCGTCGGATTCCGGCCGGCAGCCTGGCGGCGCGCGTCTCTTCCTCTCCTTCTCGTGCGGCGTCGAATGGTATCTGATCGAGAAGAACAGGGAGGGGACGGAATATAGAGGACCTTTAGTCCCGGTTCAAGCCACGAACCGGTACTAAAGACCCTTTAGTACCGGTTTGTGGCTAGAACCGGGACTAAAGGTCTATATTTTGGGCCGCTTGAATTCGCGCGCGCGAAGCCCACCTTTAGTCCCGGTTGGTGGCTAGAATCGGGACTAAAGGGCTTTTGAAATTTCTTTTTTCTTTAATTCTATTGATTTAATTGTCCAAATTTGACCTTTATATCAAACTTAAGCCTAGGACATGTAGAATCTTTTGGTACTGGTTATTTTCAAATTTGACTATGTTGAATATATTCAAATTTCAAACGGATGATTTGAGTAAATTTGATATAGATTTAAATCCATATCATCAAAAAAATTAAACAAAATGCATGTTTGATTGTTTTTTATATAATTTGAATTTCTAAAAATGAAAATCATATATTTTTATGATTTGTTTTATATCTATTGATTTAATTGTCTAAAAATTTGTAATAATCATCTCTTTATTTTAAAAACATCCTTAAGAACATCTAATACAGTTACATAAAAGGTTTAATACATTATTACACATCACGAACAGTTTTCATAACACATTTACATTACTACATAAACGGACTTGTTGGGTCGGAGGCCGTAGGATTAGGGATCTGAGCCACTTCACTGGCTAGGACGAATGGTTCGGTGTGGTACCAAGATTCTTGAGATCCACTGTTGTCATTCCGTACTGCGGGTTTACCTGTTGCCCACTTGTCAGGTTAAACCATTTGCACCAGAACAAAGGGACCTTAAAAGAAGGTCCATAGTCAAGTTCCCATATCTGCTCTATGTAACCATAATATGTGTCCTTTTGTCCATTGTTGTTTGTTGCCTCAAAGCGGACACCACTGTTTTGGTGGGGGCTCTTTTTATCTTGGTCGGTCGTGCAAAATGTATTCTCATTTATCTCGTACCCTTGAAAAGTCAACATAGTCGAGATGGTTGCTTGGCCAACAAGTATAGATGTTCTCCAACAGTGGTGTCATTAATGAGACGTGTTTGCAACCAACCGCCGAAAGTCTTCACGTGTTCTCTATCAATCCAATCTTCGGTTTGCTCCGGGTATTTCAAGCGTAAAATATTCTTGTGTTCCAGGATATACGGAGCCACCAAGCTGGAATTATGTAGAACTGTGTAGTGTGCTTGAGTGAAAGAATGCCCGTCCATACATATTGTTGCTTTCTTTCCTAGCGTGCCTTTTCCCCGCAGTCCCCCCTCATGGCACGATTGAGGAACACCGATCGGCTTAAGGTCAGGAATAAAGTCAACACAAAACGCAATGACCTCCTCTGTTCCATATCCGGAGATGCTTCCTTCTGGCCTAGTACGGTTATGAACGTATTTATTTAAGACTCCCATGAACTTCTCAAAGGGAAACATGTTGTGTAGAAATACAGGACCCAGAACAGAAATCTCTTCGACTAGGTGAACTATGAAGTGCATCATAATATCGAAGAAGGATGGTGGGAACACCAACTCGAACCTGACAAGACATTGGACCACATCTTTATGTAAACTTGGTAGAGTTTCTGGATTGATCACCTTCTGAGAAATTGCATTGAGAAATGCACATAGCTTCACAATGGGTACTCGAACATTTTCCGGCAGAAGCCTTGATAACCCCCAAGAGCAGGGGATCACTGTAGCACCTCTCAATGTGGAAGTAGGGTATCGATCCGCAGGAGCAAGAAGGAAAAGTTATCTATTTACTACAACTAAAGTGTCACAAGTTTTAGTTGATTATGCACTAAACAAGTTTAAAGAACAAGATGGTTGATTTAATGGATGGAAGTTTAACGTAACAAAACAAGAATGTAAAAGTGTCCCAATCCTCTTCAATGCAAGAGGACAAGACAAAGGTTTTCTCTTATAGGAACAATGGACATGGGTTCATGGGTTCACTCAATCCTCTCTCTCTCATCTACGGTGATTATCATGTTATAGATGAAGTACACACAATTGTTATGTTTTAATGGTAGCTTTTATGACGGCTATATGTCCTAAAACACATAGTTGAAAGAAGTACTCATTTGTGTTGCTACGTCACCCTCGTAAGGCTAGCGTGGTTGCTGTCACTCCCACATCATACTCTTCCTTTTTACCCCCAGATAAAGGATGTTGGGCTGTATTTCACATGTCACTCAATACATATGGCGTGTCACATCGGCCATCCCGTACCTACATACATCATACTTCATAATGGACAATATCCTAAACACTAGTGCAATGATTCATAATTTGTGTGCATGACCACATCTCTCCATCTATCCACACTTGGTGGTGTCAATCACCTCATGACAAGGATAAACAAAGCATTATGCATAAATCAAACCATCACATGCATCATAGAATATCTCCAAAGTATGACAAATCATAAAAGCTCCAGCACAACGGTAAATGTATAACAAATCATCTCATACCACAATATCCACCATAAGAATTACAAAGATAGTTCCATAATCATGCAAGGCACATCATATGGACTTCAACAATGATCATACATAGAGAGATTGGATCAAGTTACCAATACAAACCCAAGTCCAGGGGGTGGACTACTCCCCCTTCATCATGGAGACGGTGGAGAAGTCGTTGGAGAAGATGGAGACCCCCGGCAGCGCCCCGCCGAGTTTTCCCCTCCAATCTGCAGCTCCAGGTCTCTGTTTCGTGGTTTCTGTGTTTCTGCGGCGCTCCTTCCAGAGAACGTCGGGGGACTATTTTTATAGGTGGTTTTAGGTCAAACCCGAGTCGGTGGAGAAAAGATCGACGGCAACGGAGCGTCGAGGCCCAATTGGAGGGGTCCCACGCGGCCAGGTACAGGGGCCGCGTGGGCCCACCTCTTTTGGCCCTGGGGCTCCGTTTGTTCACTTCCTTCGCCTCCAAGTCTTGCTCCTTCCAAATATTGACGCTCGTAAATTTGCAGGTGATTTGGACGTCGTTTGGGTCCCTGAAACATTAAAGGAAAGAAATAGGGTTTTCTGCCTGCGCAGGGTTAATTCCATAAAAATAGGAAATAACTAAAATATTCCCAAAAATCATTATAACAGTGATATAACCCTTATATGATGCAAATATGATTGGAAACAAGTAATATAGTGCAAAGTTCATGTATGCATTTTACATGCATCAACATCCCAAGCTTAACCTATACTCGTCCTCGAGTATGAAGGTGATAAAACTAACATGGACTTTGCAATTTAATACTATCAATGGATATCAAAGATGATTACTATTGCTACATAGAGTCAAATGGTTCATTCTTAAAAGGAGTAGCAATATGCAAGATAGATTATGAAGTGATATCAAGTATTCAATGCAAGGATGTTCAATGATAATTCACAAAGTGTAACATAAGAGAAGAAGTACTATGGACCACATGTATGCATAATGATAAGTAAGAACATCCTATAATGGTCATAGAGTATTGATGAAAATCTGAATATAAAAGGTGGACACTTTGGAAAGATATATATATGAGTAGAGGTAAAGCATGCATAAGTCAATGATTGTAATATGGTAATCCTTGGTGTCAAGCTCTCATTCCCCTATCATAGCATCTTGAATGATTAAGTTTAAAGTGAAAGCAATATGAGTAGTGTGCTTGACAAAGTACAGGTTGAAAGTCTCATGCCCCTTGAATACAAGTACCTACTCCATGTGTTACTCAACTTGGAAAACAAAGCAAGTTCAAGTTAAATATCATTGTAAGTAATAATAGTATCATTAAGAGCGTCAACTGGGGTACCTCTTGTCCCAGGATATGGAACAAGCCCATATCAAAATGACAAGACAAACAAACATAATGAACAATCTCAACACCCTTTTTATTTACCATTAGATAGCTTTTTATTGTAAGGTGTATCACAGAAGGTTCACCATAGCATGTAAGTAAATTTCCACCATGAATGATGCATGGCTTAGATTAGCGGCCCAGGCGTCTCTCTAACCATTTATACAAACTCATTTAAACTCACTTCATTTCCTCATTTATTTCACCCATGGTAAGCATCCATAAACAAAAGTACATGATATCAACTAAATGAGATGAAGTGCAATGTTGAAAGCTTGCCATGTGACAGCACATATGAGCTAACTCTCAACCAAAGACATTTGTCAAGTCCACAACATCATAATTTTAATCACAATGGGTCATATTTTATTTATGCAATGAAAGTAAAGTGTGCATCAAGTTCGAGAGAGCTATATAACCAACTTTTCCCACAACAATTAACAACATAAGCATTTTCATTCAGAGGTATAGATAACACAAATATCATGATAAACATACTCGGAATAGCATAAAGCTAATAGGTAGATATGGTGGACTCACTGGAAAAACTTTGGTTGAAGGTGTTGGAAACAAGTTTTTGCTTGTTGGAATTTTTGGGCTAGCAAGAGGGAGAAAGTTGACCATCTAAATGCATGCATGAGTGTCCATAGAACTAACTAATCCATGTTAAAACAAGGTAGAATAACATTTAGCATCAAAACATGAATAAAAGATAGCTCTTGATAAAATATTTGCAAATTATTACTCATTAACAAGCTCATGAATCATGCAATTATATGTATCTTTTAAAATTAACTCAACATCCCTTTTCCCAATCTTATAATAGCATCCAACATAATTCAACCCAAATTTCCAGTAGCTCTCTCATATATAAATGATAGTGTGGTGGTCTCACAAAATAAAAATCTAACCTAAACAAACAAAAAGACGCTCCAAGTTTATGCGATAAAGTGTTTCGATCGAAAAACAGAAGTTAGACGTGTGCAAACCGAGAGTGTGTAGGTCCAGTGGGGTTGTCTTCACATCCCCAAGCTTATGGTCTTCACCATCCTTGGATAGCTCTTGGTGCATCTCCTCTAATCCCTGTGAAAAAACTTCAAAACACCGTTTCTCCCATTTCTTTTTCTGTGGGGCACATTAGTAGTGATAAACAAATAGATTTCTTGCTGCATATAATCCTTGAACAAAAATTCATATGAATGTCCAGAAAGTGTATAATGTTGTATGCCTACTCATAAACTCAATTGGATCAAAAAGATTCAAGTTAAAAGTTCTAAGCATGCATCAAACAAAATGGGACAGAATCTGTCCAGAAAAACAGCAGCAGCTAAACGTATTTTTCTACCCTACTTAACTTTGTCGAAAATTCCGAAAAATTCATGCATACAGAGGATGAAAAGTTGCCACTACAGTTTAAATATGAGCTCATTCGGAGTTACAGAATAAGAATTAAAAATCATACCGTGCACAGATTCGTGCAGGAATAAATCTCCGAACGCTATAAGCAACTTTTTCACACCAAAATGAGTAAAACTTGGCACTTTATTAAAATTCCAGAAACTAAACTAAACACTAAGTCTCTTGTTACAGCAAGAGGACACAAAGAAAATCACAAATAAAAACAACCGGGTTGCCTCCCGTAAAGCGCTTTCTTTATAGCCATATAGCTAGGCTTCTTACTTGATGTTTATTGTGGACGAAGCTCATGAGGGAGCTTGAACTTTGATGTGTCCCTCTTCCTTGGAAAGTGTTCATGCATAATACCAGGATCCCATGGTGTTCTCAAACCAATCAAAATAATAGTCAAGTTGAACCCTAGTTGAGAGAAAAACAAAACACAAAAGTAATAACAACGAAGTCTAACTTTCTTTCTATGCATTGGCATTTTGTATATGAATGAATCACCATAAATAGAAGTTTCCCAATGCATATTAACAATATTTACTTGCAGCATATAATTATTATAAAGAGGGTTCTTATCACCTCCTCTTTCATAATAGTTGCAAGTAGTAGAAATAAATTCAACCATATAACCACAAGAATCATTCAACTTAGATAATTTAGGCACATAAAGAGGATTATTAAATTTATTATGGAATTCATTAGCATGCTTCCCTCTTTCAAAATAGTTAATAAGATCAATATCAAGTTTACTATCATGATTGCAACAAAGATTTGGAACTAAAGATAGTTGCAAATCACATAAGTATTTCTCAACATAAGCAAATTTCTCCTCTATGGTGTGATTAGGAGAGTTCAAAACAAAGTAGGACTCTCATGAGTAAGAGCACTATCACAAACAGCAAGTATATCATTTTTATCCTCACATAATTTAGTAACAACTAAACATGGAGGTTTATCAATAAGCATAGGACCATCATCTAAAGCATTATCATATAGCATATTTAAGCAATACTCCTCATTATCATCAATAAGTTCACTAGTAGCATTAATAGAAAGTAAAGGAGCATTTTTAGTTTCATCATAATAGCATGGGTTATCATATAGGACCATAGCATTTTCAGTTTCACACTCATCATAACATGGATTCTCATAAATAACAAAAGATTTTTGAGTTTGAGTGTTACTATCATTTGTTGATGGTGAAGTGGGAGATCCAACTCTTCCCCAAGCTTAGGTTGGACACATCCATTTCAATCTCCTCTTCACATACTTCCTCTTCCAAGCTTATGTTTTCATCATCCTCTTGGGGTTGCACGGGCATCCCCAAGCTTAAGCTTTTGTCATCTTCTTCCTGCAAAATATTAGAGCTTTCTTTGGCAGCTCTCTTCCTTGTGTCAACAACATAGATATTTTCATTAAATTCAAGTATGCAGAGATCAAGGATATTGGCAATAAAAACTTTAAATTGAGAAGCTATAGGGCAGGTTTCATGTTCATCAATGAAGGTGTATAATTCATAGGCTGCCATAAAAATAACAAATTGCTCTACTTCTTCCATCCCTAAGTGAGCATAATTCCATGTATGATAAGTTGCAATAACATGTTCTCTATTGGAAGGGCATTGGAATTCAAAGTGTCTAAAGTATTCAGAGCAACAAGTTTCTTCCTTATGATAATTAAGCAGCACACTAGCAATTTTATTTAGAAGCTCTATGTATTCTCCTAATCTTTTCCCTTCATTTGATTTTCTAAATTCAGCAGCCATCATGGCGTTTTCATAACAGTTTTCCATTTTCTAATTTTTTTGGGTTTTTGATATATAAAACTGAAAGTAAAACTAATGAGAAACTCACAACCAAACAAGTTTAAAGGAACCTCCCCAAGCTTAGATGATTGCAAGATATAAAACAAAAATAAATCTAAAGTCTAGTGCACACAAGAATAGAACTTAAGCGCTACGCTCCCCGGCAACGGCGCCAGAAAAGTACTTGATAACCCCCAAGAGCAGGGGATCACTGTAGCACCTCTCAATGTGGAAGTAGGTATCGATCCGCAGGAGCAAGAAGGAAAAGTTATCTATTCCCTACAACTAAAGTGTCACAAGTTTTAGTTGATTATGCACTAAACAAGTTTAAAGAACAAGATGGTTGATTTAATGGATGGAAGTTTAACGTAACAAAACAAGAATGTAAAAGTGTCCCAATCCTCTTCAATGCAAGAGGACAAGACAAAGGTTTTCTCTTATAGGAACAATGGACATGGGTTCATGGGTTCACTTAATCCTCTCTCTCTCATCTACGGTGATTATCATGTTATAGATAAAGTACACACAATTGTCATGTTTTAATGGTAGCTTTTATGACGGCTATATGTCCTAAAACACATAGTTGAAAGAAGTACTCATTTGTGTTGCTAGGTCACCCTCGTAAGGCTAGCGTGGTTGCTGTCACTCCCACATCATACTCTTCCTTTTTACCCCCAGATAAAGGATGTTGGGCTGTATTTCACATGTCACTCAATACATATGCCGTGTCACATCGGCCATCCCGTACCTACATACATCATACTTCATAATGGACAATATTCTAAACACTAGTGCAATGATTCATAATTCGTGTGCATGACCACATCTCTCCATCTATCCACACTTGGTGGTGTCAATCACCTCATGACAAGGATAAACAAGGCATTATGCATAAATCAAACCATCACATGCATCATAGAATATCTCCAAAGTATGACAAATCATAAAAGCTCCAACACAACGGTAAATGTATAACAAATCATCTCATACCACAATATCCACCATAAGAATTACAAAGATAGTTCCATATCATGCAAGGCACATCATATGGACTTCAACAATGATCATACATAGAGAGATTGGATCAAGTTACCACCACAAACCCAAGTCCAGGGGGTGGACTACTCCCCCTTCATCATGGAGACGGTGGAGAAGTCGTTGGAGAAGATGGAGACCCCCCGGCAGCGCCCCGCCGGAGTTTTCCCCCTCCAATCTGCAGCTCCAGGTCTCTGTTTCGTGGTTTCTGTGTTTCTGCGGCGCTCCTTCCAGAACATCGGGGGACTATTTTTATGGTGGTTTTAGGTCAAACCCGAGTCGGTGGAGAAAATATCGACGGCAACGGAGCGTCGAGGCCCAATTGGAGGGGTCCCACGCGGCCAGGTACAGGGGCCACGTGGGCCCACCTCTTTTGGCCCTCGGGACTCCGTTTGTTCGCTTCCTTCGCCCCCAAGTCTTGTTCCTTCCAAATATTGACGCTCGTGAATTTGCAGGTGATTTGGACGTCGTTTGGGTCCCTGAAACATTAAAGCAAAGAAATAGGGTTTTCTGCCTGCGCAGGGTTAATTCCATAAAAATAGGAAATAAATAAAATATTCCCAAAAATCATTATATAACAGTGATATAACCCTTATATGATGCAAATATGATTGAAATACAAGTAATATAGTGCAAAGTTCATGTATGCATTTTACATGCATCAAGCCCCCTCAATGCAACCGAAGTAATTGTGTCATAATCACGTGGCAGTCATGAGACTTTAGGTTTTGTAACTTTTTCTCTGTCATGTTTATTATTCCCTTTATATTCGACGAGAAGCCAGACGGGAACTTGATACTGCTCAGGACTTCAAAAAAGATCTCCTTCTCTTCTTTGGTAAGAGCGTAGCTGGCAGGACCTTGCTACTTCTCTGGATTCAGGTTGTCTCGTTCGTGCATATGTTGCTGGTCTTGCCGTGCATCCGGTATATCTTTCGTCTTCCCATACACGCCCAAGAAGTTTAGCAGGTTAATGCAAAGATTTTTTGTCACGTGCATCACGTCGATTGCAGAGTGAACCTCTAGGATATTCCAATAGGGTAGCTCCTAAAATATAGATTTCTTCTTCCACATGGGTACGTGTCCGTCAGCGTCATTCGGAACAGATTATCCGCCAAGACCCTTTCCAAAGATTACTTTTAAATCCTTGACCATATCATATATAACATCCCCAGTAGGGCGGGTAGGCTTCCACTACTAGGAAACTAGCTATAGATAGAATCACTTTTTGCGGCGCACCAAATAGCCATGCGCCACAGAAATATTTTCTGTGGCGCATTGTTTTGCATGCGCCACAGAAAATTTGGAATTCTGTGGCACACGGAAGCCCCATGCGCCACAGAAAGAAAAATTTCTGTGGCGCATGGGTCTAGATGCGCAACAGAAAGCCACATAAATATGGTGGGCCCCGCCACCAATGATTGGCTGGGTGCCCTTTCTGTGGCGCATGGGGCTAGATGCGCCACAGAAAATTTGGAATTCTGTGGCGCACGGAAGACCCATGCGCCACAGAAAGAGTCATTTCTGTAGCGCATGTGGCCACAGAATTGTTGAAAATAGATCCCACCCCCCTGTGGATCGCCTTTTTAGTTTTGCAAACAAGAAAAGAAAATGATAAGAAATTCAATAAATAAAATCATTTGAGATATAGTTAGGTTTTAGTGTCTAGTTGGTATAGAAATTTGAAATATGAATTTTGCCCTTTTTTTGCAAAAAACAGAAAACAAAAATTAGAACGGCCATAACTTTTGCATACGACGTCGAAAAAATACGTTTAATATATCAAAAAAAAACTAGAGAAAAATTGGAGCTCGATTTCACCCGGTGAACTTTTCTCAGATTCGGAAAATTCCAAAAGGAAAAAAAGTTATTTCAAAAAGAAGATTTTTTTCTACAAAATAAAAAAAATTCAAAAAAATAGAAAAGACAATTCTGTGGCGCATATCCACATATGCGCCACAGAATTGTTGGGCGAGATTCGAATTTGAATCCCGCCGGCACCCCCTTCTCCCTCTCTTTTCCCCTTCTCTCCTCCACTTCTCCTCTCCCCTTCTCCTCTCCTTCACTTCTCCTCTCCGCTTCTCCTCCCTCCTCCTTCTCCTCTCCTCTCCTCTCCCCTTCTCCTCCACTTCTCCTCTCCCCTTCTCCTCCCTCCTCCTTCTCCTCTCATCTCCTCTCCTCCACTTCTTCTCTCCTCCTCCTCCTCCTCCACCTCCACCTCCGGCGACCTCCTCCACCACCCCGACGACCTCCTCCTCCTCCACCTCCAACTCCACCTCCGGCGACCTCCACCTCCACCTCCGACGACCTTCGGCGACCTCCTCCTCCACCCCGGCGAGACCTTCGGCGACCTCCTCCTCCACCCCGGCGACCTCCTCCGGCAACATCCTTCTCCTCCTCCTCCATCTCCGGCGACCCCCATCCTCCAACCACCCACCTCCGGCGACCCCCTCCTCCATCCACGGCAACACGACTTTCGACGAGCTCCGACGAAATTCCGGCGAAATTCCGACGGCTAGATCTAGATCTAGATCTGGCTTGGCTGCCTTTTTTTTAATTCAAAAAAATTCGGTGGCGCATGGTGGTGGGTGCGCCACAGAAATATTTCTGTGGCGCATGGTGGAGGATGCACCGCAGAATCGTGGGATTTTTGTGTTGAGATATCTGTGGCGCACCCACCATGCGCCACAATTTTTTTTTTGGGTGCGTCATAGATAGCCTATTTCCTAGTAGTGTTCATCCGGTGAGCTGCCTCACCTTTGAAATGCTTGCCTTTCTTTATTACGGGATGCTGTTTTGGAAGAAATCGACGATGCCCCGGGTACACATTCTTGTTTGTCAAATATATACTTTTAGTCTCACCTAAATAGTGCATGCATGCATTGTATCCCTTGTTTGACTGTCCTGAAATGTTACTAAGAGCAGGCCAATCATTGATGGTTACAAACAACAACGCTTGTAGGTCAAATTTCTTTTGTTCGTGCTCATCCCACATAGGTACACCTTCTTCACGCCACAACTGTAATAGTTTTTCAACCAATGGCTTCAAGTACACATCAATGTCGTTGCCGGGTTGCTTCGGGCCTTGGATGAGCACTGGCATCATAATGAACTTCTGCTTTATGCACAACCAAGGAGAAAGGTTATAGATACATAGAGTCACAGGCCAGGTGCTATGACTGGAGCTCTGCTCCCCTAAAGGATTAAAGCCATCTGTACTTAGACCAAATCTTAAGTTCCTTGCGTCATCTGAAAATGTCAGGAACTCTCTGTCAATTTTTCTCCACTACGACCCATCAGCGGGGTGTCTCAGCATCACGTCTTTCTTACGGTCTTCTTTGTGCCATCGCAACAATTTGGCATGCTCTTTGTTTTGGAACATACGTTTCAACCGTGGTATTATAGGAGCATACCACATCACCTTGGCAGGAACCCTCTTCCTGGGCGCGGCTCGCCCTCAACATCATCAGGGTCATCTCGCCTAATGTTATACTGCAATGCACCGCATACCGGGCATGCATTCAAATTCTCGTACTCCTCGCCGTGGTAGAGGATGCAGTCATTGATGCATGCATGTATCTTCTACACCTCTAATCCTAGAGGGCAGACAGCCTTCTTTACTTCGTACGTACTGGGGGGCAATACATTATCCCTTGGAAACATCTTCTTTCATATTTTCGGCAACTTTTCAAATCCCTTGTCAGATGTACCATTCTCTGCCTTCCATTGCAGCAATTCCAGTGTGGTACCTAGCTTTTTTCTGGCCATCTTCGCAATTTGGGGACAACAATTTGTTGTGATCCTCTAACATTCTCTCCAACTTCAACCTCTCGTTTTTACTTCCGCAGTTTATCTTCGCATCAAGAATGGCCCGACGAAGATCATCATCGGGCTCACCAACAATGGGCTCTTCTTCAGCTTCATCTTCCCCCATTGTTGTTCCACCATGTTCAGTGAACACAGGATAGTTGTCATTATCCTCTTCTTCTTCATTGTCTTCCATTATAATCTCTCTTTCTCCGTGTTTGGTCCAACAATTATAGCCGGGCATGAAACCGGACTGCAACAGGTGGACGTGAAGGATTTTGAGGAAGAATAATCCATCGTATTCTTACAGGCACTACATGGACAACATTCAACCGCTTGTTTGCCTCAGCCACGTGGAGAAAATTATGCATGCCACTAATGAACTCGGGACTGCGTCGGTCACCGTACATCCATTGTCGGTTCATCTGCATTATATAAGTATATCAAAACCATTACACTACATCATGAATAGATACGTGACCAAATTAATTAATACAAGTTCATCACATTAAAAGCAAAGTAGAGTAGTGACCAAATGTAATACATAGTTCTCATAAAACATACATTAATTGATACTAACATACAACTATCTATAGAATTTAAATCCAACAACAAATGCGATCAAAATCGCAACTAAGATAATTATTGAACCAACAGCATAATGATACAAAGCCTCTTGATTGATGGCATATTTTCTAATCGTTTTAATCTTCAAGCGCATTGCATCCATCTTGATCTCGTGATCATCGACGACGTCAGCAATCTTGAACTCCAATTTCATCTTCTCTTCTAAGCATTGGAGACGAAGATCTTCACTTCTTTTCAATTTTGCTTTCAAATCATTATTTTCTTTTTCAAAAAACTCGACAATAGGGTCGGTTGGAATTTCTGGTTCAGCTACCTCCTAGATAAAAATATATATGTCAAGTTGGTCGGCATAATTGTCATAAACACGAAATGAAGCAAATAGTTATAAAAGTATACCACATCCGAATAATAGACCGGACGAGGGCCGACAGGGATGGATATCAAAACCATGGCACTATACATATAAAAACAATCATACAATTAAGAAAATTATACAAGTAATAATTATGCATCTAAATCATACAAGTAAGATTATTTTAAATAAAAGATAAAAACAAGAGGCTCACCGAGGTGGTGCCGGTGACGGGATGGCATGGGCGATCGACGACGGTGAGGACGGGGACGGGACGACACTAAAACCGACAAATCATAATTTAGTTTGAGCTCAAATTGCATATAAAACAAATGAAATCCCTAACTTAGGCATTTCATCAAACCCCTAGCTAGCACTAGAAAAATGAAATGAGCTAAATGAGCTAAACTAGCAATGAAATGAGCTAAAGTAGCAACGCCGGAAGAAAGGATGAAGTTTCTAACCCTTGAATAGATGGGGCGCCGTCAATCTTGACAAATGGTGGAAAAAAATATGGACGAACTCGACCTTGGAACAGGAAACGGAGAAGAAAATGGAGATGAACTCGAGCTGGAAAAATGGAGCTGGCTGGCTCGGGGTGGAAGATGATATAGGGACTTTCGTGATACGAACCGGTACTAAAGGTTGCTCGCGCTGGCCCCACCTCTGCGGCCGCCTGCAGTGACCGTTTAGTACCGGTTCGTATCACGAATCGGGACTAAAGGTCCCGTTCGAACCGGGACTGGAGCTGGCTGGCTTCCTAGCCATTTGAACCGGGACTAGTGCCCCCATTAGTCCGGGTCCGTAATGGAACCGGGACTAAAGGGCTAAACCGATGGCTCGTTTTCCACTAGTGTTACCGCTCCCTTTTTCCTTTTTCTGTGCCAGGTCTGTTTCTTAGCCGTATGCCGCGGTGGCATTGGCTTGGTGCAGCGTCGTTGGCTGATAGAAAGAGGCTAGAAGGATCTGGTATGGACGACAGCGTCGGAATTGGGATTTGCTTAATGTGGAGAACAGGATTAACTCTCCTACTGCTCTGAGATCCACGAGTCAGCCTTCTGAGTTGGTCCAGCCGTCGGGTGCGTACGACCCAGATCGTATAGGATTTTTCTCCTAATACCACCACCTCCTCTCTTCTCATTAATTACAGTGCCACGTTAGATTTTTGCATGCATGGAATGCATGATACCACCTATGATACTCTCATTGTGTCTACTCTTAGTTCACGTTAAAAATACAGCGCGAGCGGGGATGAAATTTCCGCTCCGTAATTTTCAACGCCAATCCAAGCGGGCCCTAAGTCTGTTCGACAGCTCTTCCCATCGCCCGTTTGACAGATCGGGGCACCTGAAGTCTCGACGTGGATTATTATCGTCTGGGGACTCACGTTGCCCGTTTTGCCTTTGAATCAATGACTGCTTGTTTAGCTGCTTAACATATAAGACTATAAGAGTGAACATACGTACTCCCTCCCTTTACAATTAGTTTGCATTCTGGTTTAGTCAAAATCAAATACTTTAAAGTTTGATCAAATATATAGGAAAAATTATAAACTTTTACAACAAATATATTTAGAATCTTCATAACATATATTTTCATATTATATAAATTAAATATTATTGGTGTTGATATTTTTTGTATATAGTTGGTCAAATTTTGAAAAGTTTGACTTTGAAAAAATCCAGAACGCGAACTAAATAAAAATGGAGGGAGTATTGCGTGAAAAATAATTCGTAAACCCGAATTTTGGAAGTATTTCTCTTATTGGACATCACTCGCTTTGAAAAAAATTGGAAGGCACTCCAAGGGAAAATAATTAAACACTTGTGGTGTTTTCTCTCTCTAACTTTTGAATTACTACGGCATTAACCTTGTTACCGGAATACACTGGGACTCGTGGTAATCTCTTGGAGTACATAATTCTAGTTTACTGAAATTCACCGGCATAACAACGACGAGATGGCATCAACCTTCTCATCGACATTTGGTAGAATGGCTCGAATCTAATGGTTGTGGAACTTGTAAGGTGGCTTTGCGACCCTGATATCATGGGTGGTCGTCCAATCTACCACACAAACTCATCAAGCTTGCTATTGCTGGCACAGGGATTAGAATTCCACATGCAACTTTAGCACGATCACATTGATCTTAGCACCTTATGTCCCGTTGTTCCTGTGGGAAGTCTTGCCGTTCAGGACCCGATCTCAGTTGCAGATTTGCATTTATGTATCCATGACCCCCAAAACCCAACACCCTCAGCAGTTCGCTTGATTAGAACTGCAAACTCTTATGATGTTCCAACGGATGTGTTTCCAGATGGCTCCCATTCCAAGTAGCCTTTCAAACATCCAACATTCCAACTGCTTGTAATCGGGTTTGCTCTCCTTATCTGGATTATAGTACTCAACTAGTTTGTCGAGCGATATGTCATGTCGGTGATCTTAGTAACCAAAAGCATGTTGAACGAATGTACTGATCTAGAGTAAGAGGGGTTGTGTCCTTTATATATGGTTGGCGTCCATCCACCACACATCAATCTCACTTCATTTAACAATTAATGAAAAACGTAAGTCTCAATATTTATGACTTGTGTGTGTGTCGGATGGAAGCCACTACGGGAGAATCTGGCATTGCCGTTTTCAGCCGAAAAGCACATGTAAAAAACACACGGCCAAGGTCTTTGCCGTGTGCAGCCGAAAAGCACACGGCGAAGCGACGTTGCCGTTCCGATCTATGTCGTGTCTGTTTTGCCGTGTGGTTTGGCATGGCAAACCCTTTGTTGTGTTCCGTATTGCCTTTGCTGTGTCGTTTTCCTACACGGCAATGACAGATTTTCCCGTAGTGAGCATATAATCCGTATATCTTCAACGATTTGTGTTAAGCTATATAAATGACCTCCGATTATGTTGAGGCCTGCAGCAAGGGCGTTGTAGGAATGAAGGTGCCTAGCTCGGCCGCCTCTCTCGACTGAGGTCTGCAATGGGCCGTAGCACCGCCGAGTTGCATAGGTCGTGGGTGGGGTGAGGAGGCTTTAAAAGATGGAGAATAACCAAACAACTTGTTGATATGATTGATGGCCCCAATATGACCTTTGCGTATGTGGAATTTGTTTAACACCTGTAACTATATTTTTCCCTTGTATGTAAAAACACTAGTCATCTTATCACCAACTATCGATAAATTTGGACCTTTAGATCTTCTTAATAGATGGCTCATATGTGCTTGTACCTACCGTAAAATACCTCGCATATGCTATATGCATCATCAGAAATTCAGAATTGCATCAAACCACACATTTTCCAGAAAATTAATATCCTGATGTAACCTCCTCAACTTTTTTATTCTTGGCCTCAACATCACCCCACGGATGCAGCGGGGTGCGGCCGCCGTGCCGCAGCTTCCTAGTTGCTTCTCCATGTTCATGTCAATTAAGTTGTTCTTCTTAGATAATGTCACAACGACAAATATTATTGACCACTAATACTGTCATAACATATTCATAGATGAAAAATATAGACACGAGACCTCGAGAACTGATTTCTGTTTTTTTAGATAAGGGGGTGCGGATCCCCGGCCTCTGCATCAAAAAGATGCACACAGCCACTCGCAATTATTTAACCATCCAAGAATACAAGTTCACAATTCATGGGTCACTTAAGGTGGCTACAAAGATCAACCACTCAAACAAATGATTATTAAGCATCTAGACGTCTAGGTTGAAGCCATCCACCCCGGCTGAAGATAGCCCGCACAATCGTCAGCATACGGGTACATCCGGCATCCATAAGCCCACGCTGGTCCGCAGGAATAACCTGCAAATAATGAGTTGAATTTGCTTTGTTAAAAACAATGTCATTTCTACAGTTCCAAATAGCCCACAATATGGCCGCAACACCAATACGAATACGAGCTTTTGTGATTTTATCTATTCCATTTAACCAACTACCAAACAAATTCGCAATGCTCGTAGGTGGGTAAACATTGAAAGTGAAGTGCACTAGTTGCCAAATATCACGAGCAAACGGACACTTAATGAAGAGGTGTTCAACGAACTCATCCGCATCGCAGAAAACACACTTCTTACATCCTATCCACCTCTTTTAATCAAATTGTCTTTTGTCAAAAATTCCTTTCTATTAAGAAACCATAGGAAGATCTTTATTTTTAATGGAATCTTTAACTTCCATAGATGCTTACGCAAATATCTAGTATGCCCATTTAATAAGTCCTCGTAATACGACTTAACCGTAAAGGTTCCATTAGAAGTAAGATTACATTTAAATTTATCCTCCTCGTCTATGAGGTTCACTCGCATTAACCTCTCAACTAGATTAAGCCAATTTGTTCTATTATTTCCTATTAGTACCCGACGAAATGGGAGATTAATAGGTACTGTCCCAAGAACATTAGCTACTGTGCTATGCTTGTTAGAGGCAATGGCATATAAGGATGGATATTCAGCTTGAAGAGAAACAGGACCTAACCAGCTATCCTCCCAAAACTGAATCTGCTCCCCATTACCAATCGAAAATCTTCCACGCTTAAAGAATTCATCTTTTACCTTCATAATTCCTTTCCAAAAAGGTGAATCCATAGGTTTAACTCACACTTGAGACAACGTTTTACCCCCTAAGTACTTGTTAACTAATAACTCTTTCCAAACACCCTCTTCATTCAAGATTTTATACAACCATTTACTAAGAAGACATTTATTCTGCACCTGTAAAACCGAAATTCCCAATCCACCTTGGTCCTTTGGTCTACAAACCAAGTTCCATTTAGTTAACCTATACTTCCGTTTGAGCTGATTACTTTGCCCAAAAAACCGAGAACGATAAAAATCTAACCGTTTTCTAACTCCCTTTGGAATTTCGAAAAAGGATAGTAAGAACATTGGTAGGCTTGTTAAAACTGAGTTTATAAGCACAAGACGGTCACCGTATGACAACATTTTTGCCACCCAAGCCGCCAATTTCTTCTCAAACCGGTCCTCAACTGTTTTCCACTCCTTGTTTAGTAATTTTCTATAATGTATTGGTATTCCCAAATACCTAAATGGTAACGAACCGATCTCACAACCAAAAATATGACGGTACTCCTCCTGGTCATCTTTAGCCTTCCCAAAACAATACTATTCACTCTTGTGAAAATTCATTTTCAACCCCGAAAGCTGCTCAAACAAGGCCAGTATTAATTTCATATTCACGGCCTTCGCAATGTCGTGTTCAAGAAATAATATAGTGTCATCCGCATATTGAAGGATTGAGACCCCCCCTTCGACAAGATGAGGAACTAAACCCCCCCACTTGGCCATCTTCCTTTGCTCGAGAAATTAAGATAGCCAACATATCAACAACTAAATTAAATAACAGCGGAGACAATGGATCTCCTTGTCGTAAACCTTTGAGTGTCTGAAAATAATGACCGATATCATCATTAACTCGAATTCCTACACTCCCACGTTGTACAAACCGAGCCACCCACTCACACCATCGTGGCGTGAACCCCTTCATTCGTAACGTTTGCTGTAAAAAGGACCATTTCACTTTATCATACGCCTTCTCAAAGTCTATTTTGAAAAGAACCCCATCCATCTTTTTTTATGTAACGTTGGGTGGTAACATTCCCAGCACCGGCAAACCTAATATTAGTTTTTGTCTGTTCTAAAGATTGCTACAAGTGACCATAATTCACTAGTAGAAAAAAATCCTATTAGTGGCGCACCAAAATAGGCTATCAGTGGCGCACTAGTGGTGCGCCACTAAACTTGCGCCAATGATAAGTGTTACCAGTGGCGCACCAGCGGTGCGCCACAGGTAACTCACTTATCAGTGGCGCACCGATAGCTGATTCTGATGCGCCACTGGTAAGCTGTGGGGCACACAATTGCACGCATTCGTGCCACATTATCAGTGGCGCACCAGCCGGTGCGCCACAGGTAATTTGAATGGTGCGCCACAGGTAATCTGCACAGTGCGCCACAGATAAGTCCTTGGTGCGCCACTGGTATAGTTTTGCAATTTTTTTAAAAATGCACCGTATTTCGTATTTGCACAGGTATATATGTTGTACATGTATACAGTACACATGCAGTAAACAGTTTTTGAATAACACAAGTTCATCACATATGATATTAGAATACATACATCACATGGTTATGAATAATACAAAGTGTTCCTCACCAAGTTCATCACACATTTGATACTAGATAACATACTTAGCAAATTCGAAGGTACTAAAAACAACAGCAGCAACAATTTTCTGAATAACGTTTACAAGACACAAATAAAAGTTGCGACCATCACTGCTTCTTCTTGCTCGCTTTATTTTTCGGCAACGGCGGGAAAGGGTCCATGCCATTTAGAGTGTTGAATGGCCTGTAGTCACCCTGATCTTCTGAGCGTCTTTCAACGTCGGCGTTAGCTGGCGGAGAACCGTAGTAGAACAGCCCCTCCTTACGGAGAACATCCTTGTTGATTGTTGTCGCAATCGTATGCTGGATGCGAACGAATTCAAGTCTGTGTTCAGAATCAGTGGCTTCCGTCATGTTCTTCAGGCACCATGTGCGGAGTTGCCCTGGCAACTGTAGTTGCTCCATATCCCGTACATACTCCTGGATGAGCATTAAGACGTAGAAGGCGTCCAGCTTACTGCTTTCCGGCTGCGTGACGGATTTGAAATCCGTTTTGTGGCCGAATACCAGCTTTCCTTCTCTAACATATTGGTGATCCACCGGGCACCCATGGAAGGCGTATCCGGTGAGAGCCTCAGCCATAACACTCCTGATGGGTCCATAGTCTTTCTTCTTGTGATGCCTCCCCGAGTCCAAATAAATGGCCTCCGACCTTTTTGGAAATGCAACAATGAGGACACAGTATTTGTTCCTGCAAAAGGAGACCATCATACTCAAATTAACCATTGTATGGACAAAACTCGACGAAAAGCATGTAATGGCGGCTAGCGAATGACTTACTCGGGAAAGTATGGCATTAGAATGGCTCTCTTGTCCTGATGTTGTATGAAGAATTTTTGTATGTAGAGCGCCGCTTCTCGCGCACCATCACTGTGGTTCAGGCGGCCCTCTTGCAGGTGGTAGGGGTCCATTATCGCTATGAGCTCGGTTTCCTCTTTCATAAGCTGGTACTGCATATTGAGAGCAAGCAGGCGGACGAAGCATATGGGGAGTCGTTTCATATGGTACATGTCGAAGATCTCTTCAAATCTAACGAAGAACACATCCGCGGGGTATTCATCGGCATAGCCAAGGTTCTTTGGTACCTTTACCGGGTAAAGAGGGTATAATGGATTTGAGGAGCTGAGAAGAAGTTTCTCCACACGATGAATACCTTCATGGAGACTCCTCATATCTCCCCTTAGTAGTTTGGATAGTCTCGGCGGCAGGATCGGTTTAGCCAACTGATGAAACGAATGCCATTCGGAGACGCCTACGTTGTCTTTAGCCCGTAACGGCTCTTTGGTCTTCGGCGCTGGTTGGCTGCTGGAGGCAAAGTCATTCTTCACTTTTCTTTTCCGTGCTTTATTACGCCTCTTCTCTGCCGCTGTGGGAGGGATGGTCCCTTTCTCAATCTCCGGCATGACCGCCTTGAGGAGTGTCTCCTGGCTGAAAGGCTTGTTGCCTTGTTGATCCTCGGTGAAGGGGGCAGCTTCAGGCGTTCCTTGAGAATTGAACAGACGCTTAGAGCATTGACGAGGAGCCTGAAGATCCTGATCCAGTAATAAGTCATCACTATCATGGTCATCATCCCCTCCTTGCATTAGCTGATCGACACGATGAATCGCCGACCCTGGTGGAAAGACTAGTGCAGGTTCATCTTGAGTCTTTTGGTCTGGTGGCATGCCCCAGATGTACTGCATCGACTGTTCTTTATCCGCCGGTGCCGACCCTACCAGTGTTGGCTGTGGCGGGGTGCAGGTGATAGGAGGGTCCAAACGGATCAGTGCCTTTGGCCATGTCATGGGATAACCCAAGCATCCATGGAGGGTTTTCTCTGAATCGGCACCCGCGGGTTGAATTGGAGGATAAAGGTCATCACAACCCGAGAGCACCCGATGAATATGTACCCAAAACACGTTAGGGGCCATAGGCAGGTTGTGCATCACGCGTTGAAGTGGTGACATGATGCTTGCCGTTGCCACATCCCGAAGCTCATTCTCCACACGCAATAGCAACGTGCATCCCACCTCATCGGCCTGCGAAAATATGCATGTTAAGGCGTAAGAGAGGGCGCCAAGGATGAGGTATATACATAATTTGTTGAGACTTGTGACGCTTAATTACCGTGAGAGCTTCGAGCTCGGCCAATGGCGTTGGACCGCGGGCGGGCGTGGAAGAGATGATGGAGGGGCTGCTAAGATCCACTCTGGCTGGCGAAACCCCTTTAGCAACTTCATTGATGGTGGCCGGCGTCGCATCCTCCCTACCACAAGTAGGGTTGGCGGCTGGAACATCCATCGTAGGCGCCTGATTGTTGGAGTTGCTTGCGACAAAGCTGGGTATGTTAAACGGCCCTTGTTGCCCTAATTCCATCCAAACCTTGACCGACTGCATCAGGCTAGGCATGATGGCAGTGAGCGACTGCGCCAGTTGTTGTTGGACTAACCCGGGCACGGTTGCTTGCACCTCCTTATCTACAGCCGCCTTTATATCCATCTCCTCGAACCTCCTCCTCTCCTTTCGCAGCTCCTTGGCCTCAACAGGATAATAGTAAGGGTTTTGTGATGCTCACCGGTGCCTACCACACGGCCCTTGTGCGGTTGTTCTGTCGCCGGCCTATCCTTCACCTGGTTTTACGCCCTGACAAAAGCAGTGTCCCAATACGGGGCCTTCGACGACGAACCATCAGAGGAGGTTTGAGTAGATTGCGCATTTTCTTCCGCCTGGAGAAGTAATGTGAACCGTTTAGAAACGACGTGACTGCTATATAATTTAATGGACTTGATTAGAAGCATTTTAAACTGGTAAATTCCTTACCAGAATCTTCTTCTCAAGCTCCAAGACCTTTTTTCCCGTCTTGAGGTCCCCGGTTTCCTTATCATGCTTGTATCGGGCCCTGATCGTTCTGCGTGCCAACGGGTCCGTGAACTTATCCCTGGGTTTCTCCTCATCAGGAGGGCGCTTGGCGTCCTCTTCGTCCCATTTGGGCTGCTTTCCGGCATAACCACGGATTCCAAGAGTGTGGTCACCTATGTTCTTATCCCGAATTTTCTTCCCCCACCCCCGTTTGGCAATCGCTTCTGGGGTGTTCTCGGCGTCCTTGAAAGTAGTCCATGCGTGCGCCGAAATTTGGGGAAAGCGGCGGTGAACCTCCTCGAAACTGCAATTTTTATCAAGCATCTTCCTCAGCCTATATTTCCAAGAGCCTAAACCTTTGCTGATCTTGCCGAGGGCAGCTGTGTTTACTATGTTGTCCTTATCTAGGTTATTGTACGGCTCCGGGAACTTGTACCGCTGATGGACCCTCTTAACGAGGAGCTTTTCCAAAAGCTATTTGTCTTTGTACCTTAGGTGCCCGTCATTGATCGAGCACATTTCTCGAGCAATGGTGGCACAGGTGTTGCCAAAGCCCTTTGCATGATTCTCATGCTGTATAGGTAAACCACTGGTGACGTCCACCTCTGTGATTTCTTGTCGGCCGGTGCCCACCAAGTTTTGGTGCCTTTCCTTCCGCTGACGCTTGGCGGAGGCGCTACCTGAGGTAGTACCATCTGTGCCGGCGCCGCTGGTGTCAGTGGTGTTGTTGTCCGTACCCTCATATCCATCGTCCTCGCCGGTGTCAACGAGATCTTGCGAGAAATATTGCAGGTAGTGGTTCTCCAAGTCTTCTTCTTCGGAATCAGCATGAGGCCGAGAACCACCGGCTTCATCGTTGTCCGCCATGTCTACACAAATTAGTAAATAGCACGGTATTAGTAACAAAACAAAACAAAAAATTCGCCATGACCTTTGCTAAAAAGTCTAGCTATGGAGTGCGATAAATTTGCCGAAACGGAAGTGAATCAACATTTCGGCAAATTTCAGCAACTCCACATATGTTGCACATACATCCATCCATGCATACATCCACAACATATACATTCACATTCCATCCATTCACATCCATCCATTCTCCAAATTTTTTCATCTACAATTTTTTTCCTAAAACAGCAAAAAAAAGCAGTGACCTAGGAACTAGGAGCAAGTAAGCAGTGTGCATTTGAATACACATTTGAGTTGGGCATTTAAGCAAACACCTAGGGTGTAGTAGAGGGGATGGAGGAGAGGGAGAGAATGGCGGCACCTCTGGGAGGGAAGGGAGGGGCCGAGGTCATCGACGGCGGTGTGGTCGAGGCCGCGAGGTGGGCGGCGTGGTCGAGGCCGCGAGGTGGGCGGCGGCACGGGTGGCGGTAGAGCACGGCGAGGCCGAGCACGTACGGGGCTCATAGCCGAGAGCAGCCAGGTGGGCGGGATGCCGGAGAGCGGGGCGGACGGCGGCGAGTTGGGGCGGTGGCGCACGCGTAGGGTGGGCGGGGGCGGGGGGCGGCGCGAGCAGTCGTTCTCCGGCGAGCGCGCGTAGAGGTTTCAAGACTTAGAAATTTTCGAGATGAAGAAGAGAGAGCCGGCGCGTGAGGGCCCACACGTAGGGGACACAGACCTATCTGTGGCGCACCGTGGGACTTATCTATGGCGCACGACACGGTGCGCCACAGATAACTTTGGGTCACTTACATGTGGGCCCAGCTGTGGTTATCTGTGGCGCACGGCTCCGTGCGCCACAGGTAAGCTAACCGTGCGCCACAGATAACCTGGGTTTTTTTAGTATTTTTGAAAATAGACATGTTTTTCAAACTTTTCAAAAACAAACATATATTTAAATTGCACTACTTGAATTTTTTGACATGTTTTTCAAAAGCAAACATATATATTTGACAATATTGTTCACATACTTGAATTTTTATAATTTTTTTGAATCGACACCGGATACAATTATTAAGAGGGATACAAAATGAGTTGATCGCGATATATAAGTGCATAGTTGTACAAATGAGGATACAAAATAATAAGTGCTTCAATCATCAGTGTTTGGCAATCTTCTTTCCTTTTTTGGTCGATGTTGCAAAATTTAGCCCGACATTGTGACTTTTTCTTGTGTACGGAGGACCTGCTGACTTGGGTGGTACCGTGGTCCTGCTTCTTCTTGTGGTGTATGTTTCCTGATTGTTGTCGTCATCTTCAATATTTGGGTCACCGTACTTGTCAAAGTCGTCCTCATTGGCGACTCCATCCATTCCGGCGATGTTCCTTTTGCCTCTCCTCACAACAACACGGCTAGGCTTGGACGGGTCGGTTATGAAGAAGCATTGTGTGCAGTGCTTAGCCAGTACCCATGGCTCATTTTGTGCGGTGGCGTTGGCGCTTGATTTGGCTGAGGGTATGGACATGGTGATGAAATATCGGTCTTCGGGAGTGACGTTCTTAGCCCATCTGACGCGAAACATCGGCACCTTCTCTCCAGAGTAGTTTAGCTCCCATATCTCCTCGATCCTTCCGTAGTATCTTGTCAGCACGTCACCAGTGTAGGATTCCACCGTTACCCCTGAGTTCTGATAATCAGAGTTTTTGTCCTTCTCCTCCGTGTAGAATGTGAACCCGTTGATATCATACGCTTGAAACGTCTGGAGGTTGGTCGCGGGTCCATGTGCCAATGCGAATAAGAGAATGTCATCCTCCGAGATCATTGGCGGCGGATTAGCCTTAAGCTTTTCTTTGAACCAACCCCGAAAGAGGAGTTGTGCTCTCTGATTATTTCTCCCTCCGTTCTCGTCTTGCCTCTATCACCATACTTCTTCCTAATTGAGTTTTGGTGCTCCGTCAAATAATCGTCAACCATATGAATGTGTTGTAGTGCTACTAAGTTGGCCCTGTCAAAGTCGGCGCGTCGACCTTCAAAGTCCACATGCAAATCCCTCCGGCCATTTCTGTGACCTGATCCAAGTAGCTTGCCGAGGTGCTTGTTTACGGGCAAACCAACAGGGTTCTCGAGTTCTAGAAAGTTCGTGCAGAAAGAGATGCACTCTTCGGTGAGAAAGCCTTGGACGATGCTTCCATCCGGACGGGCCCTGTTACGAACAAATCCTTTGATGACCCCATTCAACCGTTCGAACGGCATCATATTGTGCAGGAACAGCGGCCCGAGATGGATTATATCATCCACGACATGGACCAATAGATGCACACAGATGTCAAAGAATGCTGGCGGGAAGTACATCTCAAGCTCGCATAGTATCACAACGATCTCTTCCTGCAGCCTATCGAGCTGCTGCCGGGTGATCGACTTTCGAGAGATGACGTCGAAAAAGTTACAGAGGCCAAAAAGTGTTTCACGGACGTGCTTGTCCATTATCCCTCTGATTGCAACCGGAAAGATCTGCGTCATCATCACGTAACAGTCATGAGACTTCATCCCGCTGAAGCATTTTTTCTTCGGGTCTAGGTATCTGCTTATCAACCCCGCGTAACCGATAGGCATTTTGACTCCTAGAAGGCACTTGAAGAGCTGATTGATCTCATTCTCGTGCAGAGTGCAGCTGGAGGGGGGCAATAGTAGTCATTGTTCCTCTTAACCCTTTTGTCCCTGTGACCGTCCGTTTCCTCATCCGACAGATCTTCCCCCGGCCTTTTCTGGGTTCCCCCGTGAAGCTCTCCCCTTAAACCATAATATATCAAGTCGCGCCTTGCTTTCGGCCCATCTTTGGTCCTCTCCGCCATGTTGACCACGGTGCCAAACAAACTCTCGAACACATTCTTCGTGATATGCATTAGATCAAGGCAATTAGGCGTATCGAGAATGGGCCAGTACGCTAAGTCCCAAAACACGGACCTCGCCTTCCATACATCCAGGAGCGGTTTTGGTGCCTTCTTCTTCTTTCCCGGTGCAGGGCACTCTTTCCAGTTATCCAGAAGTGTTTTGATCTCTTCGCCGCTTCTCTTACGTGGAGGTCCTCGATGCTCTTCTTCATTGTTGAACAGGTCTCCACGCTTTCTCCACGGGTCTTTCTTATCAGCTAGCCACCTTCGGTGCCCCATGTAGACGGTTTTCGAAGACCCCTCTTTCGGTAGCTGTAGGTAACAGGTACCGTCCATGCACCTGACGCACGCATGGTGTCCTTGAACCACCTGGCCCGAGACATATCCGCAGCCGGGCAAATCGTGCACCGTACAGAGCAAGGCGGCTCTCAATGGGAAATACTCTTGAGCGACGGTGTCCCATGTGATGACCCCTTCCGGCGCCCATAACGTGTCCAACTCATCTTTCAGTAGCTTCAGATATAGATTGATGTCGCTGCCTGGTTGTTTCGGCCCTTGAATGAGCATGCTCATGTGAATGTACTTCCTCTTCATGCAAAGCCAAGGGGGGAGGTTGTATATCCACACAAACACTGGCCAGGTGCTATGTGTGCTGCTCTGTTTGCCAAATGGGTTGAGTCCGTCGGTGCTCGCACCCAACCTGATGTTCCTTGACTCTGCCCCGAAATCTCGATCGTAGTTGTCTAATGCTTTCCACTGGGTTGCATCCGAAGGGTGTGTCAGGGTTGCCTTATCCATCCGGTTTGGGTCCTTTAGCAGTGCCTTCTTTCTATCCGCGTGCCAGCGCATGAGCTTTGCTTCCTTGGGGTCCAGGAAATACCTCTGCAGACGGGGAATGAGCGGAAAGTACCACACAACCTTTCGAGGAGCTTTCTTCGTCCCTTTCTTGTATCGAGCAGCGTTGCACACTGGACATGTGGTCTTGTCCGCGTCCTCTTTCCAAAAATGTAGCAATCATTGATGCATACATGGTATCTTTCGTGCGGTAAATCAAGAGGGCACACGACTTTCTTGGCGTCGTCAAGACTCTTAGGACACGTGTTCTTCTCCGGAAGGACATCCTTCCAGTATAGCAGATTAGCGTCGACGCTAGCGTCGGTCCAATGGTGTTTTACCTTCATCTGCAGAACATCGAGAGATACTTTCAAGCGGGTGTCCTCAGGCCTGCAACCTGGATACAACGGAGTATTCGAATCTATCTCAAGTTGCCCCAACTTAGATTTCTCTCTAGCAGCAGCTCTATTGTTACTCGTCGGCCTTACAAGCAATTCTTGCAAATGAGGGTCCTGCAAGAACGTAGTTAGCGGCGTCTCCGCATCAACAACGTCCAGTTCTCCATCGTCATGTGCGGTAGGCTCTTCGTCTTCTTCCACCTCGTTGTTATTCTCAACAATCATCATGTCATCATGATGCCCTTCGTCGTCATGTACTGCCATCGGCGCCGCATGGACCTCCAGTACATCATCTTCATCATTCATCCAAGGGGAGCCATCCATGAAACCACGCATGAGCAGGTGATCCCGCACTACACCGGAATAGGGGTGGTGCAAGGTCATTAACTTGCATTTTCGACACGGACATCTTATCTCCTGCTCCTCATTTTTGTACATGTCCTCTATCGCGTGTCTTAGATATCTGTCCACTTTCCTTTCGCTCATGATGACCATTATCACCTGCACGTCCGACGGTACACATATAAGCAAAATAATTAAGTAGTACCATCTCATTAGTTGTTGTCACGCAAAATTTCGGCATGACCTCCCTACAAATGGGACCGAGGAGTTTACCAAAGTTTTGCCGAAATGGAAACGAATCAACGTTTCGACAACATTTGGCAACTCATTTTCATGTCACATCGATCATTTTCGGACGGAGAGAACGCATCCACCCAAATCTCACTTTTCATTTATATAGTAATCACATTCTCGCACAAATCTCACAATTTTATTTATTTACATCATCCAATCCATATAGTCGTCACCTTACACACGAGAAGAGATAACCGCGAGACGACACGTCGACGAGCTCGAGCTTGTTGGAGAGGGGAGAAAAAAAGTAGATCTATAGGTGTGGGTGAGATTTTAGAAGCTAGATCTATGCCATGGATGTAGGAGATGTGTATGAGGGAGATTTAGCAACTAAAAGTGGTTAGATTGACCAAATTTGGTCCAAAATGGGGAGGAAATGAGGTAGAAGGAAGAGATTTCGAGCTAAGAACAAAGGGAAGTGAGGTTGCAATAATGGAGGTGGAGGTAGGTGCGGCGACTTTAAGTTGTCTGCCCAGGTTACTAGTGGCGCACCAGATTACTCGTGCGCCACTGGTAAAATATTACCTGTGGCGCACTGGGGCTGGTGCGCCACAGGTAAATTTGGTACCAGTGGTGCGCCACAGGTATTCTCTCTCCACGATTCAAAATACGTGTGGACAAATACCTGTGGCGCACCTGCCCCAGTGCGCCGCTGGTAAAAAAATTACCTGTGGCGCACCAGTTTTTTACCAGTGACGCACTGGGGCTGGTGCGCCACAGGTAACCTCTCTCCTCCACCTCGAAATTTTTCAAGTTTTACTGGAACTTACCTGTGGTGCGCCACTGCTAAAAATTTATCAGTGGCGCACTGGAATCTTGTGCGCCACTGGTATTTTTTTTCAAAATCCAGGAACCCAGGTGAGAGACTATCAGTGGCGCGCTGGGATCTGGTGCGCCACTGATAGCATCTCACCTATAAGCTTTTCCTGGTGATTCTCAGCTGAGTAAAGGACCAGGAGGGCAAGCAACGAATATATACAATCAACCACATATATATATCATGCGAAAGGAGTATAGGGTTCTGAGTAAAGGACCAGTACGCCACATCCAGAAGAGGCTAATGTAAAGCTTCTGCAGGAAGAAACAGATGCATCTGCTTCATAAAGAAGCACGCTACATTCCCAGAACAGAAGCCACACGCCATGACGGGATAAATCCAAGCATCGATACATTCTGGAATGCATACTTTGGACAAAACCAGTGTCATGCTCTCCTTCCGAGCTAAGTAACCAAAAGAACTCCATGATTGTTTATAACACGCATACATCAGTTCTCGCTCATCGGATCAGTACTATTGCAGATAGGAACATGTACGAAACTGAAGCCTCTCAGTAGTCAGTAGGTAACTCACGAACACATATCAATTCCACACAGGGAGAAAAAATAAGTATCACATGCAGGACACAGAATTAATTAATTCCCTCGTTCATGTGAATCCATCCAAATCAATAGCGCAACTGATGAGAATTTCAACATCCAAAACATAGGAAAACTGCACGAATGGTCATTTGGATGGAACACAGGAAAACACAGGAAAAGTGCCTCGATCCTACATGAATGAATGTAAACAAGAGGTTGGATGTTGAAATTCCTATGGGATTGGGGCATAGGAATTCAATCCATAGAAATTTTGGAGCTGTCATTCCTTTGATCCAAATGGAGTCCTTAGAAAAATCTTATGGATTGGAATCCTCTAATATTGTTATGAAAATTCTTCAATCCAAATAGGCCCTTATAAAGGAATGACATGGAGAATAACCAAACGACTCATTGATATGTTTGATCGCCCTAAGGCCTTGTATATGTGGGATTTGTTCGACACTTGTACCTATTTTTCCCTTGTATGTAAAAAATACTAGTCATCTTGTCACCAAGTATCGATAAATCTGGATATTTAGATCTGCTAAATAGATGGCTCGTATATGCTTGTACCTACCGCAGAATACCTCGACTATGCTATATATGCATCATCATAATTGCGTCAAACCACACATTTTCGAGAAATATCCTGATGTTACCTCCTCAACTTTTCTTATTCTTCCCCTCACAATCACCCAGGGGGTGCAGCGGGGAGCGGCCGCGGTGCCACAGACTTCGTGAGCAGATCAATCGGCCAAACCACCGCTGTCAGAGCTCTCCTCGGAACTCGCAAGCTCTTCAGAGCCACCGCTCCCTCCGCTGACCGTGTCTTCCTCGCCAACAACGTCATCATCGCCACGTCGAACGTACAGCACCACCAGCGCCTCCACGAGCTCGCGCACCTCCCTCGTCTGCTCACCAGAGAGCTCAAGTATCGCGCTCTGATCCACGTGACCACGCTCCAGCTCCCGCTCACGAAGGAGGAAAACACCTGCCCACTCAAGTATCGTCTCTTCGCGAGCAACCAGGAGGGACTAGCGGTCCCTGAGACCTTGCAGCTGAAGGTCGGCAGTTTGGCGAAGGACACCCTCACGAGCCTCCACCGCGGCAAGGCACTCCTGCGCCTCCTCAATGCTCTCAGCGGCGTCATGGATGGCACCTTCGCGAATCTCCTGCGCCTCCGCGTGGGCCCGCTCCCGACGATGGCGCGCCTCCGCGGCCGCCTGACGAGCATTCTCCACCGCAGAGCGGAGCATGTGCCAGCCTTGAGCCTGCCGCTCTCGTTCCTCTTCCTGCCTGGTCTCCTCGGCCAGGATCTCGCGCTCGAGGGCCTCAAGGTTGCGGCGAGAGACCCGCATGAAGTTTCCCCGAAGAAAAACACCAGCACGGCGGCTAGCCGGCTCCAGGACCCAGTCCGACAGGGCAACGAAGTCGCCACCCTCTGGAGCCCGCAGGGACCCCAGAGCAGAATGCCTAGAGGCGTCCCCTGCTTCGGTGTCGGCGGGAGCGTCCTCAGGAAGCGGGCCACGACGATCCGGAGAAACATGCCCTGGCGACTGAGGGCTGACCGTCGGCGGAACGGAAGCAGAGCCCCTCGGCAGCATGTTCTCCTCCACCTCCGCACGCTGGGGCTGGTGAACTTCAGGCCTGGCGCGGTTGCCCTGCGTTGGCGCTTGTGGTCGAGCCCCGGAGAGTTGCTCATGTGACACAAGGGGGCACAGTGGGCGCCTCTTCAGGAACCCGGCCGCCCCCAGGGGCAGCAGGCGCCTCAGCTGCAGGGGTCGGACCGGTTTTCACCGTCGGGCCCGCCTCGTGTCCCCGGTGGGACGTCTTGGGTTTCTTCTTCTTCGAAGAAGCAAGCCTGCGGGAGCAAAGAGTTTCAGCTTGTGAAGGGCGGTACAAGACAAGCAGCAAAAGCTGTAACACCAAGCTCAAGTACTCACTCGTCCAAAGCGATCCAGGGTCGTTTCTTCAGGCCCGTCAAAGGAGAGGGCGCGCCGGCCGCGCCCACGATGGGAGTGCTGGTGGTCCTCTGATGGTCTCAGAGGACCGGACCTCCCACGAGCATCGGTCCGAGGGACCTCACCCCCGGAGCTGTCGTCGTCCGAGTCAAAGAGGGCTCTCCGACAGCGCGAGGGCGGCAGCGCATCCACCACGTCCGGAGCCAGCCCCACCAGGCCAGCGGGAACCAGGCCCCACTCATCAAAGTGAGGCATGCCGGCGACAATGGTATCCCTCTCAGCAGCGTTGAGGCTGTACAGTGGAAGACCCGCCTCAGGAGGATTCGCACCGTCTTCCCCGTAGAGTCTCTGAAGCACCACGGTGAATGACTCCCGAGAAGGAGCGTCAAGGGAGAGTCGAATCCTGTCGCGAGGACCGGAGTACATCCAGATCGGGCTGCCGTGCCACTGAAGGGGCCGCGGAGGAGGAGGAAGGAGGCGAAGCACTCGAGCGAAGAAACAGTGAAGACGATGGGACGGCCGCGCCACGCGCGGCCAGGGTTTTATGCCAACCCGGATGGTTATCGAGGCGCCGCGGCCATCGTGGGTGCGTGCTCAGAACTGCAAGGCCACGCGTCACCTCCTGGGCCCGGCATCTTTTTGGGCCCATGCCGCTTCGCATCCAACGGTCGCAAGGCGTGCACGACACAGGCCCGGGGGCTACTGTCGGACCAGTGGAAACCAGGGTACCACGGCCTGTATGCCTTTGCCCAAAAGATTACGCGTGGAGATCAAACCAAGTCAACGGTCAACAGAGCATCGCTCGCTCCTTTGGGCCTCATGAAGACCGACGTACCTGAGGCAATCAGCCTCGGGAGGACACGCTGCCAACAGTCCAAAGAAGGCCTCGCGAGGCTACCCTCGCGAGGGAAGCAGCGTCACTAGGCTTCGCGCGGTAGAAGACAAAGACGCTGCGCGCCCGTGACCCCGTGCCAGGGGCCGTGTGCAATTGCTTCTTCCCCAGAGTGACGCGCGCACCTGCCCCCCGCCGCACTGCGTATCGGCCAAAGCTTTCCACTTTGGTGATTAAAGGATGCCGACCATCCACGACAAGCAAAGCGGAGCTCAAGACCTTCCTCTTTGGTGCAAGACGGTTGCACCGGCGCTACGTGCCACCGCGGGCGTCATCAACAATGTCACCAACAAGTCCATGCGGCCGCGCCATGGATGGTGGCTTTATCTTAGCTAGGGCAGTACGACGGTACCCTTTCTTGGTGCTATGTGGCAACCCTTCCCGCCTAAACATTTGGGAAGAGGACCGGAGCACTATAAATAGGGCCTCACCGCAGCCTTAGAGGACATCTCATTCTACCTCGCTACTAGCTCCAACACTTGTACTGTAATCGCTCTGAGCAGTGCAATCCATATAAGCAGGAAGTAGGGTTTTACACCATCACGGTGGCCTGAACCTGGGTAAACTGCTGTGTCTCCATGCTGTGTGTGTGTCTTCTTCGCCGAGGTCACCAAGGGTTTCGTCGAGAGCGTGTTTCAATCCCCAGTGTTCGAACAACACTACACTAGAGGTTCCTTCGGGACAAATCCTCGACAAACGTCTTGGAACTCCTTGTTGGTACGGTTGACTTCGGTTCAACTCACACAAGGCCCCGATGAGTTTCATTGGAATCTATGTGCGAATGAAAAATTTCCTTGAATTCTATGTATAGGGCGTTAGTACATTCCGATGTACCAGTCGATGATAATAAAAAAATATGGCAAATGAAGATTCCACATAAAATAAAGTATTTACGTGGTATCTTCGTAGGGGTGTCATTCTAACAAAGGATAACCTTGTTAAACGGAATTGGCATGGAAGTACGAAGTGTATGTTTTGTCCACAACAAGAGACAATAAAACACTTATTCTTCGAGTGTAATTTCGCACGTTCTATATGATCATCCATCCAGATAGCGTCTAACTTATATCAACAAAAGTCTGTTGCTAATGTTTTTGGCAACTGGCTACATGGGATTCATAAAAAGTATAAAACCGTTATTAGCGTGGGAGCGAGAGCCGTTATATGGTCGCTTTGGCTAAATAGAAATGATAAGGTTTTCAATGATAAGGATGTTTCTCATTTGCAGGTACTCTACAAGTGCACAAGTATTCTCTGTTCGAGGTCCACCTTACAACGGGAGAGACATTGAGTCCTCTTTACGGAGGCATGTGCACGTTTGAAAGAGATGGCGAGGGATATTTTTACCCGACATGGATGATCGCTTGATCGCCGGATTGGTCCTCCATAGGCGTTCGCGTTCATCTTCAGTGCTGGCGATCTACTTTATTCACTTCATGATTGTAATTCGTCTAGTGCTACGCACTCTTTTTATTTTTGCACTTGGATTGCGGCTATGTGCATTGTTATGTAGAGGCCGGATGTAATGCTTAAACTTTAAGTAATAAAACCCTTTATCTAAAAAAAAGTAATTGGAGACCGGATCTCTCATCGAGAGAAGACGACGGTGACGTCTCGTAGAGCTAGGAAGCTTAGCAAAGGAGGGGATCGAGAGGAGCGGTTAGGGCAGGTTTGCATCGCGGCGATCTTTCGATCTGTAGGAGAGAGAAGGTTCAGGCATTGGAATATACGCTTGTTATTCTTTTACGAAGGGGATTAGTCAGGGGCTAATCAATACGGAGGATACGGGATTCAAAATCATCGCCACCAGATCATGCTCGAAAAGGTTACGCATGATGCACTGCGCAACAACTTAAATCCGACGGCTTTAGATAGTTTGTTTATTTTTTTATCGTACGGATAAAAAGTGTTAATCTCTAGGATTAACGTGGAAGCTCTTACAATGCTTCCAATTAGTAAATATAAGATTCAAACCAACCTACGAAGAGCGGAGAGCGAGGCGATCTCGGGCGATCGTGGTGGCGGCCTAGGGTTTCAACCCTAGCCGTCGCCGCCGGTGACATCTGCAGTTCCATCGTCATCGCCGGCAAAAGATTCGACGGGTCCTCGCCTCCTCTAGATGTCGTTCTGGCACTAGGAGGGGTGGGGACCTCGGACCTGCGCACGGCGCTTTTTGAAGGTCCTTAATGTTAGAGCTTCGTTTTGGCCGTCATCTTCTTCGTTAATGGAGATGGTCTCGTCTGTAATAAGTGATCTTCCACGCTTCGTTCGACGGTGAGATACCCTTCCCGACGTCAATGGTGTCTTTGGAATATTAAATCTGTCTAGGTATGGTTCTTCAGATCTTATTTCGCCAGATCAATCTTGGATTGTTTCTCATGGTTGTCGCGAGGAGATTTGTCCTCGCAATATCTATCCCAACGACGTCGACAAAGTGGTTCGGTTATTTGTCCCTGTAATATCAGTGGTGGTGCTCTTGCCGATGTTGCTTGATTAATTTAATGCTTGCGTACGTGCATAAAGCCTTGGCATTGCAGCTTAAAATTAAAAAGGGAGAACATTCGGTGGTATTCACAAGTCTGTGGTTTGTTGGTTTCGGCGTTGTTCCACGGCTGTTTTCAGAAAAGTACAAGATTGTGTCATGGATGAAGAAAAGGCTTAAAGATCTCATAGATTTGCTAGTCTCTTTTAGTTTTATTTTTGTAATCGATATAATCGTGTACTCTTTGTTGGTTTAATATATGTGGAAAATTCAAAAAAAAAAGATTCAAACCAACCTGAGCGCTTCCTTGGCTAAGGCCTAGACGACACCCCACGCTCGGACGCCCCAGATTAGTTGAATCGTACGGCCAATTAGTAGTCCGATGGGAAGCAGGGATCGGCGTCCGATTTATGGAATTTGGGATGATATGCTGTCAACGGTGGCTGCAGTTATTTCTTACTACTAAACATAGCGTATTTCCATTTACGACTAATTAATGATAATATACTGAAGTTACTCGTGAAATAATCTCGAATAGTTAAGGTGTCTGCCTGGACTCAATTATTTCCTCCTAAACATAGCGTATTTTTCATTAATGGCTAGTCAATGACAATATACTGAATCCCCGCAAAAAAAAATGACAATATACTGAAATTAACTCTTGTGAACCAATATATATAGGAAGGTGCAGTAAGTTGTGGAAAATACACGGAAGAATTCTAAAAGGAAGAGGTCGTCTCAATAGAAAGTAAAGACGTCCAGGTATGGCCAAGCTTATCGCGGTGGAAAGAAGGGCGTTCTTCCTTGCGATGCTTATTCTGGCATGCATCGCACATCTTTCACAGTGTAAGTAAACAACTAATCAACCTCTGTGATTGATTATGTTACTTCGTTTCGTACAATCACATCCGGAAAAACTAATACCATACATATTCGTCACAAACAACAACTGTATGATGATCCCCGTACATGACTTTAACATCATGTGTTTACATGCAGCTCAAATGACTCCCGAGATGGGTAGTAACAAGCTCCAGCTCTGCATATGCAAGCGGCCGTTAGATGCACCCTGCAACAAAAATGGGTGCTTTTGTTGTTCACGTACAGAGGGAGAGCCTTGCTTTCAGACTAGGGCACAATGTCACATTGGTTGTGGCTGCGGCTCTCGTCCTGCCATCCTCCCATAGACATGAACTGTGTTATTTATCATTTACGTTTAAGTTAATAAAGTATCGTCATCGGTAATAAAATTATTCTGATGTGACTTATCATCTTATGCGTCAATAATGCTTTACCCATTAAGGAATATTCCGGGACTACTCCATTACTATATTTTTTGAAGCTTGTGTTAGTTTTTTTTTAGAAGGAGGCAACACCTCAGCCGTGTATACCATATGTACATACATCCCATGTATACTTTGTGGTGCTAAAGTGGCATGTAGGTGAGAGGGGGAGGGGTCAGCGGTGATGACGACGGTGAAGACTCCGGCGAGGTTGGGGAAGGCGGGAGCACGTGAATTAGACAATGTGGGTTAGGATATGGGTGCACGACAAAACATAGGACCAACGGGAGTGTCGCTTGTGGTGTTGATGTTGGGGTGCCCGTATCAACGGCTGAGCGAACAATTATGCGGGGGCACAATGTAAACAAACCGTCGGCGTGGGATAGTCGCCGAGGACTCATCAGATTTCATTCGAGGGTGGGAAATAACTAACTGGCAGATCGGACGGACAATTATCTTAGTCTTCTAGGATTAACGTGGAGCCTCGAAAGTTGCGTCCAGTTAGTAAATATATAAGATTTAGTAAATTCATTTCCTGCAATCGATCTTGCATAATCATTTAAACAATTTGCCAAAATGGCGTTGATTTCATGAAATACGCAAAATAATTATTAAACCCCAAAACTTAAAAAAAATGAATACTCCCTCCGTTCGGAAATAAGTGTCTTAGATTTCCGGACGGAGGGAGTATAAGTTTATATGAAATACTTCTAAATAGAAATTCATACAAGGTCATATAATCTTCAATCTTTGATTTGCTTATATTTCTATCTTCGATTTTCTTATATTATTGAAACTTATTATATATAATCTTGAAATGTTTTTATCCTTGTAATTCTAAACATTTATTTTATAAATCGGAACATTTCAAAATTCAGAAAGATTTGGGATGTTACACACCTAGCGAGTGCAACGTTCTCAATAATGAACACCATTACATATAATAAAACTTGTGGGATGTTTAAAACTTTGCAAACGGGTTTGTAATGGAAACCATGGGCGAAGCCCTCAGACCTTGCACACGTTCATATATTACTAAGCGCGTGCGATGATAGCATCTTGTGCTACAACACACTGGGCACGTAGAGGCGCTAAATTTTGGTCTTGAGACGCGATATTTCATCTCTAGATGACTGTAGAGCCTCTTCTATAAAGCGTCATTGGAGCGTCTCCTTGTCCACCGTCTCAAATGACATACCGCTTGACAATGCGTGCCTACATATGTAAAGAAGTTTCATAGAGACCCTTCAAAGCATGTCTACGTATGTAAAGACGATTTAATAGATACGGCTTTCGAACATCTCTACTAATATAGACACGCATTATTTGCTTCGAGACAGAGGTTAGATATGTTTTTCCGATGTACACATTGAAGTATTATATATACGTGAGTTTATATGTTTTAGGTACACATGATGTACATCCATCTTCTACGCATTATGTATATATTTATGAAATTTTGTACATATATAATGGAAAAGCGTTCTAATCCCCCGAGGGATACGACTCTCCCGTCCTCCTCCTCCTACGAGCGACGCCTGTGTCGGTGGAATAATTAACCCGCGACTTATTCAAAGGCCAAAACAGTGACTTCATGTTCACACTATTATTGGGCCATGTAAAAGATGGGCCGATCAAGGATCGCGGCATGCCAAAGGAAGGCTCCAGAAGGTCGGTGGTAAAACTTGCCTTGGATGACAAGCTTGCAATCGGCTTCGTGTAGAACTCTTGTAACCTAGCGAGTCTCTGTGTATATAAAGAGGACTCGCATGACTTAGACAGAGTCAATCTATCAAGTCCTAAACCCTATCTCTTACGGCGAGTTTCCAGATCGGATCGCCACCATTGTAACACCACATATATCATATCAATACCAAGATAGGGTGGGCAGAAAGTAGGTCTTTACCTCACATTGAGGGGCCGAACCTGGGTAAATCTGTGTTCGTCCTTATTCCTGCGATCCCAAGCTCGGAGACGATTGACTCGCGCAAATCCCACACCTACGAAGTAATCCATGACATCTGACGTGACAAACCCACGACAGTTGGCGCCCATCGTGGGGCCTGCGGTCAAGAGCGTCACATTCCGCATAGGATCGATGAAAGGAGCTGAAGATCTCGCCATTGGCCACATCATCATGGTCGATGGCACACCTCTCATTGGCGATTCAAGCTGGGGACCAGAAGCGCTGATTACCTGGAGACAGGTCGTGTCATCATGTTTGAATCTATTCATGTCTTCGTCGGTTTCATTGGCGGCGGATCTGTTAGCTCAGTCCAAGAAGGCGACTCAACAGAAGGATTCGCCAGCGATGGAGAAGAGTCGCTGGAGAGCATGGACTCGCAAGAATTTGGGCCCATCATACCAGCTCTTGAGGACAGTTACTGGGATTACGCACCAGTGGTAGGACAAGAGGCGGCACCAGTTGGAGTCTACATGGCCGGAGGTGCAAGTACGTCAGGAACTGCGGGAGAAGCTGAAAGATCGACACCTCCCGGCAACCCGCTACTTATCCCGGTGTCAGCCGCGAACGCTGCTGTCCGTGCAACGGAAATTGAGGCCGCCAGGGCCGAGCTCCTGTATGAGGTTCGGAGGATGGAAGCAGAGCGCTGCAGGATCGAACAGGTGAACCAAGTAATCCAACAGGAACGGCAAAGGATAGCCGCGCTCACCGCGACTCAAAGACAAGTTGACTCGCAGGCGCAAGCGCGTGCGACTCAACCAACAATAGAACTTGCGCCTGCGACTCAACCAACAATAGAACTTTCACCCACTCCAGCCGCTGGAGACCAACCAGTCGCAAAGATTTTGGAACCATCGATTGACCACGAAGCCCAGCAACTACCATCACAACAACCAAGGAGGTTTCATACCCCACAAGGCCACTACCAAAGCCCGGTCGATAACATGTATGCAGCGGCGAATATCTTGACACAGATGGTACCAACAGGCGACGACCCGATCAACACTGAAGCACGGCGTGCGATACAGATGTTGAGCACTGCTGTCCTACAACAAGCCAACAGGGCAGAAGCCGAGGGGAAGCAGCCCCCCGTACAGGCCGGCCGCGGGATCATGGCAGAAAGAAGTGTCCAAAGCCGGCCTCCGGAGGATGTATCAAGGGTCGCGCAGAGGCAGCAGGAACAAGCCGCAGAAGCACAGGCTATCATGCCAACGACGCGGACGCGGCTCATGGAAGTTAACAACCCTACAGGCACATCCACAGCCTTGTCCTCGCGACTCAAAGGTCCGGCATGCTTCACGGAGAAGATTAGATCGGAACCTTTCCCTGAAGATTTCAAAGGACCACGCAAGGTGGCAAAATATAATGCCAGCATGGACCCTACCACCTGGCTAAACAACTATGAGATGGGGATGAGTATTTAAAATGCTTCAGAAGAGATATGCGCAAGGTACCTCAACATGATGTTGGAGGGCGCGGCTCACATATGGCTGCAAAATCTACCCCCCAACTCCATAAATACCTGGGAAGAGTTGAAAGACGCTTTCGTCAAAAACTTCCAAGGAACCTGCAAGCGACTCTGCAATATAGAAAATCTAGAGCGTTGCATTCAAAAGGAGGGCGAGTCAAGTCGCCACTGGATGAGGAGGGTGGCAGAAATTATACACTCCTCAGACAACATACCTCCAAGCTCAGCTGTCCTAGTCATGGGGAAAAATTGTAAGTTCGAACCACTGATCCTCAAGTTAGGTCGCATGAAGGGCAAAGTTAAGAGCCTCAGCGAGGTAATGGTTGCGGCTAACAAATACGCTGGCTCGGACAAGACCCGAGATGCGTCAGATGGAGAAGAGGAGAAGGCCGCTGTTGAAGGAAAGAAAAATACCAGCAAGCCTCAACAGCAACAAACTAGCCACAACAACGTGATGACCCACAAGTATAGGGGATCGCAACAGTTTTCGAGGGAAGTAAAACCCAAATTTATTGATTCGACACAAGGGGAGCCAAAGAATAAATATAAGCCTTAACAGATGAATTATCAGTTCAGCTGCACCTAAAAGTAGCAACGGTGATATAACAGCAGTAGTAACAAAGTAATAGCAGCAACAGTGTAACAAAGACAGCAGCAGTAATTTCAGTAAACAGCAGGATTAAAAGTACTGTAGGCATAGGGACGGATGTACGGGCGTTGCATGGATAAGAGCGCTCATGTAATAATCATAACTCAGGGCATTTGCAGGTAAACAATTATAAAAGCATCCTAGTACTAGTCAAACATAGGCATGTGTTCCGTATATAGTCGTACGTGCTCGCAATGAGAAACTTGCACAACATCTACTGTCCTGCCAGCCCGTTTGCAGCGGGGCCTCAAGGGAAACTACTGGCAATTAAGGTACTCCTTTTAATAAAGTACCGGAGCAATGCATTAACACTCCGTGAACACACGTAATCCTCAAGTCAAAGCCATCCCCTCCAGTTATCCCGGTTGCTGTCACTCCGGGGCCTCGGGTTCCGGACAATAACAGGTGAAAACAACTTGCAGATATGATCTAAAACATAATTATTCTCATGCATCAACAACATGTTCAGATCTGAGATCATGGCACTCGGGCCCTAGTGGCAAGCATTAAGCACAACAAGTTGCAACAATGATAAATAGCACTAACAATGGATACTAGGCACCATGCCCTAACAATCTGGCAACTTATTACATGAACAATCTCATCCAATCCCTACCATCCCCTCAGCCTACAGCAGGGAACTACTCACACATGGATGGGGGAATCATTGATGGTTGATGGAGAGGCGGTGGTGATGACGATGGTGATGATCTCCTCCGAATCCCCGTCCCGGCAGGGTGCCAGAACGGAACTTCTGATCCCCGGAATAGAGATCGCGGCGGCGGCGGAGCGTGGATGTGTTTCGCGAAATATGGTCGAACCCCCCTCGATATTTAGGTCAAGGGCAATATATAGTCCAAAGGGGAGCGTCGGGGGGCGACCGAGGTGGCCACGCCACACTTGGGCGCGGCCCCACCCCCAGCCGCGCCCAGCTATGGCGTGGCTGCCTGGTGTGGCCTCTCCGACTCCCCTTCTGGCTCCGTGGGTCTTCCGGTGAAATATGACGATCGCAATTGTTTTCGGAGTTTTTCTCGAAAGTTGACTTTTCTGCACAAAAAGAAGACACCAGGGCAATTCTGCTGAAAACAGCGTTAGTCCATGTTAGTTGCATCCAAATCATACAAGTTAGAGGTAAAACAACAGCAAAAGTGTTCGGAAAAGTAGATACGTTTTGGACGTATCAACTCCCCCCAAGCTTAGCTTATTGCTTGTCCTCAAGCAATTCAGTTGACAAACTGAACGCGATAAAGAAACTTTTACGAACACAATTGCTTCATATGATGTATACATACTTGAATTATGATTATACTTACTAGCTCATGATAGGAGATATGCATAAGATAAAAGCTTGATAAATATGCAGCCATGAAAAGATTCTAACATACTAAAGGTAAACAACATGGCATATAACTAAGTGCAGGATTGCAATGTTCGTAATTGGGTATGGCAAAGTGGTATCTCGCTTGCCCGAATGTGTGCAGCAAAACATAAATGCCCAGGCACCTCTGAAGTTTACAGGCAGACTAGAAATAAAGCTTATCAAAGATAAAAGCATCAAGCTATGTCACTACTAACCTATTCTGGGACAAGCACATTTCACTAAGAATGACAGTCATGCTCTCAAAGAAGTGCTTTAAAGAAGGATGGTGACTCAACATTAAAATAAAAGATAGGCCCTTCGCAGAGGGAAGCAGGGATTAAATCGTGTGCTAGAGCTTGTTAGTTCCCGAAGGCATATAAAGAGTGTAAAAATAATATTTTGAGAAGTGGTTGCAAGTGTCAACAAATCCGCGATAGAGTTCTTGTCATCTTCCATAACTAACCAACTTTTAGAGCGGTTCCGAAAATTCATATAGTTTGCATTATATCATGCTTACAGATTTTTGACACTCCTCCCAACCTTTTCTTCCACAAACCATGGCTAACCGAATCCTCGGGTGCCGACCAACAATCACCGTGGAGGAGTGTCTATTTTAATATTAAATGATAGGTGGACTAACCAGCTCTTTTGCAAAAATAAAAGTGGACAAGCAGATGAAGCTACTTGTCCTTGGAAATCATTTAGCATGGAAGATGACAAGTTCTACTACCACATCCTTATGAGCTACACGCAGTGACACAAAAAGGGATTGTACAATTTTGAATAGTTAAAGATAGCACACGAAGAAATTTACTTGGAATGGTTTAAAACCATGCATAGGAATTTATAGTGGACTCTTTGGAATAACTTGGTTTTCAGGATTTTGGATGCACAAGCAGCATTCCCGCTTAGTACAGGTGAAGGCTAGCAATAGACGGGGAAGCGACAACAAGAGAGCACAACTGTCATAATCATACTTGCGACAGAATAAAATTAGCAGTGGCATAAAAGTGATACAGAAACTCTGAGTCACAATAGATCGTCGAGGCTTGACTTTTGTTTTGAGTCATAAACATGTGTAAGCATGTGCCAAGTCGAATCAAGTAAAACATTCAGAGGAGGATACCACACTACAATACCACTCTACGAATAAAACAATGCATGCAAATAACTATATGACATATGGTGCACCTTCAGGAGATTAGGATTAATCATGAGAAAACATGGCTATCAAGCATTCATCAAGTAACATAGCCCATACCATAACTACTAAGCGCAATCATATGGACAGGTATGTGTACAAAAATGAAAACAAATACGGTTCATACCAGCCTCTCACCACATCAAGTTGTCGAATATCGTCATTATTGCCCTTCGCTCGCATGACTTGAATGATATAAAATGAAAACCAAGCTCCAGGTGGAGTCACAGACGGCTGTTGAATCTGAAAAGAACTATACAAAACCAAGAAGAACAACAAATATTTTTGGTGTTTTCGAATTTTAAAACAAAGCAAGGAAGAAGCAAATAAAAAGGAAAATATTTTTGGGTTTTTTGAATATCAACTCGAAAATCAAAAAGACAAAATAAAACTACAACTCGAATTACTAAAATAAAAGCATAGAGAAACAACGAAAATATTTTTGGTATTTTTGGGTTTTGAGAAAATAAACACCACAAGCAAGAACAAATAAAAGAAAGCGAAATATGGATATACAAAGAACTGACATGGAGCGAATATAGAAATGAGCGAACTGTCAGTATACGCGTACCTCCCCCCAAGCTTAGGCTTTTGGCCTAATTGGGAGACAATCATGGGTGCTGATAATAGCTCCAGGACGGTGCATCGTCCCTGGCGTGTTCGTAAGAACCACTCTGTAAAGCGGGGAAGGTTCCGCTTGCATAGTCAAACTGGTATGAGGAGCTCGCCCCCTCATCATGCGGCTCAGGCCGCTCCTCCTCCGGCTCGGCCCGGGGTCCATGCTCCCTCATGTATGCATCCAAGTCTTCTTCCGAGAATGCCCAATTTTCCCTGCCATCCAGGTTAAACAAAACAGGTGCAGGCAAACAAACCAATCGCTCGGAAGTCTTAGATGCAATCCTAGATTTAGTAACAAATACTAAATTATAAGTCAAATTATCGAGAGTAGCCCAGCTAGGAACAGAATGATGCCTGATCATGGAATTAATATCAAGTCTAAAAACAGGCAACTCTATGTCAAAGGGATGCGGAACCAACTGATGGTAAGCTAACAGCCTAGAAGCAATGAGGCCACCACAAACACCACCCTTTTCGCGATTAGTAGATAAGCGATGAGCAATCAAAGCACCCAAGTTATAAGTCCTGTCACTTCTCAAAGCAGCAGAAATGAATGCCAAGTCATAAACAGAAAGCTTGTTAGCATTTTTCCTAGCTAGAACACACTTGGCAATGAAATGGGTGAAATACCGAATAGCTGGGAATAAAATGAGCCGAATTTTACCACCTTCTTTCAACAAACCTCTACTTTTGGTGATCTCCGAATAAAGTTCTACAAGATGCCTAGGCTGACCATTAATCTTCGCATATGATCCCCAATATGGCACTTTGATAGCTGTGCAAAAATCATACAGAGAGATATCCATAGGAATATTATAAATTTTGTAATGGACCATGGGGTTATCAGATGAGTAGGTAAATCTAAAATCCTGTACTACAGACATAGTGAGTTTAACAAATTGGGCAGGTTCCCCAATGGTAAAATTCTCCAATCCTGCATTAGAAATTAGTGTGTTGAAATCTTGTAGGATTCCTGCAGCAGCCATGAAGGTTTGGCAAGGATAATATGCAGAATGCACGGAATCTTCACGATTAACCTCCATCACTTCTCCCACAACTAAATCATTAGGGTCAATAGCTGGTCCAACCACATCTCCATCCATCTTCCTTCTCTGAAATTTTTCAACAAGTCTCATAAAAAATGATTTTGCAACTATAAAATCAAGGCAACTACTATAGAAACTTGCAAGAGGGCTACACATGCATCAAGGATAATTAATCTAAGCATAGAACAAGCATGCAAGCTCACTTAACCAGCAACATACAGCAGCAAAATACTCTAGAAATACAACACTAAACAAAATTCTACTTGGATAATCGAAGGAGTCACATACCGGTGAGTAAACAAGCAAAGTTTCAGCAACTGAAATGGGCTGAGCAAGGAGATCGAAAAATTCGAGCTCAAGAGCAGCAGAACACGAGTTTGAACAATGGATATGAGTTTGGTCGGGAGAGAGAAAGAAAGGGGAGGAATCTCACCTTGTGGAGGCTCAGGTGGGACCCACGCCACAGGGGGGCGCGGCCTCCACCCCTGCCGCGCCGAGCTATGGCGTGGCAGCGTGGTGGGTCCCCCTGGTCAGCCCCAGGTACTACCACGTTGCATTTTTCAAAATAGGAATTTACGTAAAATTTTCAGATTTTTCTGACAACTTTCAATTTCGAGCAAAAACTGGGCACTTAAAATTCTAAACAGCAGCTAAGCAAAATTTTAACCACACTAAACAACATTCTAAAAATTTATAAAGACAGCAATATAACAGAAGGTATAACAGATGAGAAAGAGAGAATGTGGTTTAACAATTTTATGCAACTAAAATGTATTTGTCAACAAGGTTGATCAAGTCTTGCCACCAAATATATTTTATTTGACATAAAAGAATTAAACTACATGATACCATTATGTTACCTTATATTGAATAGATATTGTCCCAACCATAATACTTTCATATCCTTCATGGTGGTCATAAATAGGACAATCAATACTTCCAACTTTGATAGTTTTATAACTTGCAATTGAGCTAACTCCACATAATACATTTTGCTTCTTGGGAAAATAAACAGTATGCTCTTTGTCATTGACATTAAAAGTAACTTTCCCTTTATTGCAATCAATAACAGCTCCTGCAGTATTAAGAAAAGGTCTACCAAGAATAATGGACATATTATCATCTTCAGGCATATCCAACACAACAAAGTCAGTCAAAATCAAACAGTTGGTAGTAACTTGAACAGGAACATTTTCACATATACCAACAGGAACAGCAGTAGATTTATCAGCCATTTGCAAAGATATATCAGTTGGTATCAATTTATCTAAATAAAGTCTCTTATAAAGAGAGAAAGGCATCACACTTACTCCAGCTCCAAGATCACAAAGTGCAGTTCTAACATAATTATTTTTAATAGAGCAAGGAATAGTTGGTATACCTGGATCTCCAAGTTTCTTTGGAACCTTACCATTGAAAGAGTAATTAGCAAGCATGGTGGAAATCTCCTCATTAGGAATTTTCCTCTTGTTAGAAACAATATCCTTCATGTATTTCGAATAAGGAGGCAGCTTAATAGCATCAGTCAAAGGAATTTGCAAAAACAAAGGTTTCATCCACTCACAAAACTTGTTGTAGTGTTCTTCTTCCTTGGATTTATGTTTCTTATTAGGAAAAGGCATTGATTTTTGCACCCAAGGTTCTCTTTCTTTACCATGTTTCTTAGCTACAAAATCCTCTTTAGTGCAATTTTTATTTTCAGTGTCACTATCAGAATCGCTCTCAACCTCTTCATTATTATTAGCATTGTTTCTATCATTATCATTAACAGGTTCATTACCATTTTCAGTTTCAGCATCAGACACAGATATACTATTAGGATCACTAGCAGGTTCTTTTTCCTTAATAGTTTCAGAAGACTCTACAGCAGGTTTATGTTTCTTCTTCTTTTTCTTAGAAGGAGAGCTGGGCCTTTCAGCTAATTGAGAATCTTGTTCAATTCTTTTAGGATGTCCCTCAGGATACAAAGGATCTTGAGTGGAAGCTCCACTCCTAGTTGCTATTCCAAAAGCATGTTTTCCATTACTATTAGAATTTTTAGCTAGCAAGTCTTTTTGTACTTTAGTAATTTGCTCCATTTGAGTTTGAACCATACTAAGATGTTTAACTAGACCTTTAATGTCATTTACAGTTCTTACCAAAACATCTTGCAAATTACTAATAATACGAGAATTTTCTAACAGATGATTTTCTACTCTCATATTAAAATGCTCCTGCTTAACAATAAAATTATCAAGTTCATCTAAGCATTGATCAGGAGGCTTACCATAAGGAATATCACCAGCATCGAAATATTGTAGAGAGTGTACCTCAATTGAAGGTGGAGGAGTCGGCTTACATAAGTCTTCTATTGGAGGTAAATTTTTAACATCTTCAGATTTAATACCCCTCTCCTTGAGAGTCCTCTTGGCTTCTCTCATTCCTTCATTATCAAGTTCAATAACACCTCTCTTTCTTGGTGTAGGCACTGGCGCAGGCTCTGGTGTGGGAGTGGGTTCAGCTATAACCCAATCTTCATAATTTTGGCTAATCTTAGCCATTAATTCCTCAGCTTCATCTGGAGTTCGTTTCCTGAAAACACAACCAGCACAACTATCCAGGAATGTCCTAGATTCATCGGTTAGTCCATTATAAAATATATCAAGAAGTTCATTTTTAGGTATATCATGTCCAGGTCGAACTCTAAGCAAATAACAAAACCTTGACCAAGTTTCAGAAATATTTTCTTCCTGCAATTGCTTGAAGTTAAAAATTCTCTGCAAAGCAACATGTTGAACACTAGCAGGATAATATTTATGGAAGAAAACATCAACCAATCCTAAAGGATTTTTAATACAACCGGGAGACAAATTACCAAACCAAGCTTTAGCATCGCCTTTCAGAGAGAAAGGAAAAATTTTGGTAACAAAATAGGTGCGCAATTTAATATCATCAGAGAACAAACTACTTAAAGTAGATAACTTGTTCATATGTTCCATAGCACTTTCATCTTCAGCACCACAAAAAGGATCTTTCTCTACCACAGATATAAAGGACAAATCCACAGAAAAGTCATAATCCTTATCAGTTATACGAATAGGAGATGTTGCAAACTCAGGATCAGCAGACAATTTGTAGCTAACAGTGTGTTTTTTCAGAAAATCCATTATAGTGGCAGAATCAGCAGAAGAGTCAAGATTCCTGCATTTTTCAGCAAAAGCTTCATCTACTTCTATATAATCTTCCTCGGGGTCATCATCATCGATGAATTCCCTCGACTCAGGAGAAGCAACAGGTGTGACAACATTTTCATTAGGCATTTCAGAATTTTCAATAAGTCTAGACCTAGCAATCGTAGCATCTAGAAAAGGACCTAACGAACCAGTTTCACTAAGCACAGTAGAAGCATCATCAAATTCATCAGAAACAGTTTCAGATTCAGTAGTGCCAACACGCGAAGCAGGTGCGTGTGGCGGTGTAACCAGTTGATTAATAACAGATGGTGAATCAAGAGCAGCAGCGGAGTTCAGAGCCGTACCTTTCCTTGTAGTGGATGGCAGAATAGCCACCTTCTTGTCATGAGTTTTCCCCATGATAAATGGATTGCAGCAAAGGATATCACTTCCAGATGAACTTATAAATAAAGCTATGCTCCCCGGCAACGGCGCCAGAAAATAGTCTTGATGACCCACAAGTATAGGGGATCGCAACAGTCTTCGAGGGAAGTAAAACCCAAATTTATTGATTCGACACAAGGGGAGCCAAAGAATAAATATAAGCCTTAACAGATGAATTGTCAGTTCAGCTGCACCTGAAAGTAGACTTCCTCGACACAGATTATCAGTAGCAACGGTGATATAACAGCAGTAGTAACAAAGTAATAGCAGCAACAGTGTAACAAAGACAGCAGCAGTAATTTCAGTAAACAGCAGGATTAAAAGTACTGTAGGCATAGGGACGGATGTACGGGCGTTGCATGGATAAGAGCGCTCATGTAATAATCATAACTCAGGGCATTTGCAGGTAAACAATTATAAAAGCATCCTAGTACTAGTCAAACATAGGCATGTGTTCCGTATATAGTCGTACGTGCTCGCAATGAGAAACTTGCACAACATCTACTGTCCTGCCAGCCCGTTTGCAGCGGGGCCTCAAGGGAAACTACTGGCAATTAAGGTACTCCTTTTAATAAAGTACCGGAGCAATGCATTAACACTCCGTGAACACACGTAATCCTCAAGTCAAAGCCATCCCCTCCAGTTATCCCGGTTGCTGTCACTCCGGGGCCTCGGGTTCCGGACAATAACAGGTGAAAACAACTTGCAGATATGATCTAAAACATAATTATTCTCATGCATCAACAACATGTTCAGATCTGAGATCATGGCACTCGGGCCCTAGTGGCAAGCATTAAGCACAACAAGTTGCAACAATGATAAATAGCACTAACAATGGATACTAGGCACCATGCCCTAACAATCTGGCAACTTATTACATGAACAATCTCATCCAATCCCTACCATCCCCTCAGCCTACAGCAGGGAACTACTCACACATGGATGGGGGAATCATTGATGGTTGATGGAGAGGCGGTGGTGATGACGATGGTGATGATCTCCTCCGAATCCCCGTCCTGGCAGGGTGCGGCGGCGGAGCGTGGATGTGTTTCGCGAAATATGGTCAAACCCCCCTCGATATTTAGGTTAAGAGCAATATATAGTCCAAAGGGGAGCGTCGGGGGGCGACCGAGGTGGCCACGCCACACTTGGGCGCGGCCCCACCCCCAGCCGCACCTAGCTATGGCGTGGCTGCCTGGTGTGGCCTCTCCGACTCCCCTTCTGGCTCCGTGGGTCTTCCGGTGACATATGACGATCGCAATTGTTTTCGGAGTTTTTCTCGAAAGTTGACTTTTCTGCACAAAAAGAAGACACCAGGGCAATTATGCTGAAAACAGCGTTAGTCCATGTTAGTTGCATCCAAATCATACAAGTTAGAGGTAAAACAACAGCAAAAGTGTTTGGAAAAGTAGATACGTTTTGGACGTATCACAACGCGAATCAAAATAAGCGCAAGAGCGAAGAAGGAAACTCCGGGCTTGTCGCCAACACACGTGGAGTTTTCAGGGGCCAACGAGGAAGAGGCCGAGGAATTGGCTCTCGTCCAATTAATATGGAAGAAGTTTTTAATCGGCCGTGCGATCTTCACACGGGAGGTGACGGGCGGCCAGCTGACCATACCAAGGCGCAATGTAATTATTACAAGAAGTGGAAAGAAGAAAGCCAGCACAACAGGGGAAACCATCATGAAGGAAGCCCTGGTGCGACTCATGGTTCAGTCGCCGGGCTGCACAATGCGAGTAACCCCAGGCAGGTGGGGCAGTACCATACAATAGTTATCAACACCTCCAAGAGGGAAGAGAAATTAAGTCACAGAAGCCAGCACGTAAATACTGTGATGCCAGCAACCCCCAATTGGCTAAAATGGTCAGAGCATGCAGTCACTTGGAGTCGCGACGATCATCCGCCACAAGTGCGAGAGCCAGGGAAACTGGCGCTGGTTGTGGCACCCTATGTAGCAGGATACAAGCTAACTAAAGTACTTATGGACGGGGGAAGCAGCATAAATATCATGTACTACGATATGTTCAAGCGCTTGGGGCTCATGGACTCCAGCCTGCAACACACGACGACCATATTCCACGGCATCGTCCCAGGAAATTCAGCACAGCCAGTGGGAAAGATAACCCTGGGATTAACCTTTGGGACGGAAGAAAACTTCAGAAGCGAGTTCATATGCTTCGAAGTGGTAAAATTTCAGAGCCCATATCACGCCCTGTTCGGACGAACGGCCTGCGCCAAGTTTATGGCCAGGCCATGTTACGTTTACCTATAACTGAAGATACCAGGACCAAGAGGGGTCATCACAGTGCACGGAGATAGAGAAAAAGCAATAGAGTGCGAGGAGGGAGATGCGGCTTTTGCAGAATCAGCTTGTGCCGCTGAAGAGCTAAAGAGTTATAAGTCGCAAGTGGATCCCAATGATATGAGCGTAGTTACCACGCCATCTGCCGAACCACCAATGAAATTCAAAGCGGCCCAAGACACCAAGCAGATAGATCTTGTTCCCGACGACTCATCCAAGCAGGCGAGCATCGGAGCCCACATGGAGAAAGAACAGGAGCGGGCACTCATCGCTTTCCTTCAGGAAAACAAGGACATCTTCGCATGGAAACCATCAGATATGCCAGGGGTGCCAAGGGAATTGGCAGAACACAGTCTTAACGTGAACCCCCTGGCCAAGCCAGTAAAGCAACCGCTGCGGCGTTTCCACGATGACAGGAGAAAAGCGATAGGGGAAGAAATAGCTCGCCTATTGTCCGCAGGATTCATCACAGAAGTGTATCACCCGGAGTGGGTGGCAAACCCAGTCCTAGTAATGAAAAAGAACGGCACATGGCGAATGTGCATTGACTACACCAGTCTCAACAAAGCCTGTCCAAAGGACCCATTTGCCTTGCCAAGGATTGACCAAGTGATTGATTCGACAGCCGGATGCGAGTTGTTGTGCTTTCTTGACGCCTATTCAGGCTACCATCAAATTAAGATGAAGAAGGAGGACCAGAAAAAGACATCCTTCATCACACCTTTTGGGGCCTTTTGCTATGTAAGCATACCCTTTGGATTGAATAACGCAGGTGCGACTTACCAGAGGTGCATCCAAAGTTGCCTGCATGAGCAGATAGGTCGCAACGTTCACGCCTATGTGGACGATATCGTCATTAAATCGCAAGTAGGCCAGGAACTTATCAGTGACTTGGAAGAAACCTTCACAAATCTCAGAAGATATAACATGAAGCTCAACCCGACGAAGTGCATCTTTGGAGTACCAGTGGGGAAGCTATTGGGGTTCATAGTGTCAGAAAGAGGCATCGAGGCCAACCCTGACAAGATAAAGGCTGTAATGGACCTCCAAAAACCAGAAAAGATCAAGGACGTACAGCGACTTACCGGTTGTGTCGCGGCGTTAAGTCGCTTTATATCAAGATTGGGAGAAAAAGCCCTGCCTTTATACAGACTGCTGAAAAAATCAGATACCTTTGTTTGGGACTCATAAGCCAACGAAGCTTTAACAGCCCTGAAGATTCAGTTGACAAATGCTCTAGTTCTGTCAGCTCCAAAAGATAAGGAGCCCATGCTATTGTACATAGCTGCAAACTCTCATGCCGTAAGTGCCGTGATGGTTGTAGAGAGATAAGAGACAGGCAAGGAGTACCCAGTCCAAAGGCCGGTATACTATGTAAGTGAGGTGCTCACGGCTTCAAAGCAGCGTTACCCTCAGTGGCAGAAGCTATGTTTGGAGTATTCATGGCGAGTCGCAAGCTGAAGCACTACTTCCAGGAACACCCAATAACTGTGGTCAGCTCGGCACCACTGGCAGACATCATCCGCAACCGAGAAGCAATAGGAAGAGTAGCCAAGTGGGCGATCAAGCTGGGACCACACCATATAAGCTACGAGCCGCGCACATCAATTAAGTCGCAAGCTCTCGCAGATTTCATCAATGATTGGACAGAAATTCAAGTCGCTCCCACCATGGTAGAAACAAAATACTGGACCATGCACTTCGATGGGTCAAGACAGCTACAAGGCTCGGGGGCTGGAGTTGTACTCACTTCCCCCAAGGGAGACAAGCTAAGATACGTGCTCCAAATACACTTCAATTGCACAAACAATGTAGCAGAATATGAAGCATTGCTTCACGGACTCCGCATAGCAAAGGAGATGAATGTCAGTCGCATCCGTTGCTTTGGAGACTCAGATCTGGTAGCTCAACAAGTCTCTGGAACATGGGACAGTAAGGATGCAAGCATGGCTGCATACAGAGAGAGGTCGACAGAGTTGCTGGACACTTCACTGGCTTCCAAGTTGAGCATGTTGATCGAAGACAAAATGAAGCAGCAGATGCCTTGTCCCGGCTAGGATCCAATAGGCAATCAGTCCCGCCCAATGTTTTCTTGGATGAGTTGCATAACCCATCAGTTAAGCCTCCAGCAGAGATTGACATAGTAGAGCCAGAGGATGATTCAACTTTAGTCGCAGCCCTGCATGAACAGCCGGCGTGGACAGAGCCGTACATGGCATATTTAAGTCGCGGAGTGCTACCAGAGAATGAAGTAGAAGCCCGCAAGATAACACGGCGATCCAAAGCCTACACAATAATAAACAATGAGCTATACAAGCGCAGCGTTGCGGGGACATTCCAAAGATGTGTATCACCAGAAGAAGGACGAAAAATCTTGCACGAAATTCATGCAGGCGATTATGGCCATCATGCTTCGTCAAAATCTTTGGTGGCAAAGGCGTTCAGACATGGTTTCTTCTGGTTAACAGCGCTAGCAGACGCTGAGCAGATTGTCAGAGTGTGTGATGGATGTCAAAGATACGCCAGGCAAGATCATATGCCAGCTCAAGCACTTCGCACAATACCCATCACATGGCCTTTCTCCGTATGGGGTTTTGACATGGTAGGACCCTTCAGACGGTCCTCAACGGGAAAAACTCACCTCCTGGTCGTGGTGGACAAATTCACAAAGTGGATAGAAGCAGAACCCGTGGGAGATTGTGAAGCTGAAACAGCAGTCAAGTTCTTGAAGAAGGTCATATTCCGTTTTCGATATCCCCATAGTATTATTACAGACAACGGAAGCAACACCTCTGAAGGAGCTACACAAATATTTTGTGCGAACAATGGGATAAGGCTGGACCTCACGTCAGTATCACATCCACAGAGCAATGGACAAGCTGAGCGAGCTAACCAGGAAATTCTCCATGGAATTAAGCCGCGCCTTATTGAAAAGGTTAAAGCATCTCCAGGATGTTGGGTGGAGGAACTGCCAACCGTGCTATGGAGTTTAAGAACAACCCCTAATAGATCCACAGGATTTACACCATATTTTATGGTCTATGGAGCAGAAGCGGTTATGCCCAGCGATATCATACATGATTCACCAAGAGTTGCGGCTATGTCGAAGCAGATAATGAAGCAGCTCGGCAGGATTCTGTGGACACATTAGAAGAGGTCAGAGATTTAGCAGCATCAAGGTCAGCGGTGTACCAGCAAGACTTGCGACGCTATCATGCCAGACGCATCAGAACCCGCACCTTTCAAGAAGGAGACCTAGTGCTGCGACTCAAGCAAGACCATAAGGGAATGCACAAGCTATCTTCTCCATGGGAAGGACCCTACATCATCAGCAAAAAACTAAACAATGGATCATACTATCTGCTAGATGTGAGAGAAGAAAGCAGTGATCGCCATGATTTCGAGGATCGTCTAGAAGCGCCTCGCCCTTCGAACGTCGTGCAACTGCGACCTTACTACACATAAAAAAGCTAATCAGAGCTAAGTTTCATCTTTTCCAGCTGCCTATAGCTGAGTATCGTCCTAGCCACTAAGGGCTCTTGCTTCAAAATTGGTCGCCACCTAGGCGCGACCTGCAACACCTGTATCAGAAATCGGCCGCCACCTAGGCGCGGCCGTACCTTATGTATCAGAAATCGGCCGCCACCTAGGCGCGGCCGTATGTCTCAAACTGGGATCGCCGCCTACGTGCGACCCAACCCTATGTATAACACTTGGTTGCCACCAAGGCGCGACCATATGTGTCATCATAAACAAATCTGTTTATAGCTATATATCATTTGTTTCTTGGGTATTTGTACCCTGAAACAGCCAACTACTGGCAACCATCAAACTTACCTTAAGTCGGATTGCAACTTGCATTATGCGTCCAAAGTACTGGGGTGTGGCATCAATCGAGCTTGATTGCCTATCATGGCCGCTCTCGACCCTGAACACACATGTTCCTAAGAAATACTGAGTCACGCGAGTGCCCACTTAATGGACTCAGAAAGGCCTAACGAGAGGTCAATGTACTGCTTATAGTACGGCAACACCAATTGCAATTGCTTATATCTTAACAATTGTTTCTTATCTATGACATCAAGCTACAGGTGATGATCTTCAAAACCTCCTGAGAAGAATTGAGATGATTGTAAAATTACATCAGCTCAATCCTTGGGGGCTACAGCATATTGTTATAAAAAAAAATTGAAGATTGGTCATCATCAAGTGTTGAACCTATCAGGCAAACCTTGACAGAGTAAGAAGCTCACGAAGTCAGATGCATTTTCAAGGCGACCCCAAAAGTGCGAATAAACGCCAGTTCAACGTGACCATGAGTCGCAGAGCAAGGAAGTGCAAGCTAGAAAGAAAAAAGTGCAGCCTAAACGTCCAAGGAACCTTTCAAAGTCAAGAAAACATATCAAGATATTCCATGAAGTTCAGGCTACACTTGGGGGCTAATGTCGGGGGAATAATTAACCCGCGACTTATTCAAAGGCCAAAACAGCGACTTCATGTTCACGCTATTATTGGGCCATGTAAAAGATGGGCCGATCAAGAATCGTGGCCTACCAAAGGAAGGCTCCAGAAGGTCGGTGGTAAAACTTGCCTTGGATGACAAGCTTGCAATCGGTTTCGTGTAGAACTCTTGTAACCTAGCGAGACTCTGTGTATATAAAGAGAACTCGCAGGACTTAGACAGGGTCAAGCTATCAAGCCCTAAACCCTAGCTCTTACGGCGAGTTCCCAGATCGGATCGCCACCATTGTAACACCACATATATCATATCAATACCTAGCTAGGGTAGGCAGGAAGTAGGTCTTTACCTCACATTGAGGGGCCAAACCTGGGTAAATCTGTGTTCGTCCTTGTTCCTGCGATCCCAAGCTCGGAGACGATTGACTCGCGCAAATCCCACACCTACGAAGTCATCCATGACATCTGACGTGACAAACCCACGACAGCCTGTCCCATGGACCCGCCTGTTCTCTCGATGGTTATCCCTATCCTCTCACGAACTGTCCTCTCGACTCTCACCTCCTTCCCAAATCAACAGCAAATCCTCCGCGGCGAGCTCACCCACGAGGCCCGCCGCCCTGCCAGACTCCTCCTGCCCGCCGAGGCCGGAAACGACGGCGCCGCCGTGGAGGAGATCCATCATCTACATCGCTCTAGGAAGCAAGGCGCCGGTGACGGCGGAGCTCCTACGCGAGTTCGCGCGCTCGGGCTGCAGTCACAGGCGCGCGCTCCGGCGTCCGAGCGGCCACGCCGGCGAGCTGCCTCCCCTTCTCTCGGAAGCAAGGCCCGGGTGTCGGCTCAGCTTGTGCTCGGATGGAGCTCTTAGGCGCACTTCCTCTGGGCGCTCCGGCAGCCGAGCGGCCACGCCGATGAGCTGCTTCCCCGTTCTAGTCGCAGCGCCCCACCACCTCTCTGTTCTCCAAGCGGCGGTGCTACCCCTGGAGACGGAGCTGCAAGCAGCGTCGGCCAGTGCTACGGGGGTCACATAAGGCCACTGAATGCACAAGAATCTTCTTATATGGCAACGCAGACAGTAATTTTTGTCAGGACTGTAATTCCTATCTTCCCGTCTTGGAAGGATCACGTTGGCAACCCTGGTCATTACGAACTTTTAGTCCAGAGGTTAAACATAAGTCATGTTACTCCTGGCTATAATAAATACGTCATACAACGTTGATTTGTCCCATGTCTTCTATTTTGTTGTTGACTGTATGCTATGTATATAGCATGCTAATGATTTTCTATTGCTGTCAAAAGACAAAACTCGAGTTCAATGTGGAATCTTCCGTGATTCATTGCGCCAGCATCGCCATAGGCTAAAGGTTGCTTTCAAGAAGGTCGTAAAGCGTACCGGCAAGGTCCCAACAAAATCTCCCGTGCCTCAGATGAATGACGATCAGTATAATGTACTCCCTCCGTTCCAAATTAATTGACTTCCATTTGTCCACACATGGATGTATCTAGACATGTTACGCGTATAGATACATCTATATGTGGATAAATGGAAGTCAATTAATTTGGAACGGAGGGAGTACTTGTTAGCTACTGGTGTAATCCAAAAACAAAGGTACAGTGTGTGAAGAGTCACACCATGTCGCTTTACGGATTTCTATATATGCAAGTGCCTCACAGTTATCATTTTGCAAGATATCGCTAAGACGAACAAAAAGAACTATCGTCAGAGAAAACTACCACACACCATATGGGATCTTGTAGCTTGCTTGGGCACCTCGATCGCGTAGTAAGAGCATGCTGTTTTGTACTGCTATATTTAAACTATTAAGCAGTTAATCATGTAGAATCTATTTGCCTCTTATCATCCTATTTCCACCTAGCGCGCAAAACAGGTGAAAGAAAATGAGCCGCCAATGACTCTTCTGGATAAATTTGTGGAATTCCAGACGAGCCGTGGGGGCAAAATTGGAGACGTAGCAAAGAAAATTATTGTAAGTCTTCTCTACATTTGAAGTTCTGTGACGATGCACTTGCAGTGATTTCTACGTATATTTGGATATGCCACACTGCCTGAGCTGCTGTGCAGTTTTGTTTTCATTTATTTTGATGATTTCAACTATGTCAGCTTCACTTTTCAATTGTACAAAGAGTTGTCTTGTCATATCATGCACCTTAAGATGAAAAAAAGACATACGCCATATGATGCACCGTTGGCTTTTATAGTTATGTTATTACATGTTAGAAATTGAAGACATGTTAAATCTATATGATGTGTAATAAGCCATGCCAACTTGCAGGACACATGTTATATCGACCATCTATAGTAACTTGCTTTGTCTTAAGCGTGTACTAACTGTAACTTTTCAGGCTGAAATGAAAGTTGAGATGGATAAACCCATGACAGACGGTCAAGCAAAACCCCCAGAAGAATGTGAGGTAGCATTTACGTCGGTACTAAAAAACATAGCATCGATACAAACCAACGATACAAATAGTGCGTTATTTCCCGGTTAATAGCACGATATAGCTTATTTGGAGAGGCTACGCTATATTTAGCCTAAACTTGACGCTACGGCGCTATTTACGTTTTATACGCGCTAAACCACGCTTAATGTGGTAACGTTATAGCTACGCTAACAAAAAGCCTGGAAATAACGTTAGGTGATGATGATGGTGCGCAATCTGGTGGTTCTTATAGTTATTCTAAAGATGATGTCAATGATTCTGATTAAAGTTTAGAACATTTTGTCTTTTAGTATATTAGTTTTTCATGTTTTTAAGCCTCATATTTTTATTTGTGCCAGAATATGGTTACCTGGTTATTCATGTATTGCTTTGCGCAAGTTTTTAGTGCTGAAATTCTTGTTATTTGGGCTATGTCTCGCATTTTTTCATCACGCTATTTTGTATGTAACTTCGCTATATCACGCTATATCTTATATAGCTTCTAGAGGAGGGTCACGCTATTTTTATAGCACGCTATTTTTTTCCTTGATACAAACACGTTCCTGCGTAATGCTGGGTTGGCAACTGGCCCCTCCAAGTCCAAGCACGAGTTGTTGCCTTTGGTTGATCAACTCGTAGCAGAACGAGTGGAAAATGCTACGCTGAGAGCAGACGTTGACATGTTAATAGCGGTGGAGCAATCACTTCAAAAAGAGGTGAAGACGTTGAGTGAAGAACGCCATGCGGTATTAAATGAGAAGGCGAAACTCGATAAGATACCTCGTGTCAGTGACAGGTGAGCCTGTTGGTCAGTCCTATGAAATTGTTTCTGGTGCTGAACCTGTTTTGCGGGTGCATTTATCTGCACTTGTTATGAACCTTGTGGTCGTTTCCTGGTTGCGATGCAACTGTTCTGCACTTTGTTTGGGGCTCTCGCTGCTACTAGAAGCTGGGCAGCAGGAATGTTGGAGCTGTGTGATGTGGGTTTGTTTTGGCGGCTAGCTGGTGCAGCTATGGCCTATAAATATACTGCGTGTCCGCCAATGAAACTATGTTTTGTGTACTGAAAAGTTCATCTGTGTATTTATGTGTGCTTTCCCTTTTTCTGTGGTCTAATTATGCTCGAAGCTGCTGTGTGTATGTTAAGTACTTGAAAGAGTATTTGTTTTCATCATGCTTTTATCTCATTTATAGCATTTGTCAAAAGGAAAATGACATGGCGACACCTAATTAATTAGCCCATGACAATATACCGAAAATACATAGGAAAACCTGGGTACCGTATACCCTGATATTTAACAAAGCTCAAAAAGTTTCGAAACTGACACATTATCAAGTGGTCTACCCGTACAAAAAATCGAATAAAAACACCCTGGGTCAAAGATTTGGCTAAAGTACACCATTTTCAGGTGATAAATGGATCTACATTGTTTGATTCCCAGTTGGAGTAGGAGTGAGATCCAGTGCCTTCCTGAAGGCATGGCACGGCGTGCCTCAATCCCACATCAACCGCTGTCGGACCAGTGGAAAACAGGGTACTGATGGCCCTTAACGTAGTTACGTGCGTTAAAAGAAAATGGGTTAGGTTGAGACTTGTAACATCCTGAAATTTGGCCTTTCAAAAAATTTCTTTCAAAAACTCATTCTTGTGATTTGGAATTAAAATTTCCCTCGGTTTGGCAACCCTTTTAAAAAATCTCGACCATTTACGAAACCTTGTCCAAGTTTGGGATCTTATGTTTTGAATTCTCTCCCACTTGGTAAACATGTTGCTGGCTCATTTCACCCAAAAATGTTATTTCTATATTTTCCTTATTTTAATTACCAAAATTCCTTTATTGTGACTTTACAAAGGAAGTACCCTAAATATCTTTCCTAAAATTCTGCAAAAATTAGGGGATGACCCCTGGGCAATATATAGCCCAAATATGCAAATACATTTGATACCTTGTTTACAAAATTTTGGAGTAACTCCCCACTTTAGTTTCTGCCTATTTTCATCTTTATTTTCCAAGTACAAAGCAAATGTTTTCTCCTTGGTGATCCAAGACCCTAAACACAACCCCTAGGAGTGCACACACCTCAGGGAATTGTTTGAACCCTTTTACATTTCAATTACTTTATCAAATCCACATTTTCCCTTTTGACTAGAAGTGTTTTTCTAAAAATTCCTATAGCCCAACTTTCGAATTAGGCAAAACTCTAGTCAGGGAAGTTGAAGCTTATCACATTTGGCGCACAGAGAAACAAACCACACTTCATTTGGTTCACTGGTTCGCGAGATATAGCCCAATGCCGCTGTCGGCATGCCCTTGGCCGTGCTCACCACGGGCCTCCCTGTGCCCGGAGCGCCGCCAGGTGTTCGTCACCTCGCCACGGCCCCCCAGCCGCTCCCCGAGCCATCCATGGCCACCTCCACCTCCCCCAGGCCACTCCACCTCCTCCCCGACGCCGGCAACGCCCCCGCCGCAACCTTCCAAGCACGCGGCGACGCGCCGCACGCCACTGTTGCCGCCAGCTGTCGACGCCACCGTGCCGCACCTCCCAGCCTGCCCGTGCCCCCTTGCTCTTCCCACTGCCTCCTCAACCTCCTGCCAACACGCGTCGCTCCCCAAGCCTCCTCCACAAGCGTCGGAGAAGCTCCACGACGCGCCGCCCGGAGCAGTGCTGCCACTGCCGTGCCACAGCAACACCACCAAGCCCTCCCATGCCTGCTCCTCCCTCCTGTGTGCTCGTAAATGCTCAAGGACGCCCGCAGATGCCACCAGCTCCGCGACGCACCGCCCAGCACAACCACGGTGAGCAGTAACCTCCACCACCGTGCTCCGATTATTGGCGATCTTTAATTCGCTATAAATAGGCCACCCCGGCACCGCTGAGCACCACACCACCTCCCTCTAGCCCTCAAACACCTCCCACCGCAGTATCGAAGCCAGTAGAGAACCACATCGCCGGATTCGAGCTCGACGCCGCCGCACGGCCCTCACTCGATTTCGTCGCCGTAGAAGCTCCCCTGCTCGATTCCCTCCACCCACAACCCCACTAGACCATGGAGAGCCCGTAGCCACCCTCGCCGGAGCAAGCCGTGGCCGGAATCGTCGAAACGATCGTCGATAGATCGCCGGAGCCGCTGCCGTGGAAGCTCCGTCCATGCTAGGCCTCCCCAGCAAGCGCAAGTTCGCCGACGAGCTGCGCAACGCCTCCCCGAGACCTCCCGCACCATCTCCCTCGCCTCCCCTGCCCCCTAGCCACCAGGAGACCTCGCCGGTGAGTTCGCCGGCGATGAACAGTGTGGTTTTTCTTTTTCCAGAGAATAACGTTTCGAAACACTGTGCACAGTGGGACCCACCTGTCAGGTTTTTAAACATTTAGGGTTTTTCTATTTTCTGTTTTAAATAAATGGCAGAAATTTAAAAGCCCATATCTCTCTCAAAAATTATCAGAAAAATATGAATCTTTTTTTGATAGCTTTGTTTTCAAAATGTCTGTCTTATGACATCAAAAGAATTTCATTTGGAGTTCATTTGCTAGATCGTTTATTCGATACGTAGGAAGGGTTTTTAATGCAATTTCATTCTTTAAATATATTCAAACTTCCCCAACGAAGTTGAAGTCGAACCCGAACCCTACCCCTCTGCTGAAGGCAAGCCATTAACCTAATCTCAAGCTTGGTCGAACTTTAGAAAATTGCTTGATTGTTCAATTTGATTGTTGTTGCATATCACATGCCATGTCACTTGAAATAATGTTGCATTGCTTTATTATTGTTAAACTCCATATTATTGCACATCCCTCCCCATTCTTGAGACGATGGACCGGGGAACCGCCGCAGTCGAGAGAATGGTGGAACGATGTAATCCTGCTTTATTTTAGTCAAACGAGATGGCGCTGGTCGAAGGTATCTCTGCCACAGTCATCCGGTTGACGCTTCTTTTATTTTGTCAAAAGAGAAGGCGCTTGCCAGCGGAATCGCTGCCACAGTTATCCGGTTGATGTTTCTTTTATTTTGTCAAAACGAGAAGGCGCTTGCCAGCGGAATCGCTGCCACAGTCATCCGGTTGACATTTTTTTATTTTGTCGAATGAGAAGGCGCTGGTCGGCGGGTTCGCCGCCATAGTCATCCGGTTGACGTTTTATTTTGCTATGCTTGGACTTTGGTACATGCAGGTGGATATGCTTATTTACTGCTTGAATTATTATATGGATGCCATGTGTTACTTTGTTAATGTTGATGTCTGTAATCAAACAAAATGACTAAGAAGATAATCACCTCCCTCGACTAGATTGAGTCACATAGTGCCACTCACCAAACACAACCAGCACAACCATGCGTCGTCTGTATGGGCGGACCATGGCCTGGCATTTTATCAGCCTCCTTTGATGCCACCCTTTTTGGCAAGTCTAGTCGGTTACCAGAGTTGGTCGGGGCTAGTCTTGCGAAGGTTCCGGAGCTAGGCGTCCCTCATGGGTTGGGGATGTGCCGGATTCACTTCTGCATAAGGCATAGAGTTATGTCGGTGGCTATACAGGGAGTGTCTTGGTAGAGTAAACGACTGTGGAAGCATGGGTTTGTACTGTCCGCCATGGTTGGTTTCAGTACTTCGGTACCGGTGGTACAAGCTTAGACTTCAGCGTGTGGATAAAAGTTGCAACCTCTTGAGAGTGTAAATCTGGATGTCTAGCCTTGTCCCTGGTTTATAGGACGTTGTTTGGGTCAAGTCACGCTATGAATCAGTCCTGTCGAATATGGAGAAATAATGAATGTGAAACCCAATCCTAAAGCCAGAGTTGGCTGGAAATGATAGCCAGAGTTGGCTGGAATGACAGCCAGAGTTGGCTAGAGTAAAAGCCATAGTTGGCTAGAATACAGCCAGAGTTGGCTAGAGGCTTGAAAGCATAGATGTTGTTGGATGAGAAACGTGATCTCATTCTAGCAACCACGAAACTTGCCTACAAAGGTAAGTAGGTAAGTTATGTCCAACCGTTTAGCTTGGACTCGCACTTCTAAACCCGAACTTATGTCATGCTACCTTCTGAACTTATGCCATGCCATATAGGTAGACCTTGTTTGATTTTGGGCTAATGACTTGCGAGTACATTCCATGTACTTACCTGGCTTTTCATGTGGCCAGACCCTGCTACACCTGTCGCTGAGTACCCGCAGTACGAGAACTAGGAACCCGTATTCCAGGCAGAACCCTGTGAAGTAAATCCCGCCGTTGCCACGCTACTGTCTATGTATCCGCTGCCATCTCTACGTATCCGCTGCCACTCTCTGATCGAGGCTCATCCTTAGAAGAATAATGTACATACTGTTGTGTGCGCCTGTTGCGCGACCACCGAAGCCTCACCCTTGTTGTAATGTTGTACCTTTTGGAACCATAATAGTATTTGGTTATGTCTTTGTGTATCAAGTTGTCATATAGCCAGTGTTTCTGGGACTGGTATATGGGGTAACTCGATCATCTGGATCGGGGTGCCACAAGACTCCAAGTGCAGAGTGTATGTAGTAGTGGAAGACAGTTTTCCCCACGAGGGTGACTCGAGGGTTTAATATCGAACTCTCAGGGAACCAGTATTCCAGGTGTTATCTCCTTATCCTTCTCTTGAGAACCTGCAACAAAATAAATTGTTTTGTGCCCTCAACCTCACCAAGTGGTTGTCAAGCACAAGGTGTGAGAATAATAATAAAATAAATATGCAAACAGTAGTAAATATGCAATGATGGTAAAATAAATATGCAAGGATGATGGAAACAACGATAAATGATATTTTTGGGATTTATAATGTGAATGCAAGATGTAAAAGTGTTGTTGTATTTTCGGATTTAATAATGGCAGCAAACAAAAGTGGTGATAAAAGTGTTGGAAAGGTGTTTCTTATGATTAAAAATGGACCGGGGTTCATGGTTTCACAAATGCACTCTCTCTTGATAACGTGGTGGACAATGGAACACTAAAATTAACATGAAAGATGGCAAGACATGGTTTGACAAGTTATTAATAATACGGGCATCACGTCCTAACATAGAGATCTCAAGTATAAGTTGTTCTCTCTCTTATGCTCCACCAAGATGCGAACTAAATCATAACAGCTTAGTAATTAAGATAAATCAGAGCATAGCAATAAGTTCAATGACATGAAGTTAAAATAAGAACATGCTAGATCTAGTCATGGAGGTAGTGGCCAAGGTCACATCCACTCTCCGGTAGCATGGTATTTTTGTTTATCCCTAGTGAGGCAACAAAGTAAGGTAGAAAACCCAAGTGGATCGCAGAACTATCTGTCACGTTCAGTGCACTAGCCACCACCCGTTACTCCAACTAATGCACATGTTCCCCCTCACAGGCTCTCATAAACATGCTTGATCATGACAAGTAAATAAGAACGGGGTACATAATATGCATCTACTTTCATAACTGAAACAAAACCATTGCAATCTCAAACATGTATTAACTCATAATAAAGATCCACCACAAAGGAATTACATAGATGACCGTAATCATGTTCAGCAGCTCATACGGTACTAGTTAGTGAAGCTCATAGAGAGGAGATATACATAAGTTACTTTCACAAACCCATAGTCCAGGGTGGACTACTCCCTCTTCATCATGGTGTCAGTGGAGATGTTGTTGGAGGAGAAGGAGACCACGCCGGCAGCGCCCCGCCGGAGTTTTCCCCCTCCAATCTTCAGCTCCAGGTCTCTGTTTCGTGGTTTCTCTTGTTTCGGCCGTGCTCCCTTTCACGAAATCCCTGGGGGGTCTATATATAGTTGTTTTTAGGTCAAGACGAAGCTTCGGGAAGAAAGATCGCCTGAAACGTAAAATATAGAAAAAGGGGTTTTCTGACAGTGCAGGGTTAATTCCAGAAAAATGGGGAAATTGTTAATTATCCCAAAACTCAATATAAATCATTAATATAACCCTTATATGATGCGAATAACATGGAATAACATGTAATAAAATGTAAAGTTCATGTATGCATTTTACATGCATCAACATCCCCAAGCTTAACCCATGCTCGTCCCGAGTATGAAGGTGATAAAACTAACATGGACTTTGCATTTTAATACTATCAATGGATATCAAAGGTGATTACTATTGCTACATAAAGTCAAATGATTCATTCTTCAAAGGAATAACAATATGCAAGATAAATTATGAAGTGATATCAAATACTCAATGTAAAGATGTTCAATGATAAATTCACAAAGTGTAACATACAAGAAAGTACTATGGACCAAAATGTTTGCATAATGAAAAGTAAAAAACATCCTATGGTGGTCATAGAGTACTTCTTATGAAAACTGAATATAAAAGGTGGACACTTTGGATAGATAAATAAGTAGAGGTAAAGCATGAATAAGTTTCATCTAACTTCCAAACACTTCTACTTAAGTTAATGCTTGCAATGTGGTAGCCATTGGTGTGGAGCTCTCATTACCCCTATCATAGCATCTTGAATGATTAATGTTTAAAGTGAAAGCGAATATGAGTGGTGTGCTTGACAATGTATTGGTTGAATGTCTCATGTCCCTTGAATACAAGTACGTACACCATGTGTTACTCACTTTGGTCCACAAAGTAAATTCAAATAAAGGTCATTGCAAGTAATAATAGTATCATCAAGAACTGCACTGAGGTACCTCTTGCCCCTTGACATGAACAAGCCCATGTCAAAACAACAAGACAAACAGACAATGAACAATCTCTGCACTTTTTTATTTACTATGGGTATAGCTTTTTATTATGAGGTGCATCACTGAATGAACATTATGGTTATGCTGTAAATTTCCACCATGAATGATGCATGGCTTAGATTAGCGGCCCAGGCATTTCTCTAACCATTTATACAAACTCTTTGAACTTATTAAGTATCCACATTCATTTCACCCATGATAGGCATCCATAAACAAAAGTACATGACATCAACTAAATATAAATAAGTGCAATGTTGAAAGCTTGCCATGTGACAGCACATATGGGCTAACTCCCAACCAAAACTATTGTCAAGCCACAACTTCATAATTTTAATCACAATGGTTCATGCTTATTAAATGCAATAAAAGTAAATTGTGCATCAAGTTCGTGAGAGCTTTTAACCAATTTTTCCCATGACAATCAATAACATAAGCATTTAAATTCAGAAATGTAGATAACACAATATAACATGATAAACATACTTGAAATAGCATAAATCTAATAGGTAGATATGGTGGACTCACTGGAAAAACTTTGGTTGAAGGTGTTGGGAAACAAGCTTTTTACTTGTTGTAATTTTTGGGCTAGCAATAGGGAGAAAGTTGACCATCTAAATGCATGCATAAGTGTCCATAGAACTAATCAATCCATGTTAAACCAAGTAAAGTTAAAATTCAACATCTAAACATGGTAAAAGATAGCTCTTGACAAAACACTTGCAAATTAACATTCATTCAAAGCACATGAATTATGCAACTATATGTATCTTTTAAAATCAACTCAAACATCCCTATCCCAATATATTTAATAGCATCCAACATAATTCAACCCAAACTTCCAGTAGCTCTCTCTTATATAAATGATAGTGGTGGTCTCAAGAAAATAAAAATCAAACCGAAAAAACAAAAAACAAATAAAAGACGCTCCAAGTTTATACGATAAAGTGCTTTGATCGAAAAACAGAAGTTAGACGTGTGCAAACCGAGAGTGTGTTGGTTTAGTGGGGTTGTCTTGACATCCCCAAGCTTATGGTCTTCACCATTCCTTGGATAGCTCTTGGTGCAGCTCCTCTAATCCCTGTGAAAAAACTTCAAAACACCGTTTCTCCCATTTCTTTTCTGTGGGGTGACATTAGTAGTGATAGACAAATAGATTTCTTGCTGCATATAATCCTTAGACAAAAATTGTGGTTACTTCTTTAGGATAAATGTTTGGTTGTGAATTGTTTGTATGAATGGGAAGTTATTCTATTACTTACCTATTCTCTATTTTTAAAGTTTAATAGTTTTGTTTTGAAAGAAAATATTTATTTGGATTTTAATTTGAGTTTTGAATTTATTTTGAATTATCGAATTCTTTTATGAACAAAATGACTTTGTGAAAAATTATCTTGGAGGGATATGGAATCTTATTACTCATATTTTGTTTTGGATTTTAAATATTAAGTTCAAAAGGAATTTATAAAATCCTACTTATAAAATTTAGCATAAAGGTCTAATTAAACCTTTATACATTATTTGAACTTCGAATTTTGAAATGTTTTGGAAAAGTGTATTTGAAAGTTCTAACAGACATGTTTTGTTTTTACAAATTTTTGGAAATTGGTTTGAGGTCATTTGGAGTTTTAAAACAAAAGTTATAAATGTTTTACTGTTTTCAGAAAACAGAAAAGGAAAAAGGATAAAAAAAAAGCGCTCAGCCTATTGAGCCGGGCCCACCTACCATCTCGTTATCTGCCGCACGCGCGCACGCAGCCAGCCCAACAAGGCGACCGGCTGAGCCAGCGACCGAGTCGGTTCCATCGTTCTTTTGAACCTGAAAATTCGTTTTTCCAAACACTTTCCACTCAAACACGATTATCTTGAGAAATATAACTCCAAATCCAGATCCGCTTAATTTCATAACTTCGAGCCCAATCTTTTCCACCGACCCTTGGTCTATATAAACCCCTGTAGCCGCCGGCATCTCTATTCCCCTTTTCGTTCCACCGAAACCCTAATCAGTGAAATCGTATTTCGTTCGTTTGACGACCAAGATCATCTCGAATCGCGACGGAACCTGAAGCCTTGTTGTAAATCTCCTCAATACCTTTCCATCCCGGGAAGCCTCAACTCTTTTCATCAACCGTGGAGAGAGAATTTCGACTCGCAATCCTTCAGATCTGATGTCGTATTTCTTAGATCTCTTCGCGCTCGGTTCTTCAAATCGAAATTCCTTTGGTGAGAATTCAGATCTAACCCTTACCTACAACTTTGCTATTGCACTCTTTTGGTTTTGACGTACGGAATTCTCTGTACAATACAGATTGCTTTTGACGATTTTCGGAGGAGACAACAATCTCAAATCTTCGGGCCGTAGTTATGAAAGTTGTTCCCCTGATCAAGACCTTTCTATTGCCCCAAGCCTCACCTCTTTTGGTCAAGCGAGTTAGGAGATATTCGAGTTTGAAGTTTCGGATCAGAAAGGTAATTTGCGATTTGTGACCAATCTATTAATCCACTTATGTTATAATTGTGATAGTTAGAAAAGGCACGTAATTCTCTACAACTTTCATGTAGATTGTTTTTCCATCCGAGCAACTTTATTTTTGGTCAAAATTCATAGTCAACCGTAAAGTCAGCGCCATGTCAGCGCTTCGTCAGCGCCACGTCAGCGGTCAGAGTCAACCGAAGACCGGCAGTTTTGCAGAAAAACCCTAGATCTTAGATCTATCACTACTTTTTATTGGTTTGGCCAAATTTTACAAACGTTATATTTCTGGAAAGCTTATGACACTTAGAAAATTTTGGCATAATTAGTTTTATGTTTTGTCAAACTTAGTTTGGTTCAATTTTAAAAATGGTTGTTTAAGTAAATTTGACTTAACTTAAATTTAAAAATTGATTTTTGGGCAAATCCAATTGCTTTAACTTTGTTTAATTAATACTTGGCCGTAGGAATACTCTACTATTTTTGTAAAAGTATTTTCTATGATTTTTGTAATTAATATTGATTAAATGCTTTTTAGGTGTTATTTTAATAATTAAAATTGATTAAAATTATTTTTCTTCATATATTCGATTAATAAAATGACTTAGTCATATTCTGATCACTTTAGTTACAAAAGGTACTTAGAAATATTTGCCGCTCCAAAAAAAGTAATTTCCTTCCTTAGAAAATTTGTGACAATTATTTTGACAACATTATTTCCTTAGAAAAATTTCAACACCTTAAAAGTGCTTAATCTTCTCCTTAGAAAAATTTAGCATCTTGAAAACTTAGTTGTTTTATAATATTTTTCTAAGTCATATTGTTTAAGTGTTTGTCCTTAGAAATTTTATCAACTATTGTTTTAAAGTATTTTCCTTAGAAAATTTGGCAACTATGTTTTGTTTACTTTTCCTTAGAAATTATTTGGACTCATTGTTTGACCTTTGGTCCTTAGTCATTTTTGTACCATCTTACTTGTCTTGCATTAACTTAGAATAATTTCATGGCATAGCATGCATCTCTAGTCCTTAGAAATATTTTGCACTTCTTACATGACATTCCTCCTTAGAAAAAAATTGAGGACGCATGTTAGTCCTTTTGACCCTCCTAGTCGAAAACCACTAAGTTAGAGTTAGTGGAAACCAATGAAGGACTTAGCAAAGAAAACAAGACTCCAGAAGCATCTCCAAGAAGAAAAGTACTTAGAAGAAATCAAGAGGAAGTTCATAAAGACCAACCCCCCCTACATTTTCTTAGTCCTTCTTTCCTTTATCTCTTTTCTTCCTTCTTCTCTTAGACTTCATGGTGGCTAAGTTATATTCAAGACCAACCTTGGTGCTGCCAACATCATCAAGTCTGCAGAACCATCATGTCTACAAATTTCAATGAAGTCAACACACCAAGGAGCAAGCGATAAGGAAGCCTGAAGATGATTCTTGGAAGACCAACTACTACATCTTTCTTTCTATCCTTTTTCTCCTTCATAATTTGTCTTTCACTTTGGACATAGACCAAGTCCTTTGTGTTTAAGACTAAGTTCCTAGAGTGCTAATTGAAGACCATTGAAGATCAATGAAGCTACAAAGGAGTTGAAGATTATTTGAAGACCTAAGTTGTGAAAACTTAGAATAACCTTACAACTTTTCAAGTTGTTTTATCAAGTTTACTTTAGGCTCAACCTGGACCTTGCCTTAGCTAAATGGGATATTGTTATTTATGTCTTTCCCTTATTTTGTTTGCATGTCTTCCATACCATAATTATTGTGTCATCCTGCATCTCATGCATATCATATTTTTCTAAGTGTTGCATTTATGATTGTGTGTTTATTTGTGATTTATTTGACTTGTTAGAAATTCCGGAGAGAGACGAAAGTGGTTGCAACTGTTACTACTACACTCCTGTTTGCCAAGGCAAGTGGCACACCCCATAAATTTCCTAAGTATTTTTCTATGCATGACTTAGTGTATTTCTTTATATGCATGTGTAGGATAGTATTGCTATGCTAAAACTACTATCTCCTTTTACTAGTTGTGTCTAGAATCCTATTGATAACTTAGTAGAAATATTGATGCTATGCAAAAGTGTTTTATTGAAAAGCTTAATTCTACTAAGTTAATTTACCACCTGCGTGCATTTGGTTTTGAAAAGAAGATGCAAGAGTTGGGTGTTGTCCCTAGGGGTGACCTCTACGGGATATTCACTTGTGGTTGCCACCCAGGAATAAAGGGACCAATGTTTTCTCTAAGTGAAGTTGCTACCGTGCAGCCATTAGTCATATGGGCTCTGGCTAGATGGATTAAGTTGTGTGGACTCCTCCCGGCTTGACAAGCAGATGTAGAGGATGTAGGTGGAACGGGTCAAGCCAGTATGGGATGGGGAATATGCTTCTGAAAAGTCTCGTCTCAACTCTCTCCTTTTCCTTAGCACAATTTGAGTGCTTGAGGATAGTTTGGGTTTGTTGGGTCTAATGGTGAAAGTGCACAACCTCTTCAGAGTTTAAAACTAAGTACTTAGCCGTGTCCCCGGTTACAGACAATTCAAGCAGCTGATCAAGGATGTCAACGGAGGCTCCCAACATCTCAATTTCTTTATGTAAAATTTTGATGGGTGAACAAGGGTAGACGAGACTATGGATTTCATGCCGTATTGTCTCAAACATTTTGAGGAAAATGTTTTACAAAGTGTTAGGCAAAAATTGGCTTTTATGCAAAATAGCCTTGAACTCCACCAGCCAAATATGCATATAGGTTATTAGAGTTATTCCACTAAGTGTCCACATAGTGTCACTTACCAGATCCATTTTTAATGGTTCTGACCCACTCTGTTGCAAATTTTTATTTGTTGCAGATTGTTCTAACGACGAGTGAGTTTTGTTAAGGGTTTCGAGTCTGCAACCAACATGTTTAGCCTGTGGCACATGAAGATGATGGAGAATCGCTGAAGAATAATGTTTTCCGCTGCTTTACTCTTTCAAAGATACCTTCGTGCTATGCAATTTGTAAAGGATATTTTCCTCAGTACTGGATCCACGTGTAATAATTGATACAATGTTGTGATATTTCATCTTAGACTGTGTGTGCAAATGAATCGATCCAGGGGTTTGCACTATACACAGGTACCTTGCCAATTTCTAAGTGCAGGTACGCTACAGATGGTATCAGAGCACTGTGTTGCCTGTAGGTTCGAAACCCTAAGTCTGGTTAGAAATAAGAAAGCCCATAGGACAAAATTTATTTGCTCTTTGTCTAAAACTTTTGATATCATTCTTGTAACTTCTTAACTATTCGCGTTCTAAATGCCTTCTCTTATTTATAGATGTCCCGCCTCCTGGAATCACTCAAGAAAGGTCCAGCAATGACCATGACCTTGGAATGTGAGACTGAGTTTCCAAAAGCTTTGAAGGACCTCATGTTGAGCATGGGACTTGAAAGAGCAGCAGTCTACAAAGGTTTTCCTTTCATGGGTGAAGGTCAAGAGTACTGGTGGGTGCAACTCCATCTATACAAGAACAAAGACGATGACCACAAGACCAAAGGTTGCTGCATGTTCACAAACCCAATAATTCGAACATCATTCTTTGATTCAGCAAGAAGTGCAGCATGGGAGGCCATCGAGAACCTTGGAAGAAGACTTCGATTTAGACTCCACAACACTCAGAAATATACTGATGAACTCAAGGAAATAAAGCAGGAACTCGATGCACTCAAGAAGGAGATAGACTAGACCCCCTTATGTATTAGAATAAAGAAACCATGTTGATATATTAACCTATCAAATTGTGGTATGGCAGTACTATCATATTGTTTCCCCATATCCTAGGTGTACTTCGATCCAAAGACGACTAGTTGTTTTTCTCAAAAATTTGTGAGTTTTATCATGTGTGTTTGATTGTTAAATGCTTGTATGGGTAGAAATATTTTCTCCTAGGTCTGTCTTATCTTTTACTCATCTATGCTAAAACCCACAGATGCCTCCCTGTCGTGCACCTGAAAACAACAACAACAACAACAACGAAGCTATGATGCAACAGATGATGGCTGCTCAGACTCAGCTGATGACCATGATGGCTCAATTCATGGCAAATCAACATGGACCTCCACCACCACCACCCCCTCCCCAAGTGGACAGACTTGCCAGGTTCCTTAGGCTTAGGCCAAACAAGTTCTCAACTACAACTGACCCAATCATGGCTGATGACTGGCTGTGTTCTGTGCAAAAAGATCTGGTGACAACTGAATGTGAAGATGCTGAGAAAGTTAGGTTCACCGCACATCTGCTTGAAGGACCTGCTGCCCAATGGTGGGAAACTTATCAGATTACTCACCCATTGGACACTTTGACCTGGGAGGATTTCAAGGAAGGATTTCGTAATGCTCATATCTCCACAGGCATTATGAACCTCAAGCAAGAAGAATTTCGCAACCTGCGACAGGGGAACAGAAGTCTTAAGGAATATATGGATGACTTCCATGCACTGTCCCGTTATGCTCCTGAAGACATTGATACTGATGTGAAGAGGAAGGAAAAATTCCTCAAAGGGCTAAGTGATGACCTGAAGATTCTTTTGACTGTGGCATATGCTCCAAAGAGATGGAATTAGAGGGAGGAATGAACTTGAACTTTTCACCTTCCCCCTTCCTGACCTTAGTAAATAGAAAGGCTAGGAATCAGTCTTCTCCTATGCCTACACTACTACAACCAAAGACCTACTTGAACGACAACAGATGCGGATGAACTCGCTTAGCTGCTCGCTCGGTGAAAGGCTTTCCTGGAAGAAAGTTGAAGACGAGGAACGTATCTCTCATCTTCCTTCTCACCTGGCAGAGGACGGGGATGAACTCCAAGGCCACAGGTCTGGAAAAAGAGCTAACTTTCTGATTACTGCAAAAAAGAAATCAAACCAGTTGGGTGATTCTTTAAAGAGCCTAAATCGAATCTGTACTATTGGTACAGAGCCATAAAGAATGGTCGTAACCATAGATCCATCATCTTCGAGGAGGAGGAAACATAAGTCCAATACGCGTTATGGAAGACTAGGGATTGCTAATCCGTCCACGCGGGAAGCCTTCTCCCTCTCAGGCTCAAGAGTCAAGATAGCCCGCCCTAAACAAGAAGCTGCTTATTCTTTCAAGGATAAAGCTAACCAAAACAAGCTACGGATTGAGCGTACACACTTGGTAATTATTTCCTGCTACATCTGATCAAGCCATCACACTGGAAGATAGCATGAGGAAGGCTGAAAACCGGAAGAGGAAGATGAGTTCGAACAAGCATCATCCCGAACCTTCTTTCAAGAAACATTTTGCTCATGATGGGAACAATGGTCACAAACCTCATAGTCACAATCACAATGGAGGCCACAAGGGAAATGGACATGCTGGCCACAATCATAATAGTGGACAGCACCGTCCAAATCCTGAACCCAAGAAAGATCTCAGCCAAGTGCTTTGCTACAAGTGCAACAACAAGGGCCATTATGCCAATGAATGCCCAGAAAAGAAAGGAGCTGAAGCAGCTGCCAAACCCAATCCTTTTGATAAAGGATATGTGAACCACATCAATGTGGAAGAAGTGAATGGTATGTTCAGAATAAGTTTTCACTTCACTAGTTTCTTTTCTTTTCTTTACTGCCATCAAAAATCCTTTTAAGGGTGGTAGCCACCCAGATATCCCAGTCACAACCTTTTTGCTAGCCTTCTCGAATCTCGGGGACGAGATTCCTTTTAAGGGTGGTAGTCTGTAACATCCCAGGTTTTTTAAAAGGTTGAAAAATCAGAAAAATTTAAATTTTTTGAAAATTATTATCGATTTTGCTTTGAAAAGAAAAATCATGCATGCATTCATCTGCATATTGTATTGTTGCATTTGCATATTTCAAAAGTGGGAATTATAATTCCACTTGAAAACATATTTGAGAAAACATAGCAAAAGGACTATTTATGTCCAATATATTATTTTGAAGTATTGTGGTTACTTCTTTAGGATAAATGTTTGGTTGTGAATTGTTTGTATGAATGGGAAGTTATTCTATTACTTACCTATTCTCTATTTTTTAAGTTTAATAGTTTTGTTTTAAAAGAAAATATTTATTTGGATTTTAATTTGAGTTTTGAATTCATTTTGAATTATCGAATTCTTTTATGAACAAAATGACTTTGTGAAAAATTATCTTCGAGGGATATGGAATCTTATTACTCATATTTTGTTTTGGATTTTAAATATAAAGTTCAAAAGGAATTTATAAAATCCTACTTATAAAATTTAGCATAAAGGTCTAATTAAACCTTTATACATTATTTGAACTTCGAATTTTGAAATGTTTTGGAAAAGTGTATTTGAAAGTTCTAACAGACAGGTTTTGTTTTTACAAATTTTTGAAAATTGGTTTGAGGTCATTTGGAGTTTTAAAACAAAAGTTATAAATGTTTTACTGTTTTCAGAAAACAGAAAAGGAAAAAGGATTAAAAAAAAAGCGCTCAGCCTATTGGGCCGAGCCCACCTACCATCTCGTTATCTGCCGCACGCGCGCACGCAGCCAGCCAAACAAGGTGACTGGCTGAGCCAGCGACCGAGTCGGTTCCATCGTTCTTTTGAACCTGAAAATTCGTTTTTCCAAACACTTTCCACTGAAACACGATTATCTTGAGAAATATAACTCCAAATCCAGATCCGCTTAATTTCATAACTTCGAGCCCAATCTTTTCCACCGACCCTTGGTCTATATAAACCCCTGTAGCCGCCGGCATCTCTGTTCCCCTTTTCGTTCCACCTAAACCCTAATCAGCGAAATCGTATTTCGTTCGTTTGACGACCAAGATCATCTCGAATCGCGACGGAACCTGAAGCCTTGTTGTAAATCTCCTCAATACCTTTCCATCCCGGGAAGCCTCAACTCTTTTCATCAACCGTGGAGAGAGAATTTCGACTCGCAATCCTTCAGATCTGAAGTCGTATTTCTTAGATCTCTTCGTGCTCGTTCTTCAAATCGAAATTCCTTTGGTGAGAATTCAGATCTAACCCTTACCTACAACTTTGCTATTGCACTCTTTTGGTTTTGACGTACGGAATTCTCTGTACAATACAGATTGCTTTTGACGATTTTCGGAGGAGACAACAATCTCAAATCTTCGGGCCGTAGTTACGAAAGTTGTTCCCCTGATCAAGACCTTTCTTTTGCCCCAAGCCTCACCTCTTTTGGTCAAGCGAGCTAGGAGATATTCGAGTTTGAAGTTTCGGATCAGAAAGGTAATTTGCGAGTTGTGACCAATCTATTAATCCACTTATGTTATAATTGTGATAGTTAGAAAAGGCACGTAATTCTCTACAACTTTCATGTAGATTGTTTTTCCATCCGAGCAACTTTATTTTTTGTCAAAATTCGTAGTCAACCGTAAAGTCAGCGCCCAGTCAGCGCTTCGTCAGCGCCACGTCAGCGGACAGAGTCAACAGTCAACCGAAGACCGGCAGTTTTGCAGAAAAACCCTAGATCTTAGATCTATCACTACTTTTTATTGGTTTGGCCAAATTTTACAAGCGTTATATTTCTGGAAAGCTTATGACACTTAGAAAATTTGGGCATAATTAGTTTTATGTTTTGTCAAACTTATTTTGGTTCAATTTTAAAATGGTTGTTTAAGTAAATTTGACTTAACTTAAATTTAAAAATTGATTTTTGGGCAAATCCAATTGCTTTAACTTTGTTTAATTAATACTTGGCCGTAGGAATACTCTACTATTTTGTAAAAGTATTTTCTATGATTTTTGTAATTAATATTGATTAAATGCTTTTTAGGTGTTATTTTAATAATTAAAATTGATTAAAATTATTTTTCTTCATATATTCGATTAATAAAATGACTTAGTCATATTCTGATCACTTTAGTTACAAAAGGTACTTAGAAATATTTGCCTCTCCAAAAAAAGTAATTTCCTTCCTTAGAAAATATGTGACAATTATTTTGACAACATTATTTCCTTAGAAAAATTTCAACACCTTAAAAGTGCTAAATCTTCTCCTTAGAAAAATTTAGCATCTTGAAAACTTAGTTGTTTTATAATATTTTTCTAAGTCATATTGTTTAAGTGTTTGTCCTTAGAAATTTTATCAACTATTGTTTTAAAGTATTTTCCTTAGAAAATTTGGCAACTACATTTTGTTTACTTTTCCTTAGAAATTATTTGGACTCATTGTTTGACCTTTGGTCCTTAGTCATTTTTGGACCATCTTACTTGTCTTGCATTAACTTAGAATAATTTCATGGCATAGCATGCATCTCTAGTTCTTAGAAATATTTTGCACTTCTTACATGACATTCCTCCTTAGAAAAAAATTGAGGATGCATGTTAGTCCTTTTGACCCTCCTAGTCGAAAACCACTAAGTTAGAGTTAGTGGAAACCAATGAAGGACTTAGCAAAGAAAACAAGACTCCAGAAGCATCTCCAAGAAGAAAAGTACTTAAAAGAAATCAAGAGGAAGTTCATAAAGACCAACCCCCCCTACATTTTCTAAGTCCTTCTTTCCTTTATCTCTTTTCTTCCTTCTTCTCTTAGACTTCATGGTGGCTAAGTTATATTCAAGACCAACCTTGGTGCTGCCAACATCATCAAGTCTGCAGAACCATCATGTCTACAAATTTCAATGAAGTCAACACACCAAGGAGCAAGCGATAAGGAAGCCTGAAGATGATTCTTGGAAGACCAACTACTACATCTTTCTTTCTATCCTTTTTCTCCTTCATAATTTGTCTTTCACTTTGGACATAGACCAAGTCCTTTGTGTTTAAGACTAAGTTCCTAGAGTGCTAATTGAAGACCATTGAAGATCAATGAAGCTACAAAGGAGTTGAAGATTATTTGAAGACCAAAGTTGTGAAAACTTAGAATAACCTTACAACTTTTCAAGTTGTTTTATCAAGTTTACTTTAGGCTCAACCTGGACCTTGCCTTAGCTAAATGGGATATTGTTATTTATGTCTTTCCCTTATTTTGTTTGCATGTCTTCCATACCATAATTATTGTGTCATCCTGCATCTCATGCATATCATATTTTTCTAAGTGTTGCATTTATGATTGTGTGTTTATTTGTGATTTATTTGACTTGTTAGAAATTCCGGAGAGAGACGAAAGTGGTTACAACTGTTACTACTACACTCCTGTTTGCCAAGGCAAGTGGCACACCCCATAAATTTTCTAAGTATTTTTCTATGCATGACTTAGTGTATTTCTTTATATGCATGTGTAGGATAGTATTGCTATGCTAAAACTACTATCTCCTTTTACTAGTTGTGTCTAGAATCCTATTGATAACTTAGTAGAAATATTGATGCTATGCAAAAGTGTTTTATTGAAAAGCTTAATTCTACTAAGTTAATTTACCACCTGGGTGGATTTGGTTTTGAAAAGAAGATGCAAGAGTTGGGTGTTGTCCCTAGGGGTGACCTCTACGGGATATTCACTTGTGGTTGCCACCCAGGAATAAAGGGACCAATGTTTTCTCTAAGTGAAGTTGCTACCGTGCAGCCATTAGTCATATGGGCTCTGGCTAGATGGATTAAGTTGCGTGGACTCCTCCCGGCTTGACAAGCAGATGTAGAGGATGTAGGTGGAACGGGTCAAGCCAGTATGGGATGGGTAATATGCTTCTGAAAAGTCTCGTCTCAACTCTCTCCTTTTCCTTAGCACAATTTGAGTGCTTGAGGATAGTTTGGGTTTGTTGGGTCTAATGGTGAAAGTGCACAACCTCTGCAGAGTTTAAAACTAAGTACTTAGCCGTGTCCCCGATTACGGACAATTCAAGCAGTTGATCAAGGATGTCAACGGATGCTCCCAACATCTCAATTTCTTTAAGTAAAATTTTGATGGGTGAACAAGGGTAGACAAGACTATGGATTTCAAGCCATATTGTCTCAAACATTTTGAGGAAAATGTTTTATAAAGTGTTAGGCAAAAATTGGCTTTTATGCAAAATAGCCTTGAACTCCACCAGCCAAATATGCATATAGGTTATTAGAGTTATTCCACTAAGTGTCCACATAGTGTCACTTGCCAGATCCATTTTTAATGGTTCAGACCCACTCTGTTGCAAATTTTTATTTGTTGCAGATTGTTCTAACGACGAGTGAGTTTCGTTAAGGGTTTCGAGTCTGCAACCAACATGTTTCGCCTGTGGCACATGAAGATGATGGAGACTCACTGAAGAATAATGTTTTCCGCTGCTTTACTCTTTCAAAGCTAGCTTCGTGCTATGCAATTTGTAAAGGATATTTTCCTCAGTACTGGATCCACGTGTAATAATTGATACAATGTTGTGATATTTCATCTTAGACGGTGTGTGCAAATGAATCGATCCAGGGGTTTGCACTATACACAGGTACCTTGCCAATTTCTAAGTGCAGGTACGCTACAGTTTAACAAACTAGGACTAACTTCATAGCTCTCAGCAGTAATCTCAAGTGTGGTGATAGGCTTAGCAATAAATTGATCATTAGGAGTGTTTGTGTAGTCACACAATTTAGTTCTATCTCCCATTTCAACAAGTTTTTATGTGTTTTTAATTTTTTATGCAAAACTGAAAGTAAAATGACACTAATGCAACTCGAAATAACAAATGCAACACAAAAATGCAAAACTGAATATAAATATGCCAACCGAAATATAAAGATGATATGCAAGACAAGAACAAAACAAAATAAAATGATTGTAGGTAAAGATGGATAAGATGATGCTCACGTAGGTGCAACCTCCCCAAGCTTAGGTTCTTACACAAGCTGGTGATGAAGTTGACTTGATGTGAGTGATCCTTGGACAAACCTTTCAGCTATGGTTCCCCGGCAACGGCGCCAGAAAACGGTCTTGATGGCCCTTAACGTAGTTACCTGCGTTAAAAGAAAATGGGTTAGGTTGAGACTCCAAGTGCAGAGTGTATGTAGTAGTGGAAGACAGTTTTCCCCACGAGGGGTGACTCGAGGGTTTAATATCGAACTCTCGGGGAACCAGTATTTCAGGTGTTATCTCCTTATCCTTCTCTTGTGAACCTGTAATAAAATAAATTGGTTTGTGCCCTCAACCTCACCAAGTGGTTATCAAGCACAAGGTGTGAGAATGATAATAAAATAAATATGCAAACAGTAGTAAATATGCAATGATGGTAAAATAAATATGCAAGGATGGTGGAAACAATGATAAATGATATTTTTGGGTTTTATAATGTGAATGCAAGATGTAAAAGTGTTTTTGTATTTTCGGATTTAATAATGGCAGCAAACAAAAGTAGTGATAAAAGTGTTGGAAAGGTGTTTCTTATGATTAAAAATGGACCGGGGTTCATGGTTTCACAAATGCACTCTCTTTTGATAACGTGGTAGACAATGGAACACTAAAATTAACATGAAAGATGGCAAGACATGGTTTGACAAGTTATTAATAATATGGGCATCACGTCCTAACATAGAGATCTCAAGTATAAGTTGTTCTCTCTCTCTTATGCTCCACCAAGATGCGAACTAAATCATATCACCTTAGTAATTAAGATAAATCAGAGCATAGCAATAAGTTCAATGACATGAAGTTAAAATAAGAACATGCTAGATCTAGTCATGGAGGTAGTGGCCAAGGTCACATCCACTCTCCGGTAGCATGGTATTTTTGTTTATCCCTAGTGAGGCAACAAAGTAAGGTAGAAAACCCAAGTGGATCGCAGAACTATCTGTCACGTTCACTGCACTAGCCACCCCCCGTTACTCCAACTAATGCACACGTTCCCCCTCACATGCTCTCATAAACATGCTTGATCATGAAAAGTAAATAAGAACGGGGTACTTAATATGCATCTACTTTCATAACTGAAACAAAACCATTGCAATCTCAAACATGTATTAACTCATAATAAAGATCCACCACAAAGGAATTACATAGATGACCGTAATCATGTTCAGCAGCTCATACGGTACTAGTTAGTGAAGCTCATAGAGAGGAGAGATACATAAGTTACTTCCACAAACCCATAATTCCTACAGACTTTGTTATATTAAAAATGCCTGAAGATGATAATCTATCTATTATTCTTGGAAGGCCCTTTTTGAACACTGCAGGAGCTGTGATAAATTGCACTGAGAGCAAAGTAACATTTAATGTCAAAGGAAATGAACATACTATTTATTTTCCCAAGAAGAATCTTGTTACAATGATAAACAAGAGTGTGAATTCTATTCAAAGAAGTACTCTTATAGTTGGAAGCTTTGAATTTGCACTACCACCTCCTGCACCAAAATAAGTTACCTTGATGATTGGAACCATTCCAATCAAAATTGAGGTATCCTGAACTTCTTCTTTATATATATAAAATAAGAATCATTTATTATATCTTTTACATATTATTAATGAGACTTGATCAACCTCATTATTAATGTGGAAATGATGAAAACTTGATTCCCATAAAAATTTGTATTGCATTTTAATTTTACTTATCCTAGAATTTTAGAGTATATGCATAAACATAATTATTACAGAGTTCAGAAATTCCAGAATATGAAGTTTGAAAAATTCTCTTCAGAAAATTTTCTCGAAAAATTGCAGAAAAATTTGGAGGTAAGATATTTTACCAGGGAACCAACAGCCGGAAGTGGGACACCAGGAGGCCACCAGGGACCAAAAGAGAGTGTCCCACGCGGCCAGATTCCTTGGCCGCGTGGGACCCAATAACTTTGGCCACAGGTGGAGGTAGGTGAGTGATCTGTGCCCATCTCCTCCCCCTCGACAGAAAACCAGCTCCAGGTATTTTCCCCAAATTTTCCCGAGCTCATTCTTCCTGCTATCCTTGGATCTCCAAGTTTAGGGCAGATTTTTCAAATCTGTTTGGTGAGATTGCTCCTTGGTATGTGACTCCTTGATAATCCCCAAGAGCAAGGAATCACTGTAGCACAATTCGATAAGTATTTGAGTGTCGAACCCATGAGGAGCTGAAGGTAAACTATCTATTCTCTAAAGCCCTATAACCCTCTTATATGGCCTTTTATGCAAAGCAATAAATTTAAATATGAAAGGAACTAACTAATGGAAGCAAGTGATGTGGAATGGGTTTATCTAGTAACAAGTTTCTCAATCAAGTTTCAAACGCAAGTTTCTTAGAGCAAGTTTCTCTCAGCAGTTTTCTCAAGCAAGTTTCTCAAAGTAGCAAGTATCAAATATCTCAAGTAGCAAATATCTCAAGGGAGCAAATGTTCTAGCAATTGTTATTTCATTCGTGTGGTTGTCACAATTAGTGAAGCACATGTTTCAGTCTTAATTGTTTCTTCTAGGAAGGAGCCATAAATAGGTGTAGCCAAGTAAATGAGCAAATTACACAACTCTTATGATGGATCTCATGGCCAAGTAAATGTGCAGCACAAGAATTATTAAGACATAATTGTCCCACCATAGCCTTAAGTTCTAGGGTCCCCCATATATATCCCCCATAATGTAACTTCAAGTCTCAGACCACGGTTTCTGTCTTAGTACTCCGACCCGTCCTACTCAATCCATTACACTACGGTGATCACCTTACATGCATTCCCCAAATATGCGTGCACTCATACATTGTACATCAAGACAATCATAAAAGATAACAAAACTTGTATGCAACCAATCAACGAACTATTTCACTATTGCCATGAACAAATCACTTCTCAAACATAGATGGGGAGACACAATAGATCAAGGGAATAGTATATTGCATCATATATCATGTTTGCCAAGAGTTTACAGTGGAGAGATGGAGATGATCTTGCTGTAGATGTTGATGATGAACACGCCGGAGGGGGTGGAGCCCTCCGGAGGTGATTCCGGCGGCGTTTCCCCCTCCGATCTTTCGGCGGCAGCCTTCTGACTCTCTGTTTCGTGGTTTTTGTTTCTTCTCCGCCGCCTCCTCCGAAACTCCTCGGGGGACTATTTTTATAGACGTTTTTAGGTCAAGACGAAGCCACGGAGACGAAAACGGACGGCATCGGAGCCACGAGGAATAAAAGAGGTGGTCCCACACGGCCAAGGAATCTGGCCGCGTGGGACCATCTATTTTCTTCCTCGGACTTCCTTTTTCACGGATCCTTGGCTCGTACGTCTTCTTATTTCCAAATATTGGGCCCCGTAAAATATTAGGTCATTTGGACGTCGTTTGGTCCCTGAAAGTCAAAAACATGGAAAAAGGGGTTTTCTGGTTCTGCAGGGTTAATTCCAAATAAATGGGGAAACTGTGAATTATCCCCTAAAATCATTATAAAACATAAATATAACCCATATATGATGCAAATAAGTTGGAATATCAAGTAATAAAATGTAAAGTTCATGTATGCATTTTACATGCATCAACATCCCCAAGCTTAACCAATACTCGTCCTCGAGTATGAAGGTGATAAAACTAACATGGACTTTGCATTTTAATACCATCAATGGATATCAAAGATGATTACTATTGCTACATAGAGTCAAATGATTCATTCTTCAAAGGAGTAGCAATATGCAAGATAGATTATGAAGTGATATCAAGTATTTAATGCAACGATGTTCAATGATAATTCACAAAGTGTAACATGAAAGAAAGTACTATGGACCACATGTATGCATAATGAAAAGTAAGAACATCCTATAATGGTCATAGAGTATTCATGAAAATCTGAATATAAAAGGTGGACACTTTGGAAAGATATATAAATGAGTAGGGGTAAAGCATGAATAAGTTTCATCTAACTTCCAAACTCTTCTACTTAAGTTAATGATTGCAAGGTGGTAATCCTTGGTGTCAAGCTCTCATTACCCCTATCATAGCATCTTGAATGATTAAAGTTTAAAGTGAAAGCAAATATGAGTAGTGTGCTTGACAAAGTATAGGTTGAATGTCTCATGCCCCTTGAATACAAGTACCTACACCATGGTGTTACTCAACTTGGGAAACAAAGTAAGTTCAAGTTAAATATCATTGTAAGTAATAATAGCATCATTAAGAGCGTCAACTGGGGTACCTCTTGTCCCAGGATATGGAACAAGCCCATATCAAAATGACAAGACAAACAAACAAAATGAACAATCTCAACACCCTTTTTATTTACCATTGGGATAGCTTTTTATTATAAGGTGTATCACTGACGGTTCACCATAGTATGTAAGTAAATTTCCACCATGAATGATGCATGGCTTAGATTAGCGGCCCAGGCGTCTCTCTAACCATTTATACAAACTCATTTAAACTTGCTTTGTCTCCACATTTATTTCACCCATGATAAGCATCCATAAACAAAAGTACATGATATCAACTAAATAAAATGAAGAGCATGTTGAAAGCTTGCCATGTGACAGCACATATGAGCTAACTCTCAACCCAAGACATTTGTCAAGCCCACAACATCATAATTTTAATCACAATGGGTCATGTTTATTTAATGCAATAAAAGTAAAGTGTGCATCAAGTTCGTGAGAGCTCTATAACCAACTTTTCCCATGACAATCAACAACATAAGCATTTTCATTCAGAGGTATAGATAACACAAATATCATGATAATCATACTCGGAATAGCATAAAGCTAATAGGTAGATATGGTGGACTCACTGGAAAAACTTTGGTTGAAGGTGTTGGAAACAAGTTTTTACTTGTTGGAATTTTTGGGCTAGCAAGAGGGAGAAAGTTGACCGTCTAAATGCATGCATGAGTGTCCATAGAACTAACCAATCCATGTTAAACAAAGTAAAGTAACATTCAGCATCAAAACATGAATAAAAATAGCTCTTGATAAAACACTTGCATATTAACACTCATTAACAAAGCATATGAATCATGCAACTATATGTATCTTTTTGAATCAACTTAAACATCCCTTTCCCAATCTTTTAATAGCATCCAACTTAATTCAACCCAAATTTCCAGTACCTCTTTCATATATAAATGATGGTGGTGGTCTCACAAAATAAAAATCAAACCAAAATAAAAAGCAAACAAAAGACGCTCCAAGTTTATGCGATAAGGTGCATTGATCGAAAAACAGAAGTTAGACGTGTGCAAACCGAGAGTGTGTAGGTCCAGTGGGGTTGTCTTCACATCCCCAAGCTTATGGTCTTCACCATCCTTGGATAGCTCTTGGTGCATCTCCTCTAATCCCTGTGAAAAAACTTCAAAACACCGTTTCTCCCATTTCTTTTCTGTGGGGTGACATTAGTAGTGATAGACAAATAGATTTCTTGCTGCATATAATCCTTAGACAAAAATTCATATGAATGTCCAGAAAGTGTATAATGTTGTATGCCTACTTATAAACTCAATTGGATCAAAAAGATTCAAGTTAAAAGTTCAAAAAATGCATCAAACAAAATGGGACAGAATCTGTCCAGAAAAACAGCAGCAGCAAAACGTATTTTTCTACCCTACTTAACTTTGTCGAAAAATTCCGAAAAATTCATGCATACAGAGGATGAAAAGTTGCAACTACAGTTCAAATATCAGCTCATTCGGAGTTACAGAATAAGAATTAAAAATCATACCGTGCACAGATTCGTGCAGGAATAAAATCTCCGAATGCTATAAGCAACTTTTTCAAACCAAAATGGGTAAAACTTGGCACTTTATTAAAAATTCCAGAAACTAAACTAAAAACTAAGTCTCTTGTTACAGCAAGAGGACACAAAGAAAATCACAAATAAAAACAACCGGGTTGCCTCCCGTAAAGCGCTTTCTTTATAGCCATATAGCTAGGCTTCTTACTTGGTATCAAGATGGTTGGAGTGAGGTGGCTTGGCATCCCCAAGCTTAAATTCTTGTACTTATTTGATATATGTAGGGTGAGCCTAGGGGTAACATCCCCAAGCTTGAGTGTTTGTCCCTCTTGATATTTGTTCATCACCCTCAACTCTTCCACTTGAAAATTCTCTTTACACAAAACTCATCATAAAACTTGATTAGAGGGGTTAGTGTCTCCATAAATTAAATCCACATAAGTACAGAAAAGACATATCATGAGTTGATTCTAAACATTAACTAATTTACTATGGTTGTGTATTGTTCTTTGATCCAAAGAACCACACAAAACACAAGTAATGAGAGTAATGCAAAATAAAGACAGAATCTGTCAAAAACTGGACAGCCCGTAAAGAGTGAATTTTCAGAGGCACTTACGTTGCTCAAATCAGAAAACTTTGAACTAATGAAATGTGTAATAATAACTGAATATTGCTGACGTGAAATTTCAGGTCAAAATTCCTTTTCTGTGATTTTTAACATTTTTCGCAGTAAAGCTTAGGAATCTGTTTTCTGGACAGCAAATTACTATTGTTTGATCCTACCTCTCAAAAGAGGTTATTCTTTCCATAAATATGAAAAATAAGATACAAAGGTGATGTTACAGTAGTAAACAAGCACCTTGACTCAAAAACCGAAAATCAAACTGAAGAAATAAAAAAGAAGCAAAACCAAGAAAGGTTCAAGAGAAACAAACAAAGAAGAAAGAAAATATTTTTGTTGTTTTTGATTTAGCAAAAAGGCAAAAGAAGAAGCAAATATATACAACATAAACACTCTTTTTATTTGGTTTTAGCTTTGGGAAAAGTTTTAATGATAGAGACTTTGCAACGGTTCCATTGGCATGAACAACACATGTTCAAGGTCGACCCCAACTTCTCCATTACTCATCCTTCTCATTTACTTTCCCAAATTTTATATAAAATGAAAATGTTAAACTAATTGTCACAAAACAGTAGGTGTCGTCGTATCAGCATCTGAGATAGGAGACGGGTCCTGCTAGCCGAGGGTGAACGTAGGGCAAGAAGGTGGACGTCGTTGAGGTCGAGATTGTACACGCCAGTTTACCCAGCTTCAGGCTCCACGGCGGTGGCGGAGCCCTACGTGCTGCTATAACTCACTATCAGGCAAATCTCCGTGTTACAGGTTACAATGAGCTATGGGATATGTCAAAGTATGAGAGTATGCCCTAAAGGCTTCCCGTGGTCTGGCTTATATAGGCGGCCGGACCTAGGGTTACAAGGTGATTACGTATCCGGCAAGCATACAGAATCCTAAACCTACCCAGCAAGTCTGCCGCCTTCCGTCTTGGTTTTGGTGGCTTAATGGGCTTCGGTCTTGGGCCTCCTCCTTGCCGGCATCTGTTTTCCTTGGTCGTCAGCTATCTGGGCCGCCCGGTAGGCAAAGCCTTCGCCACCACTGTGGGCCACCCGGGACTAGCCGGATTGATCCATGCTGGTGACACCCCTAGTAGGTATATCCCCAACATTAGCCCCTAGAAGGGTTCGAGTTCTTCACACGCCGTCTTCTTTTGTCGGCGACGTCCGTCCTGTCTTGTTGGCGGCTGAAGAGCTTGAAGCATTCCAAAGTTGAAATAAGCGGCGATCCGCCTAAAGTAGTCGGATGATTTGCCGCCATCATGGGAAAGATGGCCTGACCGCTGTCAGGAATCTTCCCGGCACCAGTCTTGTCATTTGATCGGTCCCGTCAAATGTTAACGGATGACGTCATACAGTCCACGACAGTTTGGACTTGGCATGCGTCATGATTACTTCTCCACTACGCACGAGAATCGGAGAGACGGCCACAGACACCATTGCCACGACGTGCAAATCGTGGGCACGTGGCGTAGATCGTGGGTTCCCCCAATCTCGCGCACGGATCTTAACGCGCGGAGATAAATACCCAAAGGGCACAACGGGGTCGAACTTCTTCCCCATTCGCATTCACCGCAGCCTCCTCAGCTTCTCGAGCGCTCCTCTCCCCGTACTCAACTCTGGTGAGCACTTGAGCAGAGCCTCCGCTACAAATGGCGAGCACCTCTCAGCAAGATTCGGCGGCGGCTGCACTAGCTGCGACTTTAGCGGTTGCGCTTGGATCTGGATCTGCGCCGGCGGCAGCGGCGGTTCCCGTGAGCATGCCGGAGACCTCTCCTGTCCCCACTGCGGCTGCGGGTGGGGTTCTTTCTTCTTCTCCAACTCCGGTGGCACCCGATGCGCCCACACCCACCTTCCCGCTTCCATCCCTAGCGCGACCAGCGTTGAGGCCACGGCGGAAGCAGAAGCTACCGACGACGACAATGCCGAGGATGAAGAGGAGGCGGCGGACCTTGGATCTAGATATTGGCTGCCGTCAGTCATGACGTCAGCTTATCTGAAGAAGCTGGAGGATGGCGGCAACATACCGCCCAAGACGGAGTGCTCCTGGAGGGTTCCGGACGACGAACCAGTCCCTGACCCACAAGACGGCGAGCGCGTCATGTTGGCGTCGCACAGCCTCCGCGGTATGTCTTTGCCGCTTTCGGCCTTCTTTCTGGCAGTGCTTAGCTTTTACGGGCTGCAACCGCACAACATAGCGCCCAACAGCATCCTAGTGCTAGCCGGCTTCCAGGCTTTGTGCGAAGGGTATTTAGGGATAGCTGCATCCATAGAGCTATTCCAATACTACTTCCTGTGCTGCCGGCAAACCATACCAGGCGGACAGCTGGCAACTTGCGGTAGCGTAACCTTCAACCGCCGCCAACCCGACTGGTACCCAAAGATCCCATACATCGAGTCGGTGAAGCACTGGACCAGCACCTTCTTCTACTGCAAGGACATCCCGACACCCGGCACGACACAGGGGATGCCTGCTTTCGTCAACGGTCCGCCAATCCACAAGACCTGCTGGACGGCAAAGGTGCCCCTTAGCAGCTTGTCGGCTGAGCTTCGAATTGCCTTCAGGCGGATTGAGTTTCTGACGAAGACGATGAAGGCTCCGTTGCTTGACGGAGTTGACACCGTGATCTGCTGGCTGTCGAGGAAGATAATGCCACTCCGCCATCACCCACTGAAGATGTGCGAGTACAAGGCGGATGACGCCGGCAATAGCACCCTTGACCAAGATGTGCTAGAGTACCGGCTTAGAGAGCTTGTGAAGCCTCTGTCGGTGAAGGCGGCCGAAGGCGTCGCCATGTTCACCCACGATAACCCAGCCCCAGTGGTAAGCCAGATACTTGTCTTGACATCTTTATCTACTGGGTACTGAATTAATGTTTTGCCCTTTTCCTTTTCAGCTACAAACCTTGGGGGATGCCGATTTGGCACCTAACTGGTACGACGCCGGTGCAAAAGTCAAAGAAGCGCAAAGTAGGCAGCTCCACCAAGGATTTGGAGAAGACGAAGAAGGCGGCCACTTCTGTTGATGCAGAGGGAGACCTTGGGGGAGAATATCCCACTCAAACGGTAGGCAAGCTTTTGCTTTCCCTGACTTGGCCATTTTTGATACAAGTTTCTACTGACAAACTTGCACTTTCCTGCTTACAGGGGCAAGCCTGCCGTGCCCAAGCTCCGCGCCAACCTGAAGATTTCTGCCGGTAGGGGCAAGCCACCACGGTCTTCTCCAGCCAGTGCGCCGACAACGCCTACAGTTGGCGTTCCGTGGTTGTATGCCAGGGAACGTACACATCTGCTGGTACCGCAGAGGCAGCTACGGAGAAGATGACGGGCAAAAAAGTCGGTTGCCGGACCTACTTTTTCCAAGACGGCTGAAGCTTCGGCTAATGATGCGCGCTCGATTTATTGCCATGAAGCAAGAGATGGATGACGAGATGGCGGCTGGCCATGGCGGATCGTCCTCCCATCCTAGCTCTCAATCTGGCAAAGGGTTACAAGACCCGCGGCAAACGCTAAGGACCATGCATGAAGGTACCCGTAAATGGTACGCGCACATGGATGATCTCCACGAGACCATGCACGGTCAACTTGAGGTGATTTAACCTATAGTCGCAGCCCCCGAGCACTTTGGCAGCTGAAAGATTTTTTAGCTGGCAAAGTGGTCTCGTTGACTATAGTGCTAACGCAACGTTGTCTTCGTTTATGCAGGCCGTTCTTGCTTCCAATCTTTAGCTGTTCCGTGCTCAAGAGAAGAAAACAGAGAATGACAGCAACTGCAAGGATGTGGAGATGAAGACGCCAGATTGCAGCTTGGAAGAGGCTCACAAAAAGGATGAAGGTGACAAAATTTTCTTTGCCTTCTTTGCGTCCGACTTCTTTTTGCTTTTCCGCAAGTATTTTAGTCGTCTTTCTCTTTATTTGTAGAATTACTAAACACTGCGCAAGATATTCTCAAGAACTCCACTGACATGCAAGTTTTGATGAACGAAGCCGCAGATCTTGCTGAGTTGGTGTCAAAGCTGAAGGCGGATCACGCCAAGGAGCTGGAGGAGCAGGAGCTGGCCCATGCCGCCGAGGTTAGCAAGTTGACGGGACAACTTGAAGCCATGAGCAACAACCTCAACCAGGTGAACAAGAATGCCAAAGAGCAGCAGGAGCATTGTCACAGGCGGTCCAGCTAGCTCAGGAAATGCTTGAGAACCATCTGGACGAGGTCAACGCCATCCACGAGCATGGTCTTGGGTAAATCTCTTACCCTTCATCCTTTTTTGATACCGTGAACTCTAAAATTTCAAACTGCAGTGTGTAACCTTTGCATTGTGCAGTGCCGGCTAACTTAGGCGATGACGTGGGTACGACACCGCGCCTTGCCCATATCTTGAAGGTTGGCGAAACCGTCAACCAGAAATTGTCGGCGCGGGCAAAGCGTTTGCCGCCAAGTTCTACCCCTGGCGAGCACGGCGATCCCGTCAACTTTGATGCCTTGCCAAACTTGCTAGAGAAGGCGGCGACCGAACATGACGACGCGCTACGATCAGCAGCACGAGGCGGAGCCAAGTTGGTGTTGGCGATGACGGCGGCGTGGTATCCGGAGGCTGATATTCATCAAACTCACCGACTACTTCCCTTCCCCACCGAGGACGAAAACAACCAAGCCATCGTGATGCAAGACGTGCTGCGGTCTGTTCAGGGCTATGCAACCCGGGTTGCCAACATGGTTGGCATCCGCAAGTTCTACAAGGAACACCCGGAGGCAGAGAAGGCGAAGCGCGGCTGACGAGCGCAGCCCCCAGGATGATGGAGCCAGCCCCAAGGATGCAGTGTCAGCCCCCAGGATCTCCCACCTACTCCACCAAAGCGGCAACTCCTTAAATGTCCTCTCCTGCAATGGTAGCACAAGACACTGCGTTAATCTCTTAACGAAAAAACTTGTTATATTTTGGGTTTGTAAATATTCTGGGCCAACTTTTATGCTACACTTGGCGGTAGGCTTATTTAAGTGGCCCGCCTTAATATGTATCTCGTTTCCATGTTTAGCTGTTTCATATGTTGGCGGAACCTCATCTTAGTTACTTTAGTTGAGCCAACCAGGTGCAATACCAACTAATTTAGACTCAGAGACCAAAGCCAGCATGTTGGTGCTAACGACTATACTAGGCGACCACAAACAAACAGGAGATAGGCTATTAGGCGGTGCAAAGGTTGTTTTGCTTTTTAGCCGGCAGACGGCAAATGTCAAAGAAGTTTGAACCTTAGCGCGGAGCAAAAATATTTTGTTCGGTAACTTTTATGACAACAGATATATGATTGCGAGAAAAGACAAAACATGGCATGATCCCAAAATTGAATGAGCAAACTGGTGGCTCTAGGTTAATAGTGCCAGAAAAATGCTTGTACGCACAACGTCAGTTGGGAAACCCCAAGAGGAAGGTATGATGAGTGCAGCAGTAAGTTTTCCCTCAGTATGAAACCAAGGTTTAATCGGACCAGTAGGAAAACGAGGTTTGCTTCGAAGGTGTTGGTGAAGGAGTGTAGTGCGGCGCAACACCAGGGATTCCGGTGCCAACGTGGAACCTGCACAACACAACAAATTACTTTGCCCCAACTTAACAGTGAGGTTGTCAATCTCACCGGCTTGCTGAAAACAAAGGGTTAAACGTATCGAATGGAAAATGATGTTTGTTTGCATAAAACAGTAGAGAACAATGATTGCAGTAGATTGTATTTCAGATGTAAAAGAATGGACCGGGGTCCACAGTTCACTAGTGGTGTCTCTCCAATAAGATAACTAACATGCTGGGTAAACAAATTACAGCTGGGCAATTGACAATTGATAAGTGCATAAACATGCATGTGTGAGCTGTGGTGTCTACTATGAGATTCATTTGGGCATTACGACAAAGTACATAGACCGCTATCCAGCATGCATCTATGCCTAAATAGTCCACTTTCCGGTTAACATCCGTACCCCTTCCAGTATTAAGTTGCAAGCAACAGACAATTGCATTAAGTAATGTGCGTAATGTAAACAATACATTCATCCTTGAATAAAGCATTGCTGTTTTACCCCTAGTGGCAACAACACATCTACAACCTTAGAACTTGCTGTCACTATCCCAGGTTAAATAGAGGTTGAACCCAACTATCATGCATAAATACCCCCTCTTGGAGTTACAAGTATTCACGTGGCCAAGGCTTCAACAAGTAACGGAGAGCATGCAAGATCACAAATGACATAGACATGATAATATAATATTCAGCTCCACATAGGTATCAATATAAGTCAGATCCCAGCAAACACAACATGTAGCATTACAATAAGATGATCTTGATCATGATAGGCAGCTCACAAGATCTAAACATGATGGCACAAGTGGAGAAGACAACCATCTAGCTACTGCTATGGACCCATAGTCCAAGGATGAACTACTCACGCATCACTCCGGAGGCGGGCATGGCGATGTAGAGCCCTCCGGTGATGATTCCCCTCTCCGGCAGGGTGCCGGGAAGAGCTTCAGAACCCCCCGAGTTAGGGTTGACGACGGCGGCGGCAGCGAATATGTTCTGGATGAAAGGCTCGGTGTTTTAGGGTTTTCGCGTCTCGGGGAATAAATAGGCGAAGGGGCGATGTCGGCGGACCCCCGAGGGGCCCAAACCACCAGGCGCGGCTGTGGGCCCAGCCGCGCCACCTGTGGTTTGGCCACCTCGTGGCTCTCTTCGTCTCTCCTTCGGACTCCGTGTACGTGCTGGAAAAATAGGGACCTGGCCTTTTGTTTCGTGCAATTCCGAGAATATTTCCAGAAGTAACTTTCTGAAACCAAAAACAGCAGAAAACAGGGAACTGGCACTGTGGCATCTTGTTAATAGGTTAGTCCCAGAAAATGCATAAAAGTGATACGAAGTGTATATAAAACATGTAGCAAATGGTATAATATAAGCATGGAACAGCAGAAATTATGGATACGTTGGAGACGTATCAAGCATCCCCAAGCTTAGTTCTACTCGTCCTCGAGTAGGTAAAACGATAACAACAAATAATTTCTGAGGAGACATGCTTTCACACAATCTTGATCAATATATTGCAAGGCTCATGTCATGAATGAAGTGACTCAAAGCAATGATCTATAGTTTGCTAACAAATAGATAAAGAGTAAACAATGAATCATATAAGCAAAAACTTTTCATGAATAGTACTTTCAAGACAAGCATCAAAAAGTTTTGCATAAGAGGTAACTCATAAAGCAATAGATTCAAAGTAAAAGGCATTGAAGCAACACAAAGGATGATTAAGTTTCAGCATTTGCTTTCAACTTGTAACATGTATATCTCATGGATAGTTGTCAACATAAAGCAATATAACAAGTGCAATAAGTAAATATGTAAGAATCAATGCACACAAAGTTGACACAAGTGTTTGCTTCTAAGATAGAAAGGAGTAGGTAAACTGACTCAACATAAAGTAAAAGATAGGCCCTTCGCAGAGGGAAGCAGGGATTAAATCATGTGCTAGAGCTTTTTAAGTTTTCGAAAGCATATAGAGAGCACAAAATAAGTATTTGAGAGGTGTTTGTTGTTGTCAACGAATGGTAGTGGGCACTCTAACCCCCTTGTCAACCAGACTTTCAAAGAGCGGCTCCCATGAAGGACGTTATTCTACCAGCAAGGTAGATCATCCCTCTTCTCTTTTGTTTACACATGTATTTTAGTTTCTTTATAGATGACACTCCTCCCAACCTTTTGCTTACACAAGCCATGGCTAACCGAATCCTCGGGTGCCTTCCAACATTCACATACCATGGAGGAGTGTCTATTGCAAAATTAAGTTGCTTACTGATAAATCAGGGCAAAACATGTGAAGAGAATTATTAATGAAAGTTGTAATTAATTGGGGCTGGGCACCCCGTTGCCAGCTCTTTTTGCAAATTATTGGATAAGCGGATGTATATGCCACTAGTCCAGGTTGAAAGTCTGTCAGAAGTAAATGACAAGATTGAAAGATAAAACACCACATACTTCCTCATGAGCTATAAAACATTGACACAAATAAGGAGTAATAAAGTTTTGAATAGTTTAAAGGTAGCACATGAAATATTTACTTGGAATGGCAGGAAATACCACATAGTAGGTAGGTATGGTGGACACAAATGGCATGGGTTTTGGCTCAAGTTTTGGATGCACGAGAAGCATTCCCTCTCAGTACAGAGTTTAGGCTAGCAAGGTTGTTTGAAGCAAACACAAGTATAAACCGGTACAGCAAGAATCACATAAAAACATATTGCAAGTATTATAAGACTCTACACTGTCTTCCTTGTTGCTCAAACATTTTACCAGAAAATATCTAGACCTTAGAGAGAACAAATATGCATCCCAAGTCTCAACAAGCTCTACGGTAGTTCTCCACTACTAGGCTTTAACTACATGATGCAAGAGCTTAAACATGATCTACTTGAGAGCTCAAAACAATTGCAAAGCATTCAAATCAAAACAAGACAATGATCTACAAGAATGCATATGTCTTTTCCAATACCAACTACTACATGTAGCATTTTCTTTCTTCCAAACAAACACCAATAATTTATTTAAACATAAACTCTCCAAATGATAATATAATGCAGCAAGAGAGTATTTATAAACAAGTGCTAACAGCTCGAAGAGATGCATGAAAAACAGGAGCTAAAAGCACTGCAGTAGCTAGTTAAGAATACTCAACAAATATAAGTGAAGAACATGAGTATTCACATGAAAAAGCGGAGCGTGTCTCTCTCCCACACAAGGATTGCTAGGATCCGAATTTATTCAAACAAAAACAAAAAAAAACACAGACGCTCCAAGTAAAGCGCATAAGATGTGAAAGAATTAAAATATAGTTTCACTAGAGATGACCTGATAAGTTTGTTGATGAAGAAGGGGATGCCTTGGGCATCCCCAAGCTTAGACGCTTGAGTCTCTCTGAATATGGTTGGGATGAACCACGGGGGCATCCCCAAGCTTAGGCTTTTCACTCTTCTTGATCACATAATATCACCCTTCTCGCTTGATCCTTGAAAACTTCCTTCACACCAAACTCAAGACAGTTCTCATTAGAGGGTTAGTGCATAATCAAAAATTCTCATATTCTGTAATGATACAATCAATCCCAAAGCTTCTGGACATTAGCTACAGCCACCAATGCTTTGTGGAGCAAAGAAATCCACACAAACACAGTAAAAGAGCGAATGCAAAACAAAAGGCAGAATCTGTCAAAAACAGAACAGTCTGGAATGACGAATTTTTTCGAGGCACTTAAGTTGCTCAGATGGATCTGGCCTAAAATAATGAAAGTTGCGTACATATCTCAGGAATATGCGTGATTTTTCTCAGAATTTTTGAATTTTCTACAGGGAGATAAGCTCAAATCCGTGACAGCTAAAAATCTGTCACTGCGCAGAAATCCAAATCTTGCATCAACTTTCAATATAGAACTTTACTTGGCACAACATTGCGATAAAATAAAGATACAAAGGAGTTGCTACAGAAGTAACAAAACTCCTTGACTCAAAGAAAACAAAAATAACAGCAAATAAAAAATGGGTTGTCTCCCATAAGCGCTTTTCTTTAACGCCTTTCAGCTAGGCGCAGAAAGTGAAAATCAAGTGTTGTCAAGAGAAGAAGCATCAACATCATAACTTGCTCTAACAATAGAGTCAAAAGGTAACTTCATTCTCTTCCTAGGGAAGTGTTCCATACCTTTCTTGAGAGGAAATTGGTACCTTATATTACCTTCTTTCATATCAATGATGGCACCAACAGTTCGAAGAAAAGGTCTTCCCAAAACAATAGGACAAGATGCATTGCATTCAATATCCATAACAATAAAATCAACGGGGACAAGGTTATTTTTACCGTAATAAAAACATCATTAACTCGCCCCAAAGGTTTCTTCATAGCATTATCAGCGAGAAAAACATCCAAATAACAATGTTCCAAAGGTGGCAAATCAAGAATATCATAAAGCTTCTTGGGCAAAACTGAAACACTTGCACCAAGATCACACAAGGCATTGCAATAAAATCATTCACCTTTACCTTAATGATGGGTTCCCAACCATCTTCTAATTTCCTAGGAATAGAAGCTTTAAGTTTCAACTTCTCCTCCCTAGCTTGCAAAAGAGCATTTGTAATATGCTTTGTAAAAGCCAAATTAATAGTGCTAGCATTGGGACTTCTAGCTAATTTTTGCAAGAACATAATAACTTCAGAGATGTTACAATCATCAAAATCAAAATCATTATTGTCAATGGTGGTGGAACCATTGTCTCCAATAGTTTGAAAAATTTCAGCACTTTTATCAGAAAAAGTTTCAGCAGTTTTAGGCAATTTCAAACGCTTTGCAGAAGTAGTAGAGACATTACAACACCAATAACATTACCATCAATAGTAGGAGGTTTACTAGCATGTAAACATTAGCATTACTAGTGGTGGTGATAGTACAAACTCTAACTATACTATTCTCTTTTTCAAGTTCTTCCTCTTTTTCCCACCTAGCATGCAATTCAGCCAACATCCTAATATTATTATCAATTCGAACTTGGATGGCATTTGCTGTAGCAAATGACTTAGTATCTTTAACTTCATTAGGCATAACTTTCAGTTTTAGAATTTCAACATCATGAGCAAGACTATCAACTTTAGAGACAAGATCATCAATTTTTTCAAACTTTTCCTCAACAGTTTTATTGAAAGCTTTTTGTGTGCTAATAAATTCTTTAAGCATAGCTTCAAGATCAGAGGACACACTTCTATTGTTGCTGTAGGAATTACCATAAGAATTGCCATAACCATTTGAAGGATAAGGCTTATAATTGTTGCTACCAAAATTATTCCTATAAGCATTGTTGTTGAAGTTGTTGTTTTTAATGAAGTTTACATCAACATGCTCTTCTTGAGCAACCAATGAAGCTAAAGGAACATTATTAGGATCAACATGAGATCTACCATTCACAAGCATAGACATAATAGCATCAATCTTATCACTCAAAGAGGAGGTTTCTTCAACAGAATTTACCTTCTTACCTTGAGGAGCTCTTTCGGTGTGCCATTCGGAATAGTTGATCATCATCATCAAGTAGCTTTGTTGCTGCACCTAAAGTGATGGACATAAAGGTTCCTCCAGAGGCTGAATCCAATAAGTTCCTTGAGGAAAAATTTAATCCTGCATAAAAGGTTTGGATGATCATCCAAGTAGTCAGTCCATGAGTGGGACAATTCTTCACCAAAGATTTCATTCTTTCCCAAGCTTGAGCAACATGTTCATTATCAAGTTGTTTAAAATTCATAATGCTACTTCTCAAGGATATAATCTTAGCAGGAGGATAATATTTCCCTATGAAAGCATCTTTGCATTTTGTCCAAGAATTAATACTATTTCTAGGCAAAGAAAGCAACCATTCTTTAGCTCTTCCTCTCAAGGAGAAAGGAAAAAGTTTCAGTTTTATAATATCCCCATCCATATCCTTATACTTTTGCATTTCACAAAGTTCAACAAAGTTATTAAGATGGGCAGCAGCATCATCAGTACTAACACCAGAAAATTGCTCTTTCATAACAAGATTTAATAGAGCAGGTTTAATTTCATAAAATTCTGCTGTAGAAGCAGGTGGAGCAATAGGAGTGCATATGAAATCATTGTTGTTTGTGCTAGTGAAGTCACACAACTTAGTGTTCTCAGGAGTACTCATTTTGAAAAACAAAATCAAACTGAATTAAACAAGTAACTAATTTTTTTGTGTTTTTGATAAAGAGAGCAAACAAGACTAAAAAAAATAAACTAAGCAAGACAAATAACAAAGTAAAGAGATTGGGTGTGAGAGACTCCCCTTGCAGAAGCAATTCGTTTTCCCCGGCAACGGCGCCAGAAAACGTGTTGGTGGCTCTAGTTAATAGTGCCAGAAACAATGCTTGTACGTCACACGTCAGTTGGGAACCCCAAGAGGAAGGTATGATGAGTGCAGCAGTAAGTTTTCCCTCAGTATGAAACCAAGGTTTAATCGACCAGTAGGAAAACGAGGTTTGCTTCGAAGGTGTTGGTGAAGGAGTGTAGTGCGGCGCAACACCAGGGATTCCGGTGCCAACGTGGAACCTGCACAACACAACAAATTACTTTGCCCCAACTTAACAGTGAGGTTGTCAATCTCACCGGCTTGCTGAAAACAAAGGGTTAAACGTATCGAATGGAAATGATGTTTGTTTGCATAAAACAGTAGAGAACAATGATTGCAGTAGATTGTATTTCAGATGTAAAAGAATGGACCGGGGTCCACAGTTCACTAGTGGTGTCTCTCCAATAAGATAACTAACATGCTGGGTAAACAAATTACAGCTGGGCAATTGACAATTGATAAGTGCATATAACATGCATGTGTGAGCTGTGGTGTCTACTATGAGATTCATTTGGGCATTACGACAAAGTACATAGACCGCTATCCAGCATGCATCTATGCCTAAATAGTCCACTTTCCGGTTAACATCCGTACCCCTTCCAGTATTAAGTTGCAAGCAACAGACAATTGCATTAAGTAATGTGCGTAATGTAAACAATACATTCATCCTTGAATAAAGCATTGCTGTTTTACCCCTAGTGGCAACAACACATCTACAACCTTAGAACTTGCTGTCACTATCCCAGGTTAAATAGAGGTTGAACCCAACTATCATGCATAAATACCCCCTCTTGGAGTTACAAGTATTCACTGGCCAAGGCTTCAACAAGTAACGGAGAGCATGCAAGATCACAAATGACATAGACATGATAATATAATATTCAGCTCCACATAGGTATCAATATAAGTCAGATCCCAGCAAACACAACATGTAGCATTACAATAAGATGATCTTGATCATGATAGGCAGCTCACAAGATCTAAACATGATGGCACAAGTGGAGAAGACAACCATCTAGCTACTGCTATGGACCCATAGTCCAAGGATGAACTACTCACGCATCACTCCGGAGGCGGGCATGGCGATGTAGAGCCCTCCGGTGATGATTCCCCTCTCCGGCAGGGTGCCGGGAAGAGCTTCAGAAACCCCCGAGTTAGGGTTGACGACGGCGGCGGCAGCGAATATGTTCTGGATGAAAGGCTCGTGTTTTAGGGTTTTCGCGTCTCGGGGAATAAATAGGCGAAGGGGCGATGTCGGCGGACCCCCGAGGGGCCCAAACCACCCCAGGCGCGGCTGTGGGCCCAGCCGCGCCACCATGTGGTTTGGCCACCTCGTGGCTCTCTTCGTCTCTCCTTCGGACTCCGTGTACGTGCTGGAAAAATAGGGACTGGCCTTTTGTTTCGTGCAATTCCGAGAATATTTCCAGAAGTAACTTTCTGAAACCAAAAACAGCAGAAAACAGGGAACTGGCACTGTGGCATCTTGTTAATAGGTTAGTCCCAGAAAATGCATAAAAGTGATACGAAGTGTATATAAAACAAGTAGCAAATGGTATAATATAAGCATGGAACAGCAGAAATTATGGATACGTTGGAGACTATCACAAACCACGGACTTTTATTTCACAATCAATAGTCTTATTACAATGTGGAAATTGCTAAGTGTACAAAGGATGTAGCTGCTCAATTTCCAGGGTCGCTTGGTTTCTTCAAACTTGTCGTCAACCTTCCTTTTGCTCTTGCGACCTCGTTTTCTTTCTTGTACCCGTCTCGCGCGTCTACCAAGTAATAAGATCCATTGAGCAACACCTTATACGACCACAAAAAGGTACTTCCCATGGCGGATAACTTTTGCAAGCCTTTCCTATCTTGGATTAAGGCGGAGGACCAGGTCACCAACTCTAAAACTTCATTGCCGCACCTTTCTGCTGATAAACGCCTCAAACTTTGCTAATAGATGGGGCGATCGTGCGAGAGCAATGTCTCGTTCTTCATCAAGTAGGTCAAGGCCATCATGTCTTGCATCTTCTGCGTCTTCCTGGACGTAGGTTGGTTCTGGGAGAATCATACATCATGTCGGTCGGCAACACCGCTTCTACGCCATAGACTAAGAAGAAAGGATGAACTTGGTTGA